>VWZN01015309.1:320235-395792 GCA_013396955.1 Regulus satrapa | reverse complement strand
TTTTTTTTTTTTTTTGCAAAGTACTATAAAATTTTTTTAAAAGCTCAAATCCACTGTTGAGTTATTAGAATCATTAGTAGTATTTTATCTGTTATAATAGATGTAATTTTATCCGCCATAGCATCAATTAAGTGGTTGCTCCAGAAGAAGTAGTTTATTATTTCTTTATCTGGTGTTGAATTTTAATTACTGTGTCTTGTATCTGTTCTGCTAAATATAATAGTCATAATTATAACATAATAAAGAACATAAATGTTCTAATGATTGTAACTACTGTTAATTTTCCTGAAAGAGTAGAATGTGAAAATGTTCGCATTTTTAAATGGTTATAATTACTATTTTTAAAATAAAATAAAAATATATTAAAACAAAATTGAGTGATTTTGGGTTTGGAGCTGTGGTACAATAATCTTTTAATACTTAGAATGTATTTTTGTGTGATAGTGGTACAGTGCATAGTATCTTAGTTGAGAAATGCATATGGTTTATTTCTCAGAAAAAACCAAAAGAATTTGAAAAGGGGAATGGTAAAGACAGTGTGCTTTAGTTCTGCCTGTTTGTCAAGAACAGAGATTGAATTCAAAAAGTTGGAAATTGTGTGACAAGATGTGTTTGGAACTGACACATTTACTTACTCAATTTCGATGAACAGATGCAAAAGTGAAGGTGTAGCACACTTATGTTCCTGATCCATTCCTGATTTTCTCTACTATAACAAACATTTAGTATCTCCATTAGGCCTGTGCTTTTAAAGTAGTAGTTCATTCCAGTTTTCTAAAAAGAACTTTATCTGGAAACTGTTAACAAACAACCAAGAGTCAGCAGGTGACTCGGTGAAGGTTTTTTTGGGGAACTTTGTAAACAAAACTGTTACAAAAGATTGCTAATGGCTTATGAATTTGCAATATGTAGAGATGAGGCTTCCACTAGCCTTAAATGAGTTCAAATTGAGAAATGGTTATAATTGCACACAAAAATATTGCCACTCAATATTGTAGAATTTCTGACTTCTCGAGTGTAATTAAAAAAATTAAAACAGTTGGCAAAGAATTTTTTGTACTTGTATGATTTCTTCATCATTACAAATTACAGAAGATTCATCTGTTCAATATGCTGTATCCATTTTACAGCTTGAACTGATTTTCTCATCATGTAGTTATGCATTATTTCCCTGGGTTCACAGTGTAGATACTGTGTGGTATCTATTACATGCTTTAGTACAATGAATGCTATTTGTTATATATATATATGCTATATATATACATTATTGCACTTCAAGTGAGAGATGATATAACTTGCATTTGTTGTGGGAAAAGTGTGTGAACATGAGTAGTTGTACAAAACTGCTGAAGCACTATGAGTAAATACTCAGGATTCCATTATGATGGTTTTTTGATGTGGCCACACTTTTTGTTTTAAAAGCAAGTTATATATTTAACTAATTAGCCTTCTTAAAAGTTTGGATTTTGTTATTTGCTAACTATATTTTATGGAGAGTTGTATTGTTTAATGAGGGGGGAAAACCCTGTTTCTGAAATTTTTGCAAATAGAGTTTGTGAAAATATAAAAGCTCTACTAGTGAGACATCTTTTAAACAGATTGGTTAGGGATTAATTATTCCTGCTTAGCTAAAATTAGCTAGTATTTTTTGACTGTAGTTTTCATGTGCATTAGTAGTTTAAATTTTATCTTTTACAGCTGCAAGAATTTGAAGCTGCTATCAAAAAAAGAGATGACATTATCACTCAGCTCACTACTAACCTGCAGCAGGCACGAAAAGAAAAGGATGAAACCATGAGGGAGTTCTTGGAGCTTACTGAGCAAAGTCAAAAACTGCAAATTCAGTTCCAGCATGTAAGTTATACAGCTACCAACATTTATTTGACTTTGACAATAGGTATCAATTTGGAGGCTCCATAAATAGCTACTTCCTGCAGAAACATTTTTTTTGGTGCATTTTTCAAGAATCAGCCTCTTAGTATTGATCACCACTAATTTTCCTGGTCCTATAATTATTACAGTACCTGTTTTATTGTGATAATTAATTATAAAATGATAAATATTAGTCTGGTTTTTTTCTTATTATTTGGTAATAGCTTCTGATAAATACTGAATTAAAGCAGTTATCCTGG
This sequence comes from Regulus satrapa, assembly GCA_013396955.1. NCBI lineage: Eukaryota > Metazoa > Chordata > Aves > Passeriformes > Regulidae > Regulus > Regulus satrapa. The sequence continues at coordinate 393,660 of VWZN01015309.1, read as the reverse complement.
GAAAAAACACTTGGGTAATGAGTTCTCAGAGCTTTGGGCAAAAGTGTTCTCTTTGAAAGCAAAATATCCAGCCCTTAGCTTCCGTGGGCTGCAGCTTCACACTCCAGTCCTTATATTTTTGGAAAAAAGCTTCCTTTGTCATGTTATTTAAAGGTAATTTAAATAACAAAGTGAAGTTTCAGAAAGACATTTCTTCGAAGAAGCATCGTGATTGAGATGCCACAGACACACAGATTATACCTGGAAGTGTTGCAGTTGAATATTATGGTATTTCATACTGTTTGAGTACATTATATAGCTTATTTTGAGCTTCATGTGAATTATATTCTGGAGCCTGAGATTTTGTTATTAAAAATTGGATTATGGGCTTCATAGTTGCAACTAGTTCATTTTGCTACATACTAATGCTTCTGAGACACTACTGTCCTATGTTAGTTCACCATGAGTATTAAATTAATATAAAATATTTTTATTGGTTTGCAATCCCAAATGAGTAAGGATGTTTTTCTTCTTCCAAAAGAACTTAGAAATCTTTGAGCTTGTGATGTGGAAGAAGAAAGTAAAGTTCACTGTTTCTGCAGGTAGCGCAAGCTGTTTCTGAAAAACCTGATGTATTTTTGGTTTTATTTCTTTAAAATTCAAGTTGCAGGCAAGTGAAGCCCTAAGGAACAGCAGCCATAGTTGCACAGCTGCTGATTTATTGCAAGCCAAGCAACAGATACTTTCACATCAGCAACAGCTAGAAGAACAAGAGGGTCTGCTTAAGAATTATCAAAAGAAGAATGCAGAATTTGAAGAGCAGATTACACATCTTCAAGAGAAAATCACCACATATGAAATGGTATGTTCCTTACTATAAAGAGCTCTTTTCCTAAACACTTTTCAGGATTTTGTAATTCCTTTGAAATAAAAAAAGCCAAAGCACAGGTAATGAGTGTGCTGCATAGAATGCATACAATGATTTTACAGCCTCCAAATGAGGTCAGTAACTTATATTTCTGTTTTCTAACTAACATAGCCTCTCTAGCCTTCTAAGAGAGACTAGATAGCTAAGTCTGTAAATGTTGTTACGTGTTCAGATTATTAGCTAAAAATAAGAACATGGTTTTCCTCATATTTTTAAGGAAAAACAGAAAAAAGAGGGAGAAGATTTGAGTAAATTACAAGAAAAAGAAGCATTAGTTGAAGAGCTGGAAGCAAAACTTGGAGAAGAGGAAAAAAATTCATTACAGCTAAAGGAAAAACTATCAGATGTCAACAAATTACTTGAAGATTTGAAAGAAGAGATCTCACTGAGGAACCAGCAGATTAGTAATATGAAAGTTGAACTTGGCACCTATAAACAGAAAGAAAGACAATGTTCTGATGAAATAAAACAGCTAATGGGAACTGTGGAAGAGCTGCAGAAACGATGTTATAAAGACAGCCAGTCTGAAGCTGACATTGTGCAAAGAATGGAGTTAGAAACACAAAGGAGACTGGCACAACTTCAGGCTGAGTTAGATGAAATGCACGGGCAGCAGATTGTACAAATGAAGCAAGAATTAATTAAGCAGCATGCAGCGGAAATAGAACGGCGTCTTTTGCAACAGAAAGTGGAATTGGAGCAAACGTCGAGTCTGTGTTTTAATGAGAATGTTAATAAAGATCAAATGCAATTAATGCATATTAGAATTAATGAATTGAATGTGAAATTGCAGTATGCTGATAAGGAAAGGGAAAAGATAAAGCAAGAATTGTCACAACAGATGGAAGTTATTGCCACAGAGAAATCTCTTCAACAAACTAGAATTGAAGATCTTCTTCAGGAACTGAATTTTTCAAGAGAGCAGGCTCAAAGAGCCAAACAAACTATAGTGGATATGGAATGTAGATTAAATGAAGCTGAAAAATACCAGTTTGTGATTGAAGATTTAAAAACTCAGCTGGCTTCTGCCTCTGAATTTAGGAAGGATTTGGAATTAAAACATGAGGCAGAAATCACAAATTACAAAATAAAACTTGAAATGCTAGAAAGGGAGAAGGATGCAGTTTTGGACAGGATGGCAGAATCTCAAGAAGCAGAATTAGAGAGACTGAGGACAAATCTTCTGTTTAGTCATGAAGAGGAACTGTCTAGGCTTAAAGAAGACTTAGAAAGAGAGCACGTGGTGAACATAGAAAGCCTTAAACACAACTTGAATATGCACCATAAACAGCAGTTAGATGAAGTACAAAATGAAATGAGTCAAAAGATAGAAGCCATGCAATATGAAAAAGACAGCTTAATCACAAAGCAAAATCAGTTGATTTTAGAGATCACAAACCTGAAAGATTTACAGCAGTCTATTGTAAATTCTAAATCTGAAGAAATGACACTTCAAATCCATGAGCTGGAGAAAGAGATCGAAGTGCTTAGGCAAGAGGAAAAAGAGAAGGGCACCCTTGAACAAGAAATACAAGAGCTGCAGCTTAAAACTGAGTTGATGCAGGAACAAATGAGGGAGAGAGAAGATACCCTTCAAAAAAAGTGTTCAGAACTAGAAACACAAAATAATGTTCTTAAGGGGGAAAATGAAACTCTGGAAGAGAAATTAAAAAACATGTTGGTATGCTCTGAAGAAAACACACTTGCTAACAGTAGTGTTAGCTCTAAGACAGAAATTTTGGACTTGCAAAAAAGAATAGAAAAGTTGATTACTGAAAATGAGCAACTTAAAAACCAAAACAGTATCCTCCAAGAGGATACTGAAAGGCAGAAGAGTGCCTTTTCATTGACTGAGAAAAAACTTGAAGCTAGTTATAAAGAGCTACAGAAAGAATGTTCAAGTCTTCTGAAGGCAAAAAGTGAGTTAGAAGAGCACAAGAAAAAGGAGGAAGCTGAATATAAAAGCAAACTCAAAGCTTTGAATGAAAAAATCTGCCATTTACAAAGCAATAGACCAGCTTTGTTTAAAACTAAACCCTCTGGTTTTGAAGGGAGTCAAGAAATAAAGGTGTCCAGGGAAGGCATATCTGAGGCTGGAGAAGTTGTTGAGAAAGATGCAACAGAACTCATGGAGAAGCTTCAGGTTACTCAGCGTGAGAAAGTGGAATTAACCCTGAGACTTTCTGATCTCTCTGAACAGTTAAAGTCAAAGGATAGTGAAATCTGTCATTTAAATGAAAAAGTCAAATCCTTAAAAGATGAGAAAGAGCAAATTCTAGTAAAATGTAAGGAACTAGAAGTCACAATTAGTCAGGTTCAGAGAACAAATAGTAGTAGTTATGACTCTAAGAAAAAACGCTCTAAAGGAAAATCTCTAAAGACTGCTACTCCAGCATCTGAAAGTAGGAATAAACCCCCTGGTTCAAAGAGCAAAGCTGATGAAGGAAAAAATTCCAGAGGCAATCTAAGTTCTGGTAAAGACTGCAGCCACGAGGTAACACAAAGGAAGGAGGTCCAGCAAGTGCTGAAATCAGAGCAGCAGTCTGTTGGGGAACATTTCCGTGGGGTGTCAGACAGGCTGACAGAGGAAACATCGCTAACATCCGTTACACAGACTGAAAACAACCTTCAGCAGCAGGTGGATGCCTTAAAATCAGAACAGGTATGTGATGTAAAACAGTACAAAAAATACTTTAACTATGAAAATTTGCATTGTATTTTTTCCAGACGGCTGCTTTGAGGTATAGGTGTGTGTGTCAGTGGTTCAGTGTGTGTGTAATGGATTGCAATGTGAATGGAGGATTCTTTTTAAATTAAAAAAATACTCTTCCCTCGCATTTAATTAAATCAACTGCAGCTGCTACACAAAAGTGTAACAAGACTATCAGAGCACTTCATATTTTGATGCAGCATTTCACTTACTTATGTGGAAACCTTATTTTGGACATAATTTTTTTATTCTGGGATTCATTTTTCAGTTCTCTAAGTACTCATTTAAGCAGTACAATGAAGCTTCAGCAGTTATTTTTGACCAAACTTTTGAAATATCAAACTTGTGAAATACTAAAATTACATTATCAAATCTGTATGTTGTTTATGTGGCTGTCACTTTCTAAGAAAGGTATCTGGATGTGATTATGAGAACACAAATCGTGTGGTTCTAATTGTTCTCTTAAGTTTGGCTGGCGCAGTTTTGCTTGTATTTCTTGGTATTGTAAATTAATTGTAGGTAACATGAGAAGGATTCTTATTTGTCAATATAAATAGCTAAGTACTGAGTTACCAATATTTAATTAGGTGGTAAAATCATAAATCAGTATATAAATTTAAATTTATTTATACTGGTGAAGTTCAATACCATGCTGCAAGGTATATGCAAGTAAGTCTTCTGTGGAAGTAGATGTTAAGCAGACTTCTGCTATTTTTAAACCTTTTTTTTCATGATATGAAAGTCAACCTACCAGTGAACTAATACCCCCAACTGCCTAATCCTGCATTGTAGTTCATTCATTTCCTAAGAAATAAAATCACAAGCAAAGCCACATTGGAAACAGTTGTGAGATTATAAAAAAGAGCTTTAGCTTTGTGATGGTTTGGCTTAGGTGTTTTTGTGTGATTGTTTAGGCTGTGATAAGGGTCTTAACAATTTTCTGCCATACAGCTAAAACTCATTGTGGTCCAGAGGTGTCTAAAAACCTTTTCAGACTTCAGCTCTAAGTAGGTCCCTGTTGGCATATCCCAAACATCTTTTTTCTTTTTCAGTAACATCCCCGAAGTGCAGACTGGAACTCCAAGCCTTGGAAATCAATGTTTTTAATCAATGTTTTTATTGTTTGTATGCTAATATTACAATATTTTTTGTGTTTAGAATACACTTTTTTATGTGCTCTGTTAGTAATGATATTGCTCTTGCTTCACTGGGTTAAAATTCATTGGGATTTTATTGCTGCAAAATGGAATTGAAGCATATTGAGTTTTGTTGATTTTAATTTGGTTTTTGTTCTAAGTTGAAGAAGTGTCTTACAGTTTAGCTAAAACAGCTTTCCAAACTATGTATATATAAATTTACTTTATGCATACCATAAATGCAGCATTCCATTCAACATATTATTAATCTCAGAAATTTCCAAAGATGGGTCTTTCTATTTTCTTGTTTCTCACTCTTTTAAATTGTGTCTTTATATTCAAAGACTGATTTACAACTACAAATGGAAGCACAGCGAATTTGCCTATCCCTGGTTTATTCAGCTCATGTAGACCAGGTTTGTGAGTCCTTGAAGGCAGAAAAAGAGAGTGCACTTTGCAGTCTTAAAGAGGAACTTGTTCATAATCATAAACAAGAGATGACTGATCTTAAAAGAATGCATCAGCTGGAGCTCCAGACTCTGAAATCTCAACAAGCAGGTAATTTGACCAAAATTAAGGATTTTTAATTTGAGAATTAAGTTCTGTATGAAAAATTGTGTCTTAAAAATCCCTAGCCAAACAAACACAAGAGTTTGTGCATCTAGCTGTCCAATACATTGTTTTTATAGAATATTTTGAAGTATTTTTTCAATAAATTGTTTGCCCAGTACATGCTGTGTATTCCTGAGGTAAATTGAAAAAAAAGAAATTAAAAAATAAGGAGTTGAAAATATTACAACTCATTGTTTGCTGTTTATATTAGCTCAATTAATTGTAAAGAACAGTATAGTAGATTCACTTATAAGGTAAATTAACAAGCAAATACGCCAGCAAAGTATTTTTAGACTTGTTCTTTTTTCTTTTGTTTGTGTTGCAGCATTGACTCCCTGCACACTTCAAGTAAACTTTGATATAAATTTTTTGCCTCTTTGAGTTTTTATGTTATCATGATGATTTTCTATCCCAGCTTTTTCTGTTATACCATGTTTTGCCTTTGTTTAATTTTTAAAACAAGGCTATTTTGTATCTCTTGCTTTCTAGAACATGCAGCTCAAGTATAATAACTCAAACTGTCCATGTGTTGTAACCATAAAGAGTGCAACAAAAAAAGTGTCCTTCCTCAAGCCTAAAGAGGCAAGCCTCACTGAGGCAGGAAATTTGGCCTTTGAACAGTGTTGTGCATCTGGTGTTTAAAAATAATATGAATAATTTGTATTCATAGATGATGAAGGGAAATCTACACAAAGACTTCTAGAAAAACTGAATGAAGCTGTCACTGAGGAGTGTTCCAGGCTGGCTCAGGTAAGACTTAACAAAAAGCCTTTTTCAAAATGAAAAAAAAACCCAAAAACATGATTAGTGAGTCATATCTTTTTCTACATTTTTTGCAGATTTTCTTTGCAGCTTTTCTCTTTGCATTGATCTCAAAATAGAAACTGCTAAACCTGAGCTTCCAAACTAACATTGCAAATGGTTTTTGGGTTTGGTTTTATTCCTAAATTGGTTTATGACCTTGTCCAGACAAGTCTTTCATCTTAAACATAATCTTCTAGCTAATGTTGATCTCATCTCTCCTAGTTTGGAAGTACTTTCTTAGTTTCTCTTTGTTTCTGGTTAAATGTTTTTTCATTCATGAGTCTGATGTCACACACGTACACATCACCTCTCATATCTGCAATAAGATAGAAATGTCTTTCTTAGCTGCAGCTTATCTTTCAAAGACTTAAAAGTGTCAAACAATCTAAAAAAAACACTGGCTGTATTGTTTTTATTAAATAAATATTATAGTCAAAAAATTGAAGCTTATATTTAGTCTTCATTCTTATATCAGCCACCTGTAATAATATTTGGGCATATCTTTTTTTCTGGACTAATAGTAATTGATGGCCTTTAATGGGTATTTTTTGACCATCAGTCGAGTTACTTATTAGACTTATTTCTAGATAAATTAAGCTGCTTTTGTCACTCATAAGCCATGGTTTTCAACTCTAAAATACTTCAAATGGACGGGGTTTGTGGTTTGGGTTGGGTTTTTTTTTCCTTCTTTGCTGGACTTTTTTCAGTATGTTTTTGGGAAAGTGAGTAGCAGAATTTTAACTTAAGCTCCAGCATAGGAGAGGTTAAGTGGGGCTCCATGATAGCTCACAGAAAGTAGCTGCTAAATGAGAGTGCTTGGCATGAGTAATTTCACAGTGTGAAAAACACTGCCTATTTGTATGATACTTTTGTTGAGCTGTCAGAGAAATTATGGTTTTATTTTTATAAGTTGAATTTGGTTTTTGTTGAGTACAAAATCTTTAAATAAAGAATCCCACTGTGCTTTGAGCAAGCCGTTTCTTTTCAAATATCATTTATCTTCAGAAATCATGTGGATAAATCTTCTGTTTGCCTTCCCATTGTGAATATGGCAGTGTTCTGCTGACCATGTAGCACCAACAAACATGGGGTATTCTGTTCATTGCTTGTTTTTCATTTTCCCTTTAATTGGATTTGTTTAGCACTTCCAAAACAAGATGAGCTGTAATCCCTAAAAAGGTACACATTTCTGCTGTAGGGAATTCCTAGTAAAATTGCAGTATATGAGAATGAGACATTTTAAATTTAAATTTGCTTTCAACATTATTGAAGGAGGTCTTTCTTTCCAAGATTTTAATACTTTGAAGTTCCATATTAAGTACTGATTTGAAAACATATGAATTTATGCTTTAGCTGAAAAGTCTTTTCGTATCTGTTTCTTTTCTTCTTCTTTTATCAGGAGTTTTAAAGATTGTCTAGGTTCTTAGAATTCAGCAGGACATTTATGCCATCATTTTCACAGAAGTTAATGCTCACAAAATACTACTTGCTTCCTATTTTTCTTGTATTCTCTGTGAATTGTGATTGATAATAAGAAATTGTTTACTTTTCGCTTTGTTTGATTTGTTATACAGGTTCTGGGTGGCAGTCAGAATGAACATTCTTCAGCTGCTGTAGAAGTTGGTGATAGGGAGCAGGAAATTTTTTCAAAACCTGACATGGAAGAAAAACTGAGTGAAGAATTACCAGCACACAGAGGTCAAGCTCAAGGTAATGACTTTGTACTATCATGCTGATTAAAAGTTCTTATTTAAAGTATTTCAGACTGGCAATTTTGCCATTATTTTTTCAGGTACTAATTCATGTGCTTAAATAGCTGTTTTAGAGATTTCTTCATTGTTCTGGACCACTTTCTTTTTATTTAGGGGCATTTTCTGATGCTGTTTTCATGTTCATGGATATTGGTGGAAAAAAGTGTTTGGGGTTTTTCTCTTCCTCTTCCTCCTTTTGTAGAAGAAGCTAGCAGTCCTACCAAAACAAATGCATCAATACATATAAAAGTGTGTTCAAAATCTGGAAAGGCTTCTCTAGTTTCAGTATTTTGTAATGTTTATCAGACAGTTCTTCAAGGCAGAACTTGTGAACAAATCACTTGTATTAAAATTTATGGTGAAACGTTTGTTTTCTTTTTTTAAAGTCCCTGGTTCTTTGAGTAATTTAACCGTGCAAGAACGTATGGATGCACTTCTCCACAAAATAATGGAAGAATACAGCAGGCTGAAAGCACTTCAGACACAGCTGATGGCCGAGTGTAAACAGGTACATTTCACAGCACAGACTATATGAGCATTTGAATTTTCTCTGTTGCATGAATTTCTTCTGGATGACTGCGGAATTGTTTGAAAATGTGTGCATCCTGGTTGAGTGGCAGAGCAAGGCAGTGATTTGAGAAAATGGAGAAAGTAGCTGTCCATGGCACAGAATTGTGTACTGGTTGAGGTTAGGAGACACCTCTTGAGTTCATCTAACCCAGCCCCTCGCCCAGAGCAGTGTCAGCTGGGACAGGTTTCCAAGGACTGTGTCCAGCTGAGTTTTGATACTTTGCCTTCTCCAGGTTAGACATGCCCAGTTCTTCTAACCTCTCCTAGTACAATAAATGGTCCAAGACTCCCATCTCCTTTGTAACTCTCTGCTGGACTCGTGCCAGTGTATCCATTTCTCTCATACCGGGAGTGCAGCACTGGATAGAATATTTTTGTGCTACTACTAGACAAATTGTTGTTAATTGCATTTGCTTGATTTTTGTTTAGGTCAAGGAACCAAGGCTATCTTCTTCAGAAAGGAGGAAAGAAGAAGAACCTCTCCATATGGAAATAGGAAAAGAAAGTCTGCAGACGCCTTCACAGAATCTAATGGGTAAAAAGATGTATATGCTGTTTTTAATGCATGTATATTCAGAGAGAAAGAAAAGATAATGACTTTTTAATCTTAACTGATCTATATTTCACTACAGCTTGAACATAAAAGATTTTTTCTGATGTTGCAGTACAGTACTCTGATTTTCTTAATTCTGTACATTTTTTCGGAATTACATTCTATGATACATTTTTTTGTTTAGTAGCTTTTAGTTTTCCACAATTACAGTTTGTTACCCATATCAAGTATTTTGCAAAATGGAAGATTAGATTATCAACCTTTGTAATGGAAAAATAGTTGACAGGGTGCAGAATATTTTTTTAACTACATTAATTATTCAGTCCATCACTGCTAATTATTTGTGAAGAAGTTAATATAATTTCCTTCCTTCCTTCCCTCCCTCCCTCTTTCTGTCTGTCTCACCCCCGGCTTCACATAACCTATACACAGATCCTACAATTCAAGAATACTGTTCGAAGGAAATAGGGAACCTTAAAAAACAACTTGAGGAGCAGCACGCTCAAGAACTGGAACACCTCCGGTCCTATTTCCAACAGCAGCTGAAGGAAAGTCAAGAGAGGTACACTACAGAGCTTGTGCACCTGCAGGATAAGCTTCACGTTGCTGGGGTATCCTCTGAGCACACAAGGTATTCATCAGTTTTTCAGTGCTTATAACTCCGTGCTTATTCAAGAAGTGCTTCAAATAACCATTTCTGTAAAGCTCTGTGTTGAGAATTGGAGAAATTCTTTATGAACATATTGCTCTTCTGTAGCTTTGTTCCTTCAGGAGCTGTTAAGAGTCTTATAAAGAAATGACATAAACATTGCAAATTAAGTGGTGCAGCATTTATAGTTAATAGAGGAAGATTTGATAAATGGAATAATGTATAAAAATTATTTTCATATATATGAGCTTTATAGCAGCAATTTCAAAACTTCAGCTCAATAGACCACATTTAATCCTTGAAACTCCAGGCACTATCCTTTACATCTAAAGACATTTTGTGTAGGTGTAGTTGCTTGAAATTAGTTATTTTCTAGAATGATAAGTAGTAATAAACTTTGTGATGTAGTTTTGGTCAGCTAAGCACATTCTGGTTTTCACCAACTCATGGGCAATGGAATACTGATTTTTTTTTTCAATAATTATTTCCCCTCTTGCTTTTTGTGCCTTTTTAGTATGTCCACGGATTCAGAAAGAAAGTTAAAAGAAGTCTTCAGGAAATTAAAGTGCACAGAAAATCTTCATCAGAAAAAAACAGATCAAGCATTAGAGGTATGATGTAACTCAGTTGATAGCTCATATATATGAGTGACATAATTTAGATACTTTGGCTTCTAAGATGAAATTGAAATACTTGGTAGATTAAGGTAGTTAATCTTAGTACTGTACTATACATTTAGGCAGTCTGTGTCAGGGGAAAAAATTTAAATTTTGCTAGAAAACATATCTGGGAATTATGATCAAGAAAACTTGTTTTATTGCTGTGGGTTTAAATTTATTTTCTTTATTTTATCTCTGAAACAAGACATTTCAGTTGGCTGCTTCTTACTAAAGTGGGAGAGCATTAGTGTTCAAATTCTGAGATTTCTTCAGGAAGCTTTAAAATATTGGGTCTTTTCTTTAAACAGAAGTTATGAAAGGAGCAATTTAAATGAAATCCCGGACTTTTGTAGTACACGCTGCACAGTTTAGCAGAAATCTTAGAAAAGTAACCCCAAGGATTTTAAGAGACCAAGTCCAAATGGGAAGGACCCCATGCATTCCTCCCCTAGAAGTGCTGGAAACCTGGCTCCAAAATTCTGCATTTTTCAAAATAGTAATGTTATTTTGTGCTGTGATTCTGTGCTTTCCTGACCTGATTTCTCTGCATTGGGCAACTCAAATAGCGCTGGAAGGAGAGTTGTTGCAAACTCAGCTTTAAAAATCCATTTTGAAGCAGAAACAAAGCAAAGTCTTTTGCTTGGTTCTTCTGTGTTGTACAAAATTACATGATTTGTATGAGATGAAGAAAACCAAATTGAGGAAAAAAAAAATCTCTTGCTGGATTGAAATTTGAAATTTATTACAGAAAATCACAAATACATGATCTGAGATTTCATGTTTTTTTTACAGCTTGGTAGGGGGATGGAAATACAGAATGATCTGGATGTTGTTCAATTGCTCCAAGAGCAGTACCAAGAAAGATTAGAAGAAGAAGTAGCAAAGGTATTATTTTTATTTTGTTAAATTTAAAAATATTTTTTTAAATTTAAAATGTCATCTTAAAAAAATTACTTTATTATTAATAATTGAATGCTAATTAATTATTAGTAATTATTAGTAATCAGTTTTTATGTCATTTTTATTTGCAATTTTCAGCTATTTAGGCAGTTGCTGTAGCATATGCTAACTTTTGTGTGATTTATTTTCAAGGAATTGTTTCATTTGGCTTCAGAATGGGAAAGTCTTAACTTGTGGAAAATTCTGGAGTTTCTGAGTGATCTGTCCTATTCCTGACTCATAATTTCTGTTCATATGGGTTGTAGTGGCAGTATTTAAAACTTCAAAGGAAACAGACAACATGCTACCATATTCTGCACTAGAATTTATTTTGAAAATCCAGAGACTTAAGACTGTATTTCTTGCTACTATAGGCTTAATAGTGTGTCAGTTCTCAAGACTTTTGCACTTAACAGTTTAATACTACTTTCTCATCATATTTTATTGTGCATTTTAATATGTTGTGTAAAATGCATAGTTTTTCTTTGGATCTGGTGACTAAAACATGAAAAGTGAAAGCAAGATTTTATAGTTGGAGTAGATTTGGTTTTGGATATGCTACATTATGATTTTCAAAAAAGTTTCCACTTTTTTGCAGAATAAAAAAGATATTATCTTAGGTGCTGCCAAGAAAACCCTTCTTTATGAGGAAACAAATGTTGCATTGGTTAAGATCAGTTTAAGTTCAAAAAACAAACTCACATTTTCTGGAAAGGAAGATTTTGGTGTTTTCAAGTGTAACACTTCAGCATTTACTATTCTAGTTTTTCACACTTTTTGTAGCTTATGCTATAAATCACTGTATTTTAAATCTAGAATAGAATTGCTCACATGATTGGAAAAAGGGGGTTATGAGTGTTAGTGATACTTAGCAACACAAAAATTGCTAAAAGTTGCCTGTTGTAACTACAACTGCAGCTAGTTAGTGCCAGTGATTTCTCTCTGGTCAAGTAAAATTCCCGTGCCAAGCTCATGGCACTCCTTTCTTTATACAACCCAAAATTCTGTATCAGTCAAACTTTTACATTGGATGCTTGGCTAGATAGAGAAAGCTTAGCACAGCTGTTTTTAAGTCTGTGTGCCAGCACTTTTTGAAATCATCTAATAGGATCTTTCTTTAAAAAAAACCCTGATATTTCCATGCTAAATAATCTATTGTAACTGAAAACAGCATTGTATGTCATTAAACTACCTTAAATACAACTTGTGGGTATTTTAAGATTGTGACCGTTTTCAAGATTGACAAGATGTCTCTGTTCATTAATCTTTCTGTTTTCCTCTTGGAACTTTTTGTACTTACATTTTTGTTGTTGGTGGTCATCTATGAGTTTTCCTCAATAATAGCAGATGCTGTGAAGCATAAACTAATACAGACTAACCTTATTTTTTCAGGTTATTGTGTCAATGAGTGTAGCATTTGCCAAGCAGACTGAATTGTCAGGAATTACTAGGCAAAAGGAAGAAGAAGCACCAACACAGATTGTACATCCAGAGAAAAAGCATTTTGGAATTAAGAAACAGAACAGTGAGGAAGAGGTTGACAACCTTTGTAGAAAAGCAACTGGAAGAGGCAGTAAGAGTGAAGAAGGATTGAAATCACTTTGCAAGGAACTCAGTGAAGAGCCTGGAGAGATCAGCTCACTTGGAGAACAGCTTCATTCTAACAGCAGCATATTAGGACAGACAGCACACGAGTCAGTGATTTCTGAAGAACTTTTTTCCCACAGCAAAGATCTTACAGGAGAAGAAACACCAGTAAGTGTTAAAAAAAAGAGCAAGGAAAAAATTAAGATAAAAATTTCATTTAAATATTTGCTTTTCCCTTTCAAAAGGTTGACATCTTCAGATGTAAATTATCTACCCTTCTTTCCTGTGTGCTATGCCTGAGGAAGGGAATGTGATGCCAGCTGTATTGCAGACAATAAATTGTTTAAAGGCATTTTGTAAGCTAGGTTATATTTTAGTGTTTATAAAAAGAACAAATTAAAAATAGTGCTTAAACTTAAGTTTTAGTCTCTTGCGATAAAGGAGATCAGCCGAATAAAAAAATTATTTAAGTGATGCAAAGCATATAATTTGCATTTCACAAATATGGGGTGGGGCCAAGTTAAAACAAGTAAGATAAAAAGGAGTTATAAAAAGCACGGAAGTGAATACTCTTAAGAGTTACTGGTTAAAAAATTGTCTTTTTAAATGGAGAATAATTCCAAGCCTAGACTGTCCAAGAAGCAGGCAACACGACAACGCTTTCACGCCAGCTGCTTTCATTTATGAAAACATTTTGTGAAATGTATTTAAACACTTCCTAGGAGCAGTTGCAGAGCATAAAATGCTAAAGTGGTTGCTCTGTTTCAGCGCTGCGGTGAGGCGGCGGCCGCAGCCACAGGAGCATGCAGTCAGCTGCTGCTCTACGAGGAGCGCCTGGAGGACATGCGGCAGGAGCTGGTGCGGCAGTACCAGGAGCATCAGCAGGCAACCGAGCTGCTGAGACAGGGGCACATGCAGCAGATGGAGCGTCAGAAGGAGAGTCAAGATCAGCTCTTAGCAGAGCTGCAGAGTCTGAAAGTGCAATTAGCCGAGGTAATACAGAATTCAGCCAGTGAGTTCGTGTGGGTTAACAAAGGAGCATCAGCAGGCAGATTCATATTTATGCATTTATATCTATATTTATATCTGTTTAGAGGGAGAGAGAGGCATGCACATATTTTACCATGTGCATGCATACACACATGTACCTTTTTTCGTGTGTGTGTCCTTACAAACACATATATGCATATATTTATAGTGGCATATTTCTTTAAGCAAAGCTCAGACAGTGATGGATTGGTTTAGACTACTGTAAATGTGGAGCAAACCTACAGTGCTGCACAGCAGCCAGAAAAGAGTGATTGGAGATGCACTGCCAATCATGCCACCTACCAGATACACCTCCCTGTGTAGGATGCAGGCTAGCAGCCACTTACATCAATGAAGCCACCAGCCATAGCTAGAAATACTATAAAAGTCTTCATTTTTCATCATTCTGACTTGAACAGTATCAGTGGCTTCCTGCAACAATGTTTTTTGGCATTTTGGGGTTTTTTTCCCCAGTTCTGGCAGATAAGTCCTTACCAACTTTTAGAATGAAACAATAAAAGTGGGGTTTGGTGGGAAACATCAATGTTTCTTTTTCTATTCAAACTTAACTTGCTGTCACTCTGTATCTATTCAAAGCCTACAGTAGGTGTGCTAATGAAACTCATTAATTTATCTTAATTAATAATACTTCAAAAATAATGTCAGTAATAGACATGTCTGTCAAGGATTCCTTCCACTGAGAGAGAAAGTAAACAGAATCCAGAAGAATATGTCTTGCACTGATTTAATTTCAACAGTGTAATATTTCCAAAATGCACATGAAGCTAGTAATTAGTGAATTCTAAAATTCTTTGCTTTCACTCTGGAGTGGAGCTTCAGACCTTTTCCATACCTGGTTCTTCTCTGTTTAAGTTTGGGCTTAAGGAGTTCTGGTAGAAAGCCAGTCACTTGTACCTTAGAATTCTTTTCCAGCAACACCAGCTGTCTCTCCTAGTTGCTTTGAAGGTCCTAGAATAACTTATTTTGATAATCTTTCCTTTGGATATATGCATACTTTCTCCTTTTACCTTTTTCTTTCAGTTTGTAACTGCATCTTTGTCAGGGCTGCAAATTTCTGTAATGGATAAAAATCATTAGTTGAACTTAGGCTTCTGGGTTTTTTCAGTTTTTAATGACAAGTATGTATCTTCGTAAGAACCAGATAGAAATGCATGCATTGTGTTTAAGCCATGAACACTTCTAGCTCTTCTAAAAGAGAATGTGTGTAGGGTTTTTATAAAAATAAGCTTTTTTAATCTTTTTTCTTGTGCAAAACATGTTATAGCATGCAATATTCAGACATTCCCTCCAGTTTGCATTGTGACCACTGTATTTCCTAAAGAGCATAAAAATGGTATGAAAATCTTAAGGAAAGTTTATGGATTTTTTTAGTTGCATTCCATTCTAGAAAGCTCTCAGTGTTTTTGTAATGATTTAAAGAGATGGACTGAAATTTCATTGTTCAAGGTCTGTAAAGAATTAGAAGTGACAGGACTTACTTTACTCGGAAGCTTAAAAAACTGTGTGAGCCTCTATAACACTTCTTTCTTAGCGTGTCTCAATGGAGAATGACAGCCTGGTGGCAGAGAGAGAGAGAATGCTTTTAGAAGAACTGGAATCATTAAAACAACATTCTGTACCCGGAAAAGAGAGACTCTTTTGTGAGTTAAAAAACAACAGCACACAGACAGAGGTAAATATGGACTTTGACTTTCTGGGCAACCATGGCATGTAAAACCAGTGAAAGATTCCTGTTCACTGTTACTCTCTGTGTAATAGATTTTTCTAAAAGATGT
Organism: Regulus satrapa; assembly: GCA_013396955.1. NCBI lineage: Eukaryota > Metazoa > Chordata > Aves > Passeriformes > Regulidae > Regulus > Regulus satrapa. The sequence goes on along the minus strand of VWZN01015309.1, from coordinate 377,958 downwards.
TGGGTATTGCTGGAACAGAGCAGGTATTGCTGTAAGGTTCAAGAGGTGATAAGGGTAAACATAGTTTTTTGGCTTCAGGTAAGCAGAAGCTGGTTGAACAGCTTGAAGGTGGGGATTATGACTACAGCTATTTCCTTAAGTAAACTCATGTTTTCATATTGCTATAGCAACACAAACAGAAAGTACAACGAGTGTTTAATCAGCGTAACAAAGTTCTTTCTAATTGGCCCTGCCTCGGGTTTCCTGCTTTGTTTTTGTTAATATTTTTTTCCACATAGTAAAAGTATTGCTTTATTTGTAATTTGGTGCAGTAGTATTAAAAAGGAAATGACAACCAATTTAAGATTTACATTTCATATTTTACCCTATATAAGAAGAATATGTTGATTCTGATATGACAGGATTCCTGTCCTTTTTGTTTTCTCTCCCTCTGCCAAAACTTACTCAGAATGAAAATGAAAACCAGAATGATACGAGAGAGCAGATCTTTGAGCATGAAGACGGGGGAAGAAAGCCTGATGAAACACCTTCAGCTCTTCTTTCTAAAGAAAGGTGCTTAGAACTGTTAAGAAAATATTTTTCTTAAATGTTGATAATCATTGCTGTTAAATTAATAATATGTATAAGCTTTATTCTGACTGATGATAATGTGCATCTTTTGTTCTAGAAAACCATATTTCCAAGTTTATGTACTTTAGGTTAAACAGTGTCTTATTTTTATAAAGTCTAACAATGTAATGGCATAGAAGATGAGTCAAATCTTAGCCTGTTTTACTATCTATTTTGTATTACATGTTTTGAATTATAAATGTTATTTATACACATATATTTATATATATATCTATTGTATTTACATATGTGAATTAAGTTTATATTAGTATGATTGTTTTATTTTATAATCCCATTTTACTATTCTGTAACTTTTTGATCTATGTAGAGGAACAATTTTCTCAACTGTCATTTTGAGAAAGGATTAATTTTATAACGAATACCGGGCAAAAACAGATCTTCACTTTAAACGAATAACTAAATAAAATGTTAGAAGTAGAAATGTTAAAAGTAGAAATAGTGATAAATATTTAGACTTTTTACATATTTTGTAAAACGAACTGATTTTTTTATACAAATGTGTATTTAGTATTTAGTATTTATATGATGTAGGGTTTAGCCTTAAAAAAGAAATCTAAATTTCGTTATTTCAATTGCAAATCTTCTTTGATTGCAAGGGTGTATAAAGGATAAAACCCACTTGCAAATGGGTTGGTTCCCTTGGAAAAGGGAAAGATCAGAGGATTGATTAGTTTCTGTCCTGCAGGCATGTTTTTCAGAAGACTAATGAAAAACTCATGAAGATTCTTTTAGAAGTTGTGAAGACAACTGTAGCAATGGAGGAGACAATTGGTCAGCATGTTCTTGGGTTACTGGATCGATCTGGGAAAGTCCAGCCTTCCAAACAAGCTGGATGGGACACTGAGACAGAGGAGTCAATAAAACCCTGCATTCGTGTGGGGTATGAAAAAGGTACTGATTGTATGGTTTTATATTTCCTAAGAAGTATCATTTACATGTTTTAATGAAATACTCTTCGTTTTGATTTTAAAAATCAACTTATTTTAAGGAAAAAAACCCCACAACCTGTTTTTCATTTCAATGCATATGACATCTCTGCTTAAGAGACAACATTTCAGAACCTGTCTGGGTTACACCTCACACCAGTTACAACTCACATCTAGAGTCCTGTAGCCTTTCCTGCAACAGAATAGGAAAGGGATTGAGAAGTCAAGAAAAAAAAGGTTTCTGTTGAGGGAGGCAAAAAGAATGATGGTACCATTTAGGTGCCATTAAGGTTGAGCACTGCATCCTGGGTCTTGTGGGGAGATAATGAACAACAGATTGGTTTAGCCTCAAACACATTATACATCTGAATTTGGCTGGAATTTGAACTACTAGGAATGAGAAAAAGAACTGGAAGTCAAATTCTACATTTCAGTATTAAGAAAGTATCTATTACAGTATAATAATACAACTGGTGAAAGAAGGTGAACTTTACCTCTTACTTTCAAAATGTAGATTTTTGCATATTATTGATTCCCTCTGGCTTTAAATATAAGTCACATTAAGCCTTGGGGCAAGTTGAGAAAGGTTGTATGAATTTGTAGCACAGAGACATCTTCAGCTGATGACTCAAAAGGTTATCTACAACGAAATGTATAAAGTCTAAAAATTTCTGAAGTTTTCAATTTAACAACACTTTTATTCTTGTACTGCTCTTTCATGAAAAGAAACCTAACTTTTGTTTTCTACACGTTTCAATCTATTTTTATTTGTGAGAAAAATTATCTTTTGAAGCTTCAGGCTTTTGAAGCTTTGCCTTTTTCCTCAAATAGCAGGTTGTATAATTAAGCTTCTGACGTTATTTATTGAGATATTTACTTTTTGCCTGCTCTTGCACATCAGTGTGTATGCTTGTATGTGTCACTAATTATTGTCATTAACAATTCTTAATACGGTTTACTTGCATTACATATATGTATCAGAACACAATTCAAAAGTACCTTTATTTGTCATTTTGACTTATCCCTGGCTTTCATAATGCTACTGTCTAAGCACACACCATGCCCTGTGATTGGAATTATTTGCTAATTTCTTGTGAAGTCTTCAGATGAAGGAGGAGTCTCTTCAGGTTGAAAAAAGCTCTATTTCATTCTGCTAGTGATGAGGTTTGACTGTTTCCACTTCTCTTTGCTGTTAGTGTATTTTGAAGAGGTATGTAAGGTTTCACTGTCCTGTGGGAAACCAGGTGTCCTTGTAGTGCCCCTCTTTGGTACAGAGCAACATTTGAGCTGCCCACCTACCAGTTGTTTATTCCAGTATCCTTTTTGCTTCCTTTATCCTTTTTCCTATCCTTTTATCCTTCCTTACATTCAGAAATAACAATGAAGGAAAGAGTAAACCAAAGTAAAAAGGGAAAATTTAAGCAGAGCTAAGCCTACGGTAGCTAGAATGGCTGAAGGTATGGTTTATAATGTATCTCTGGAGCTGTATTCACAGTTTTTCCTTTTGTGCTCTCAAAATGATACTGCAGCATCCTTTCTGCTGCTGGGGTCCTGCAGCCATTGTAATAGTTGTACTGTTTCATCAGCTGAAATATTTCATCTTTCTTCAAATGGAATTTGATGACCAATTCTGTTAGTGTTTTCAGAAATGGGACTCTTGTTATTTATTTTCTATATTAACACTAAATGGCTTGAGAGGACAAATTTTTAAATTTTTTCTCCATTATTTTATGGAAGTAAGAAGTATGTAGACACTGTTGTGTTTTTGGGGGTTTTTTAACTGTGCATGTTAATGTATTTTCTAGTACCCAGCCAAACAGATCTTCCTTTTTATTTAGTTAGGAAATCTGTAGGAATAAATTTATACCAATAAAAATCTAATAATAAAGTAGGAAAATAATGTGTTTATTGAAGTCAATTCTCTCTGACCTTCTGAACATAATCCATATGTATTGACAAGCAAAACTCAGATTACTTTTTTTGCTGAGTTTCAGCATTTTAGAAAGCTGGATCGTTAAGGTCATATACTTACAACACACCTGATTTATAGAGTGCATTTACAGAGGCACATTTACTACCCTATCTGCAAGCAAAGAATTTATTTCTAGAAGAGTGAGTAAAGTTCAAATTTCAGCCATAAAACTTATCATTAGAAGTGAATGGCATTTGTGCACAGTAATCTGGTGAGTTTATATGGGTAGAGCGACTGCAGTAATGCTCGGTGCTCTAGAGAAGCCTGTGAAGCTATGGCATTCCTTGAGTATTAAACCCTCTTGCCTACCTTCTGAGCTCCTTCTTTCTGAGCAGTGTACCAGGAAAAAAGGTAGTAAATAGCTAAACAGTGTGCTGCCACAAGACTGATGTTTTGCTTTCAGCTTGTAACCTCTAAGATCAATTCCTAAGTGGAATCCCAGGAGTGAACTGAGATACTTGCTCTACATGATGCAAAATCGGTATTGCTTCATAAATGTCAGTTGGCAGCTCATAAACTACTGCTGTATCTGAAAGTTCTGAGCAAGCACTGTATAATCAAGCACTTTTCTTAAGATTTAGTGGGCCATGACATCTGATGTGCTGAACTGCATGCTCCATGGCAAAGGAAACAATATAAACCTTTGTTTCTTTGGTTGATTTTCTTTTCATTATAAGGAGAGAGTTTACACAAAGAGATGATAGTTTTACTTTAGTCAGTTATATTCTGTTTATTATTTTGTATTGACTAAAAAACAAAATTGCAGGATAGAGGAATTCGATTTATTTCTGTGAGGGTGGAAGACTGAAGAGCTGTGTACGGATAAACAGAATGGAGATTACACGTTAAGCTGCCAGGGCTGATTAATGAGACTGGACAATGCTTCTATTTCTTGTTTCCACCACTGAAAATCGTGTGGAAAGATGCTGTATTAAGCTGCTGTGTACTAAGACCATTTTGAGGGGAAAAAGAGACTTTTACTGTGCAGTTAGGAAGACATTTAACGTGAATTTGTGTTCTTAAGTTCCACTTTGTAGAAATCATAATATGATTGTCTTCATTTATCATTTGGGTTACCAACCCCATTTTATAAGCAGAATTATTGCAAGTTCTTGGTGCATTGGATACTTTTTGGGGTTCTTTGTTATCTTTGAGACTACTAAAGTTTCCATGTCCCAAATTATACTTTCAGTTACAGCTCACTTTTTTTTTTTTGGCATTTTTTATACTTGTGTTTCAGGCAAATTATGATGTTTTGTTTTGAGCTACTTCATGTAACAAAATGATGGTTTAATGTTGATTTATTTTGTATTTATTGAGAAGAAATGGAAGTGAATTACAAAAGAGTTGTCATAAACAAAACAGAAGTTTTAAGTCTCATTATGAGTTCATGGAGACCTGCTCATACTATTTTGATCACTGGCAAGAAGAAATAATAGCATTAGTGACATTATTAATGTAAAATACATATTCTGAACCTGGCTTTTAAAAGTTACATTCTGAGCTGTCATCAGTGTTTTAAAGTTTTTCTTCAGAAGTTTCCAGACAGCCAGTTCAGATGATTTTGCAACCAACTCATTAACATTTTTCCAGTCATTTTGTATAATCTTTATTTTTGTATTTTACGCACAATCATCATTGCACAATTCAGATGTACCTCTCGAGCAAATAATTTACTAAAGCAGAAGGGTGACAGGACATGAATAATGGGTTAAACCTGAGAAGGAAAACAGGAACATTACCTAAACGATTTGTCCATCAAGAAATAAGTAGATTGTGCAATAACTAATATGTCATTGTTTTATCTTGTTTATAGCTGTGCTACTGTACTGTGGGCTTTTATTTTGTGAGATCTCTGAAGCTAAGCAGGGTCTTACGTGGTCAGTTCTTAAGATGGGTGGCCTCCAAAGAGCATCAGGTGCTGCAGTAAGTGTGTTGGTGGCTCAGGAGGGAATATATTTTCCTTCAACTCAGTCTTTAACCAGTACTTTGACACAGCATTTGGAAATACTTGCGCTGCTCGATGTCCATCTCAAATGAAGGTCCTTTCTACTCTGAGGATATTAAAGCTTCTGGATTGTTACTGATATTTTGAAACACCCAAACCCAGCCCAAATTTGGGTGGCAAGACATGAAAATGCTTATGAAATAAAAAAAGTGAAATTATTAATTTTGCAGCCTTCATTATACTGCAGGGGAATGGAATATTAGGGTGTTTTGGGAGAGCTTTTATGGTCTATAAACCCATTGCAAATATTTAGTGTGCTGGCAGAAAATGACTGCTAGCCACTGCTAGGGTGATTCCACTACAGGAGTTTATGACTGACATTCCAAATTGCAGTACTCAAAAGTGCTTTGAAATCCTGTGTAGATGAAAGGTGCCATGTGAATGTACCTTCTGTTCATTTGGTTATTCGTTCTATTCATGCATATAGTGTGCTTCTGTTTTTTCCCTTTGGAGTGTGAAAACAGTTTGTAACATTATATCCCACACATCTAAAAGGAGATATGAAACAGTAGTAATACAACTAGAAGAAAAAAAAACCTACTAAATGCATCTGCTTTTGAAAAATCTTAGCAATTTTAAGAGAAAAGTAAACCAAGTGAAACCTTCCTCAGTTAAAATCACTATAGATTAGTTTGTTGTGTATGGGTCATATATATAGCTGCAGATATTATAGTCAGAATAATTGCAGGTGGGAATGTATATTAAGTGCATCTGGTGGTTAATCATGTTGCAGCTTGAAAACTAAAAACAAACCTCTGAACTAGAATCTAACTTGCTTGATAGGTTCAAACAACATCAAGGAGAGTGCTCATTTTATTATATGCCTGTCAGTATTATTTGCCTGCCTGATTAGGAGGCAAAAAGAACTAAACCTAACTACAAGTTTAAAGGCAATTTGTGAGATTGACCTGTTGTAATTTCAATTCAATTTTGGTAGCTATACAAACTGTTCTAGTTCAGCAGTCACAATTCGTGGAGTAACCAGGAACTAGAATTCAAAGATAACCCAGTATTGCAACTTCATTGCTAAACAGGCTACTTGTAATTCATTTAGTCATACTGTTGTTCCTGAAAAATAAGATATTTTTGAGAAAATCCTGAGCAAAAATATCTAGTTGTTAAAAAAATGCACTATACCAAAATATTTATTTTAAATATATTCCAGAAATATGCTTCATTTAAATAAATTGTCATTTTAAAAACTCTCCACAGTAGCATTTATTTCTGATATTTCAAATCTGTCAGTCTAAGGACAACACTTTTTAATTTTTGAAAGACTTTATCAACAATAGTTTCTACTGTCAAGATATACCTACTCTATTATTCTTTCATACCAAAAGTGTGATTTTAAAGCATGTCACTTTGCTTTCGCTTGCACTGCTTGAATGCAGTCTTGAATTCTAAATATGGCAAATTTGCTTATTCTAAATTAATTCCTATCAGCCTAATACCATAGGCAAATCTTGTGGGTGTGGCTTTTCAGAAAGAATGGATAATGTCCTTAAATGGAGTCAGACCTCAGGAAGATTGAGAAGCCTGCAGGTGCCAGGTGGCCCAGCAGCAGCAACAGTTACAGTCCTGCTGCACTGTACTTGATTTATTCAGCTACCCATTTTAGTAAATTTTCAGTTCACTAACAGCCATGCTGAATATTGTTTGTCCTATTATTTGTCCTATAGTCTGTTTGTCCTAATAAGCCGTGAGAATTGCATGCATGCCTTTCCTTTTACTCACTTGAGTTTGATTCACTGACTTGAGCAGTTTTGTGTTAATGCATAGTAACATAATTGGATGTTGGTGAAACAGCGACTGACAGTCTGGTTTTGGTTTTGCTTGGGGTTTTTAAAATGATTTCTATTTTAAAGACAGTCTTGAAAGTACTATTGCAACTTATTCTGTAAGGGTTACTGATCATTACAAAGGTTCAAAGATGAGCGTCAGAGTCCCTAAGCATACTGAAAGTATGTCTAAAATAATGTCTGTTAATATCTCCTTTTCTCTTGCACCTCTGCTTCTTTTAAATTAATACATTGTTTATCTTGTTTGTGTGAGTTTTAGTATGCAGTATTTCCCTTTCTGTTTTTGTGACTCAGATGAATATTTTAATCATTTTCAGACTTGTCTTTCTTATTGTAACTCAGTTGCACAGTTTTTCATGTTTGCAATTGCTAAGAGTCCATGTGAAAAGGTAACTATTTTCTTTTCTCAGAGTCCTGTTCCTTATATCATGGTAGTAGTATGGGAGATGATGATATTAACATGTGGTCAGCAGCAGCAGGTGAAGGACTGCTGAGCCAGCATCTTGCAGAAAGTGGGATGGAAATAGATCCTGAAAATGAAGAGCTCATTCTGAATATTAGCTCTCGACTGCAGGCGGCTGTTGAAAAGCTTCTGGAAGCTATCAATGAAACTTCAAATCAGGTGGGATAATTTAATAGAGAAGCACTTCAAATTCTGTGTCTCAATTGGGCTTTTTTGTTTATTTTTCTTGTGGTTGTGTTTTCCTAAGCCTAAAACCCATAGGGTCATTTTGACAGCTGTAGCAATGCTTCAGGTAACAATGCTTCAGCTCTAACAATGCCTCTACCCAAAAGAAGACTCCTCCAGCATGACTTTACTGATGAATTTACTTTCCTGCTAGAAATCTCCTTTGGTGTGCAGAGGAAGCCTGAATTTTGGGCATTCTTACCAATCTAGGGCAGCCTTTCACTGCTCATATGCATCATCTGCATTCTGCTACAACCAAGGGATAAGACAGGAGGTGTCAGAGCACATAGAGCTTGTGAAGAGTGAGGATTAAGGGGAGCTGTGTCTCGTTCTCTTGACAAACATTTTAGTCAATTGACTGGCCAAAAAGGTGGAACTCTCTTCCAACTATGATTTAAACCTGGCCAGTTAAGCACATATCCACCTTGCTATTGGCAAATGAGTCTGCACTTCAGCATTTATGGGAAGTATGTGAGTCAGGAATAGTATCTAAAAAAGAGGCAGTTTGCTATTGGAGTATTTTGTATGGTGGGATGCTATTTGCTGTCTGGAGTACTTCTTTGTTAACTGAAATAGAACTATATACCTAGGTCAGTTCAAATCACACTACTTTTATCATGTGCTTTACTTTTAGCTTGTGTACATCACAATTTGAAGGTGTCAAAGTATTTTCCTTCATAGCTTTGTAGCTGAGACTTTGGCAACAGCAACAACAGAGTTTTGGGTCAAACACATACAGACACATTTTCTTCAGTAATGTGTATTATACAAAGATGGACTTTTCCCTGATGATTATATATGTTTGGGGTTTTTTTCTGAAGTTAATAAAAAATCCTTCTGTTTGCACATTTTCCAACAGTATAAATATTGACACCTCTCTGGCTGTTCTGTAGAGGGACTTCCCAAGTATGCGAGCTTCTCTGCTTTGCACTGTCAGCTTACTGGATTATGTGCAGTTCTTGTATATACTGTGGATATATAGGTGACTTGGAAATTATTTTTGAATATTCAGAAACTGAATCCTTTTTTTTTTTCTAGTCTGCAATATTTTATAATCTAAAACTGGTTATGGGAAGAAAAGATTTTTAACCTTTCCTCTAATCAGTTGTGTTTTGCGTACAGACGTACCCGTTTCTTCAAATAAACTTAAGAGTCAGCAAAAACTTGGCAAAATCTTCAAAGTATCTGTATGAGACCTGTCTGAACACACACTTTCAGACCTGAAGTGCAGTTTGAAGCTTGAGGCAAGGCATATAGTAGGTGTATTAATTCAAATTCCACCTGCTGGTGTTATGTATGGGCAAATAAACTGGGCCACTCCCCTGAACTCTTTCAGTTGGGAGATACAAGCAGGAAGCCTTTAAACAAGCAGAGTTTGAGGAAGTTCTTCCTGTTGAATTAACTCCAGCAACAAGGATGAATACGAATAGTGACATACCTGTATTTTTCTTTCATTTGCCTTAGTGGAGTTGGAAAATTTTTAGTTTCAGTTCTGTTAGCTTGCTTGTCTGCTGCAACGTTCCTGTACAGGTAGAAGAAAATTCTGCTTCCTTGCCTTGGAAATTACTTGCCAGTTGCTATTGGAAGATTTCTGTTGCTTTTTCATGTGAAACTTCTCTAAGAAGGATTTTTTAGGAGTAACCATACGAAGGTTTCCTGCATCTCTTTCCTTGGGATTAATCCACCCCTGAATTACTCAGCTTGAAACGTGATCTGAGGCTTCCTACTGATTCTGAGTAGCTTTGTCACCAACTGTGCTGATATGTGTCTTCAGACTGTTAAACGCACGTGTTCTGTTACAAATTCCTGTCAGAAATTTCTAAAGCCAGCCTAGCTAGTGCAAAATACCCACGGGACGGTTGAGAAGACAGCAAAAACAATATTTTTTGGAATGGATTCTTACCGCACCTACTGGGCATCTAATCTGTTTAGTGATTTGTGGACTGAAGGCCAAGAAGAAGACACATATGAGGTTGAATCTCGTGTGCCTTTACCATATCCTTTTCCTTTCACCGAACACTTGGATGAGAATAATTCTGTAGTTGTAAATACTTCAATTTTTCACTTCAGCCACAAAAGAAATGGGCACATTTTAAAAGTTGTCTCTAAAATCTCGTTACCTACACCTCCCTATTCAGTAAGTACACAAATTTTTAAAAGAAATTAAGCTTAAATAGAAGAGATTGCAGGGAAAGGTTTTATAAACTTGTCTGGGTTGTTAAAATTGTACTGCTGATGGGCCTTTCTCCTAGTAAATTTTCAGTGGGCACTTAAAAAGCCTTAATTATACAATTCTCTCATTTCTAACACAATAAATTTATCAGACACAGAAATATGTTAAATTCCAGATATTTGAGATCTTGTTTTAAAGCACTTCAGTGTTACCTATTACATTTCATTTTTCTCACTGCAAATAATTCACAGTGGAGGAGAGCCTGCAGTCAAAGGTGTTCCCTTTTAGCTTTGGTGCACTGACTAGTAACAGTAACTATCACAAGCTGGTAGCTTGTTTGCTGTGATCCCCGTGGAGAAACTGTTGATCTTTAAAAATCAAATGTGTTGGTACTTCTTTTTGGTTTTGCTCTGTGATATTTTTAATAATGCTTTGAGTTCTTATTACTGAAAAAAGCTGAAGAATAATTTTTATCCTGAGTTTTAACTGGAATATTTCAGGCATTTCAGGAAGCCACTTTTACAGTTGTCTATGTACAGTAAATCTCCCTTATATCAGAGGCAGGTCTTTCATTAAGCACTTGAAAATATAACAATAAAGGAAGAGGACTCTGCTTTTAAAAACTATCTCAAACTAGTACAGATAGTTGCAGTATTAAGACCTTTCTTTAACTCCTGTCAGAATAAATAATTAACATACATGTTAATGATACCCATCTGAAATGGTATGCTGTAGAAAAGAAATTGAGTCTTTAAATTCAGTGTATTATAAAAGAATTTATTGGTTATTCAGATTTTCCTTTCAAAGTGTAAGTGGTTGATTTTGTGTGCACTGTTCTGTTTAATGTTCCATAACCCATTTTTCTGAGCTTTTAAAAAAAACTCCTCATATTTATGATCTTAGCAGGATTTAGTGAGAAAGCTTTTGTATTTTAAGAAATTGAGACAGAATAATTTATAGAAACTCTAGATGTTGCTATCTTTCAAATGTCTGCCAATAACCAGAATATTAAAAAGTAAAAAAAAAACCCAAAACCAAAACAAAAGAAAAACCCAAAAGAGCAGAAAGTGTGTTATTTCATTTTCTGACATCTACTGTTCTTATTCAAAATAAATTGTCTTATTTTGGATATACAAAATACTCACACAGAGTTCGGGTCTAACAATTTGTGTTTGTGTCCCTCAGAGAGGCGGCTGTAGACTATAAATATTAATATTTGAGAAGTAAAGATTTTGGTGCTTGATTTCAGTTTGATGTTATCTTAGACATTTTGTAATCAAAAATCAATGTTTAATTTTTATGCATGATTTTACTTTTGTAATTCTAATTTTAATTAGTTTTGAAATTATCATTTTGGATATGTCTAAACTAGAAATATGAAATTCTGTGTGACATGGTTTTCTGGTGCTTTAGGATAGTGGCACAGTGAAACTGTGCTGCATGTGTGTCAGTGCATGTTAAATATTAACCCACCAGACAAGTGGAGAAGAATAAAAGAAATCCTTAGTAATTCTGCTAGGTTGACACTGTTGGAAGAAGTACTGCTTTACTCCCTTCTTGGTTGAAATGTGCAATACTCTGAAAATTCACATTTTCCTGGTGTTCTCATCGATCTTCATATTAAGGAGAAAAAGAGGTGAAACACCATTTCAGTCAGTTTATAGTAAGGCTTCTGCCACTTTTATGCAATGTTTTTTAGCCGGTCTAAGTGTACGGTGGGTGGTAGCTTACTCGTATTTAGTGCAAAACTCATGTGTAAACAAAGGTGAATCTAGTGTAAACTCATAAATCAGGAATTACCGGAACAAAGACACGGATTTAGCCAGGTGGCTCATGGAGTTCACTCTACTGACAAAGCCTGTTTGCTTAGAGTTTTATAAATCAGTCTTCATCTTGTTCTCTGCACATGAGTGTTCAATAAAGATTTTATCTAATGTCTACTGAAGTTATGTGAGGCTTCCCATCACACTGTAAAGCAACTGAATTAAATGGGAATGCTATAATAGGTTTTTATCTAATTTCTCTAATTTTTTTCCTGTGATAGCTTGAACATGCTAAAATCACTCAGACAGAACTCATGCGAGAGTCCTTCAAGAAGCAACAAGAGGCCACAGAATTTCTCAGGTATCAGGAAGAGCTACAAGAACGTCTCAATGAGGAAACCAAAGCCAGAGAGCAGTTGGCCTTGGAGCTTAGTAAAGCTGAGGGTGAGTAGCTTTTTTGGTCGTTGTTGGACTTTGCACCTACTAATTGTACCTATTAATCAGGTAAAGAAATTGCAAATTTGATAAATTTCTTTGCAAATTTTAGAGTGTTATCAGCTTTCTGAATAGTTACAGACATGATGACCTCTGGAGGTCCCTATCAACCACACTGTGATTCTGTTTTCCAATTTTGATTCACTTATTGTCTGAAAATATACACGACAATATTAAAAAAAAATAGGCCGTGTATTTGTTTGGATCCTCAGAATTAATTTATTTTATCATAACATGTTTATTTGTGCAGACAAGCTTAAGTTTTAACAACTTAAAATCATGAATGGTTGGGGGTAGGTCACACCTCTGGAGATCAACTATTCCTGCCCCTTGCTCAAGGCAAGATGAGGTAGAGCAGCTTACCTAGGACTGTGTTCAGTCAGGTTTTGAATGTCCACAGCCTCTCTGAGTGGCTGTTCCAGTGTCAATGAAGGGAAAGGAAAAAAACCCCAAACTTATTTTCACATGTTGAAGTGCAGTTTCCCATATTTCAGTTTGTGTCTGCTGCCTCTTGACCTCGACAAAGAATCTTTAGTCTGAGTGTGATGATATGGTGGTGGTACGTTTCAGTTGGCACTGTTTGCAGGGACCTTTTAAAAAGTGTATTCAGCTGTATTAAAGAAGCGATTAAAAATTGTAGGGTCTTACGACAGGGGAAATCTAATATCAGGAAAAATCTGATATCAGGAAAATATGTTCAAATTCGACAGATACTTTATTTGTTCTCTTGTTTTGATAGCTCAATGTTTTGTAGCCACCCAGAATTTCTGTCATTATTTCTGATTAGGATCTGGAAAAGATGCAAAGAACACTGGCTCTATAGATAAAATCTCAGTAGTAGTAAGCAGAAAGATATTTTTGAAAATTTTGAAGCTCAGCAGACTTCTCTGTTTCCAAATGGGAGCATAGAGTGAAGTTTAATAATCAAATGTTACTCTTGGAGAGTGCTACCCTGCCAGGCTTCCTCTTCTTTTTACACAGACAGATAATCCCTCATGATTTCACCTGCTATTAATAGCTGGGACACACATAAGATGAAAAGCAGTGCAGGTTTCTAAGCCATGTATTTAAAATGTGGTGTGAGGTTCAGTTGGTGGCCCGTCAGTTCATACAGCATAAGTGTTGTGGCAGCAGCAGCAGTACTGGCTGCAACATTTCAGTAGCTTTAGCAAAACCAGAAAGAATGAAAGTTGATTTCAGAGGGAATAGAGTAAAATCTGAAATAGACTTCACTACTTTTTTTCCCCCCAAAGATTAAATTAAGAGTCAAAAAAGATTGTTTGGAACACCACAAAAAATATGAAGAACTCTTCCGCAAGATATAAATGACTTAAGAATTTATATTCTGACACAGATGGTATTACAAAATGTTTAATATTGAAGAATTTCAGAATGTGGGCAGATTTATGTTGCTGCTTTCTCTGGAGGATAATATTTTTTCTTGATAGAATTTTTTTTCACAAATCTTCAATAATGAAGTCAAAATTCCTAATACATTAGGACAGAATGGCTGTGTTGATTTGGTTAATGAATAGTTCTGGAATATACGGGACAGAATAAGGTGTTAGTTCTAGCCCTTAATAAATATATTGCTTGTTTGTAAGTTAGGTTCATTTGAAATTAATGCACTTCTAAATGATTGGCACCTTTTTTTGTTGATGTTGGTATAACAAAACAAAGATATCATAGAACTCTTTATTTGATTTCTGCCCATTGAACTGAGTTGTGAGCAGACTCTTGACAAACTACATTGTTTTCTCGAATTCCTTAGGGCAGGTATGCAGAACAATGTCTTAGTTCATTATACATCTGATGGTACTCAGTCTTTTCTTGAGACTAAAAGTGTCATTTGTGATCATTTCTTTCTTATCACAAAGACTGCTGCAGCTGAGACGTTTTCAAACCTCTTGTGTTTTAGTGGTGTCAGATATGACTTATCTGATGTGATAGAAAAGCTAATGCAAATTTGTTCACTGAACTGACAATTTTCGTTACATCTCAAAAAAAGCTGGCAGAAGTAAATACCACAGTGTGTGATTTTAGCAGACTTCATGAATTTTTTGTGGGGGTGTGCATTCCATTTAACCTGGGAATGCCCTCTCAACTTCAAATCTGTTAAGTAATCATTGTGAACAGCATCTGATGTGGTGTGAATAACCACTGGAGTTTTTATTGTCTCAAAGTTTTGAAGTGTTATAGATGATGTTACTCATTCAGTATTTTCTGTTTCAATATCCAGTCCTATATGTCTGTGTTCTCTGAATTCACATATGGGAAAAAAAAGATGGGTCTACCTGGTTAATAAGTGGAAATACCTTTCGCTTTTCAACATTCTCAAGATAGGGTTAAATCAATTTTAATGCTGACTCAAGACTGGATTTGTAGTGATTTATACTGAATTTATTTAAATTTCTTATTTCCCCTGTGCTTGTTGCATACATGTTTTTCCTTGGCTTTGGAGTTCCTGTATTTTCCAGAGGCTTTGTGCTCAGTGAAAATTAAGAGCTGTACTTGGTGTTCCAGTATCTTTCCCATAATTTGTTCATCATGAAAGGATTGGAAAGACAGGAGTATGAATTGTCAGATGTTGAGCATCTAGCATATATGTGCAGGCATGTCAGAATACTTTAGTGACTTCAACAAGAAAAAAATTGTTTCTGATTGTCTATTAAATCTGCCTCCAAACGGGTGTTTTACAGGCCTCATTGATGGTTATGCAGATGAGAAAATGTTTCTGGAAAAACAACTCCAGGATAAAATAGATGTAATTGACCATCTAGAGCAAGAGCTGCTGTGTACAGGTAACAAATTGCAGGAGTTAGAGGCTGAGCAGCAGCAGGTCCAGGAAGAAAAGGAATTACTCTCCAGACAGAAGGACGCCATGAGAGCGGAGGCGGGGCCAGTAGAGCAGCGTATGTATCCATCACCATCTTTCTATGAGATTTGCTTATACTTCCAAATAAAATAATGAGTAGTCTTGGCAAAGGCTTCTCCCCATTGCCTTTGTGATTGTTAAGAAAAATGTGATAGGGCCAACTGTGATATTTTCACACCTAATGTTAGCATGATGAGTTTTCTTGATTTTTGAAGCAAGAAATGACTGCATTTTTAGAAGTGTTGAGAAATTACAATTGAGTTGTTCTGTAAGCCAGAAAAAGCTTTATCTCCAAGAATCTGTTTTCATTTAGATTACCACTGGAGATGGAATAGTAACAATGGATAAAAATTACTATCTAGATACTTCCCAAACAGACTTAAATACAGACTAGGAAGCATACCTACCATGAACATGAACATGATTGCATTCATTACATGTGATGGCTGTCTTCATTTTAGTCACAGAAGATAAACTTTTCTAATAAATTCCTCTTTCAGGGAAGAATAGCACAACAGTTGCATAAGAAAAGCCTTTTATCTGCCAGTAATGAACACTTTCAGCCCTGATGGTGAAAATTTCAGATATATTCCATGTCAATGTAATCTAACTAACTACTTACTCAAAAACGGCATTTACCCTCATGAAGTAAATGTGTCTTTTAATTCTTCCTTAAACTAATAACTGAAATTAATATTTCATGTTACAGAGGGGAAGAAAATTGTGTTTTAAGAAATACTGATCTTTCAAGGATTGCAGTGCTTACAGTGTAAATAGCGGGATGAATTTATAATTTGATTTAATTTCTAGAAGTTTATTCCAGTTTAAATGTTGCCATTTTTATAGATTGCACATCTTGCGTATTTGCAATTTCCTGCAATCTTCTGTAACAACAAAATTTTTAGAGCAACCCACTGCTTCCTACTCTGTTATAAAGAAGATCCTTGTCTGTTATTCTACTTTAGTTATTTTTTGTGAGGTTTAGTCTTCTAAATATATTAAAGTTATTTTTTTGTTTAAGAGCTGTAAGGATAAACAATTATATAAATATGTGTAGGTACTTATATCATGCATACCAGAATAACTTGTCACATTCCCTAAGTTATCTCAACAACTTTGTCATTAAATGCCACATCTATCTTTGGCTTCATTTTCTCTTACATTATTGCACCACAAGAAAACTATAGCTGGCATGTGAATTACTTTGCTTCTTTTTTTTTTTGTTTTCTCTCTCTCTATTCTCCTAGGCCTAGTAGATGCTGCAATCGATGCAGCTTCCCAAGCAGGTGTGTTTGTATGTTGCATGGCCAATCTGTAACTGGGTGGAAGACTTACACGTACTGACATCGTTAATCAGGATTATTGGGCTTTTGGCTTACTGACGTTACTTGTAATTCTTACTGGCCTGCAGCTTTGATGTTGTGTTTCATACTCAGTTCTACATTTTGCTAACAACGTTTCTTTTAATTTCTAAACATAATAAGCCAATTCATCAATAACCATCATCTTATTCACTTACGAATTACAGTTACTTAGATGGTATTTGAGAGATATTTTTGTAGTCTTTAATTTTTTTTATTTCCAAATACAGCTGAGACATTCACTGTGATAATTAAGCATCTTATTATATTGGTATATAATGGTTACCTAGAAATGAGAATTGGTTAAATACGATGTAAGATGATGGTGCCTGAAGGATCTTTCTTCTTTAGTGAAAGTAAATTTTATTGTTTCTGTCTAAATATCAGTCCTGGTTTTAAGATTCTCCAAAAGTAAGTGCATTTTGCCGTTTGGTTTTTACCTGAAGGGGTTTGTATGGTTATTTAATAGGCACTTCAGTGGGCTGTGGCTTAAGAGTCTTAGAGTGGTTTGGGGCTGTCCTATATATGTGCTTGCTGGCTTTTTCATGATGACTCAAAATTGGGCATTCATGCAGTCGCTGATTTTGCAAGCTCCAGTTGCAGGTCAGTAATTTTCCTCTCTGTCTGCCCAGCAACCTCGCTAAGTCTTTCAGTATTTCCCTCAAATTATTTATATGCATCACATTAAATAATGAAGTCTGGGAGTGGATTGATTTTACTGGCAATGGGGATGAGAAGAGGGTTGGGTTTTCTGTGCATCACTGTTAACTCTTGTGCCGACTCTAGCTGTGGTTTGGCCCCATGCGTTTTCTTTTCTCTTCAATTGTACAAAAGCCTTCTAATTGATATGAAACTTAAACAGGAAAGTGATCTGATACAACTTCAGTTCCAGTCTGAAAACTACCTAAAGGATAGTAATTTTAATACGAATTTGCTTCAGTCGCTATCATGATTATTTCTCAGAAGAAAATATATTTTCAACAAAAGAAAAATAGTAAAAACCCAAGCCAGTTCACATCCTTCCTGCAGATTACAGCATGGATACCTTGGGGAGTGGTTTTGCTTCATAACATTACTTACTATTCATATCTAAAAGTAGTGATGCTTTTATTATACTCAGAATTACTGGACGAAACAGAAAAGCTAATGAAGGAAAAAATTGAAGTACAACGTCAAGCTGAAAAAGAGCATGATGACCTTCAGAAGCAAGTTAAAGTCTTGGAAATAGACTTGGAAGAACAGGTCAATCGTTTCATAGAGCTAGAACAAGAGAAAAATGCAGAACTAATGGACTTAAGGCAGCAAAACCAGGCCTTGGAGAAGCAACTGGAGAAAACAAGAAAATTTCTAGATGTAAGTATGGTAAAAGGCAGATATCGTGAAGGTGGGTAGCACTGCTACTGAAATTTGGTTCAGGTAGAAATGTTAATGTTTTTCAGAATTTGTGCAAACATAGGCAGTGTTGTAGGTTCCATCCCAAGAATTTAATATTGTGAAAGTTGAAAATTATTTGGAAGTGCTTGCTTAGAACAGTTCTGTATTTCAAGGAACTTACATTTCTTTTTTGGGGGGGACAAGGTTATTGCCCCAAATGATAAAGATGTTAATGATATCTGCAGTAGGTTCTGCTACCTTGTAAATACTGGCATAACTGTTACCAGCACATTTAATGCAAGTTAGAAGTGATGACACTTGGCTTGGATAGTTTTTCAATCAAATGGTGTATCCACGTAATTTCTTAACTTTCAGGAGCAAGCAATTGACCGAGAGCATGAGAGAGATGTATTCCAGCAAGAAATACAGAAGCTGGAACAACAGCTTAAGATTCCACAAAGGAGTCAGCCTGTCAATGAACATCAAACCAGAGAGGTAACACATTTTATTAGTCGTACTCAGTGAATATAAATGACAAATTGACAGCTATTAAGATATTATCGTGAAGCTATTTTATGGTGTACCTACTCTGCCATCATTTGCAAGTCAGGAAAGTAAATGCCCTGAGATTGAAGGTGTTGCAGGAAAGTGGTGGAACTGGTTTCGGGATTTTTTTAGGCTGTTTGGTTTTAGTAGCAGACATATAGAAACTTCTTGATTTACAAGAAGGCTCTCTCCTATAACTAAACTTAGAAAATCCACTGTTCTCAAAAGTCTGTGGAAACATTCAAGAGACTATTTTAGCAATTTTCCATGTTCTTGTGTTCCTGTTTATAGCACAGGTACAGCACTGAGGGAATCAAGTTGCTGAGGTTTAACACCTGAGGTGTTGCAGCGCTCTGTGTGTACGCCTGAGCCTCCCCAGTGAGTGTCTGTTGGCACTGAAACAAATGCAGTGACTGTAGAACCGCAGCTCAAGGGAGTAAGAGAAAACTCAGACTCAGCAAAATCAAAAAGTGGCAGCAGTGCAAATGCTGTCTATTAAAATGCTTTTGCAGATTTTGTTTGACGAACTGTTAGTCAGTTAACTTAAATTAAATTAAATGTTTGTAGGTTTTCCTGTGTGCTGCTTTCTTGATCAAGGCTGATACTTTTGCATGATTTTCTTGCTTGATTTTCAGTATTAAAATGCCCTCTATTACCTTAGACTGTCATTTTCAAGTCAGAGGTCTTACTGGAGTAGTTTAGTAGCTGTCATTCAATTCTTAAATGTTAGCAATATTTAGAATTCTGTATTATATGAAATAGTGGAAGGTGTCCCTGCCTGTGGCAGGTGAGTTGGAACTAGGTGACCATTAAGGTCTCTTTCAGCCAAAACCATTCTAAGATCCTAGGATATAGGTTAGGACCACAGACAGTAATAAGATATGAATTGCTCTGTGTGAGGTGAGCATGACAAAGTACTCATTTATTTGGAATTTTCAGGTTTAGAACTGTGTTTCATTTGGTTTCTAAATATATTTTAGTACAAAGGTATGAAATATGGCAGTGTTCAGCCAGTATTATGGGATATGATTGTCATCAGCCTCTGTGAGCAATGAATCATCTGGAATTAGTTGGGTACCTGCAAAACAACACATACAGAGCATTTTTACATCTGTTTCCTTCTGTTGCTAAGAGTGTGCACATTCCTCTCTTGTTGACATTTTAGACATATGGAAGTGGCTCTAGAACAATTAATTTTCCTGATTCCAGGATATTCATTTTCAGTTAATTTTGTTACGTGGCTGTTTATTATTTATGTCATGGATAGCATGCAAATTCCTAGTTAAAATTCTCACATTAAAAAAAAAATCTCCCAAGCAAAAGTTCAAATTTGATAACATAGTAAAAGTTGTCTTATTTGTTCAAAGTCTCTATGTAAAAATCATCCTGACTTATATGCACATATACTTATATGTGTACACTATTTAGCCGGCAGATATGCTGCAATGGAAATTCAAAGCATGCTGTAAAATGAAAGCTTTAACTGTGATTAAAATTTTGAGGTTTGTACTTGATGGTTTTTAATTAGAATTTTTTAGTAGGTAGACAGTAAGATAATGTATGTCTGCAAGCACCACAGATGTAGGAGCTGGTTTAGATATATAGGTGATGTTAAATGTGATATGCTGGAAATTATAGATGGGATTTTCAGTAATGTATTTGACTTACAATTATCTTACCAAATGAGACATATATTCTTACTATATAGTACATTTTTATGTTCACAGTGTTCCTTGAAATATTTTGTAAATATATGTATTTTCATTTGTTGTCATGCTTTTGAGAGAGCTGTTCTATTTTTTGTAGTTACACATTTTTTAAAATCCTCTTCTTTGCTTTGAGGGAATGCCATGAGCATTTTCGGTTCATAACTAAGTTTGTTTCCTACTGTTGTTTCAGCTTTGTCAACTTATTCCAGGGAGGGTTGTCGTAGAGTCTGCTCTAGACTTGATTTTTATTTTTCCATTTCTCTCTCAGGACTTTTCTGAGGTCACTTCAGACTGTGATGTTACTCATGGATGGATAGCGTCAATAATACCATCCTGTCAGCTTTATGTTCTGGTCCTCTTCTCTCCTATCTCTTGAAATGCTTTGAGTCTTCTACCTTTTGGCTACATCGTAACTTCCTAATTGTAAATACTGAAATCAATTTCTTGAGTGGGACAAAGATTACTTTCCCTGTCTCTTGCTCAATTACTCAGGTCTTATCTCTGTACATCATACTATGGATTTGTTATGCATCTTTCCTATTTGTAATTTCAATTAATAATTTCTGAAGTACAGCTACAAATGGATAGATATTGCTATCTCTGCTACTTTAGTTGATCTTTTCATATGTTGTTTTTGGGATACATACATCTGACCTACTGAGATTCAAAATGTTTGATTTGGATGTTTTGTCCCCCGGAGAAAGTGAATATCCATGATATCTCTTTGGTTCAGTTTAAGGAACACAGCAAGAAAACAAAGCTTCCCATCTTTTGTGATATAAGTATAGCTATTCTCTTCCAAGTTAAAGAACCAGTGAGTTTCACGATATTCCTGTGTGTTGCTAATCAGCTCCTTCTTTCGAATACATTTGTCAAAGATTTTTAGAACTATGATTTTCCTCTGAGGCAAATACCATCTTGGCCATAGGGTCAAGACATTCCATCCACAGGTGTCAAAGGCATCATTTTAGAGGGCTGCATAGGGATGCTGTGCTGCTGCTTTTAATGACCATGGAGTCTGAAGGCTTCAGAAGGACGTGATCAGGTCTAGAGAGTAGGCACAGAACATAGCACTTCTCCAATAATGCTGTTGGTATTTGTTGGATGTAGTACCACAGCATTCTGATTGTATCTTCTGTTTCACTTAAAGAGTAGGAGTTTCATTATGGGAGAAAAAGAGGAATATTTTCTTCCTATCAAAAATATATGGTGTTTCTATTGCTAATGAACCCTTCCAGTGCAGTACAGTATAATAATCTTGCCATATTGTTATCAGGTTGAACAGTTAACAAATCATCTCAAAGAAAAAACAGACAAATGCAGTGAGCTTTTGCTCTCTAAGGAGCAGCTTCAGAGAGATATACAAGAACGAAATGAAGAAATTGAGAAGCTAGAATGCAGGATAAGAGAACTCGAACAAGCCTTAATCATCAGTGCAGACCACTTGCAAAAGGTATTGCTTGGTTGAAATTTATCAAGGATTTGCTGCTTTCTTATTTTCTTGAGACCAAAATGGTGTATTTTTAAAATCTGATAACTATTAGTATTATTTTTATTTGTAGGTGGAGGAAAGGAAACAGTTTGGCACTATCATAGTCAAAGGAGAGTTACCTCTTGAAGTACAACTGCAAGCTGAACGAGAAGCTGTGGACAGAAAGGAAAAGGAGGTAAAATGCCTGTGAAATTTTCCCATTTTCCCCACTTATATTTTAGTTGGTCAGTTTTTACTTTTTGTTGGGTTTAGTGAACTATGTGGATGAAATTTTTACATTTAGAGAGACATCAGTCCAAATCACTTTGAAATTCTCTTGTGATCCATGACAGTTGTTGTTCTATGTCCATATCTATGACTTGCAAGTGTGTTTCTGAAATAAAAATTCAGCCCAGTGAAGAAAACCTGATTTTTTTAGGGGGTGTTTAAAATTCCGTTCAGTTTAAGGACTCAGAATGTCACCAAATACACATTCTTTTGTTTGTGCATAGCAAACTAGTTTACTGTAGACATTGTACTTGAAATTTATAGCATTTAATTTTTAGTATGGCTTCCTACTCCTTTTCCTGCTCCTTTTGTTGGAAACATAGGTCACGAACCTTGAGGAACAATTAGAGCAGTTTCGAGAGGAGCTAGAAAATAAAAATGAAGAAGTTCAGCAATTGCACATGCAACTAGAAATTCAGCGAAAAGAGTCCACTACACACTTGCAGGAGCTTGAACAAGAGAACAAATTATTTAAGGTAACTGTGTAACAGAGAAGCCTAAAGATTTAGTCTCCTTCCTCCGCAGAAATAAGTTCTTTGAGAATGCCAAGACACCAAATTATTTCTCTTTCTCAAGCATTCCACCATTCAACTTGCCAAAATATTAAAAAGCTCATATGATTACTTGTCATTCCATGAAATTTATGTATTTTAATTCCTACACTTGAAATACTCATACAAGGATATGCAGAAAATGCTATGTACTACTATAACATGGTTTTTTTGGTTTTTGGCAGGATGAAATGGAAATACTAGGACTAGCTATCCAGAAATTTGAAGATGCTGCCATAAAGGACCATCATTTCGTGGCTGGGAGGCTCGCTCACATCATGCAAGAAAAGGATCAGGAAATATATCATCTTAATGAACAAATAGCAAAACTACAACAGCAACTTGAAGTCACAACTGACAACAAGGTACATATTTCTGAAATCCTTTTCAGACTCCTACTTTGTGCTGCTAGTTTGAAGGAAAAAAGTTATCCCCCACCAGTTGCATTATCTTTTGTTGCTGCCTTAATTTAAAAATGCAAATGATTTGGTTTCAAGCAATGCTTTAAATCTAATGTCTTTTTCCTTTTTAGTCTAATTTATAACAGATTATTTTTGCTTGCCTTTCTTTTTAATTATTCTCCCTTATTTCTACTTGAATTACTGTCTTAAATTCTTCATTCATTATTCTTCCAGTTCTTCTAAATATTTAATAACATTTAGGTAGCTGAATTCTATCTCAATATTCATTTTAGCATCTTCCCTCACATTATTTACATTCAGTGTTGCACTCCAGTGACATCTGCTGGATCATGTTAGATTTTAATGCATTTTTAGCAGTTGAGCTTCTGAGCTCCATGAGCTTGTGTGAATGCTTTGTTCTCATACCAATGTTTGCAACAGCTTTTATCCAATTTCAAGCATGGAGGTGCAAACAAAATGCTGTGTTTTATTAGAAGTAGAGAGGAAGAAAGAAGAAGAAGACTTACCTTTTATTTACTAAGCTTTAACACCTGTAGCTTTCTGTTATTTTTCAATTAAGTGGTTTTTTTTGATTATCAGCTTCCTCTTCTTTTGGCTTACTTTCATTTTATACAGATAAAACACAATGGTTTTTTTCAGTAGCTGAATTTTGCATTCTGACTATTTTAAATGTTATTTATTAGTCATAAGCTTTCACTGAAAAGCAAGTTAAGAACAAGATTTCTGTTATCCCTTAGTAGTTGACTGGACATTTAGGCTAACATTCTACTAGGACATATTGAATCGGCTGAATTAGGGCTCTGACTAAGCTGGATAATTTCACTGAGTCTTTATGTTCAAAATTCAGTTATAGTGAAACTCAGTGAATGATGACAAAACTTTGAATTGGATTTAGGAAACTGGATTTAGGAAATATTGTAGTTCAAGAATCCAGAACAGTTCTGCTCTATACAATAACCCCAGTAATAGAGTTACAGTTCTTGCCTTGAGAAAAATACCTAGGATTCAGTTATAATTAATGTTAATGAATTGGTTCTCCTGTTACATGAAGCTTAATTTTCTTAATTCCATCCTCTGGCTTGGTTTTATTTTCTAGCACATAAAATAATAACTCTGCTTGGTTATGAGACCATTATTAAATATTAATAGATTATTCCTAGGTTAATCCCTTTTCTAAGTCCCTTAGACATCTTCATCCCTCTAAGTGCTCTTCTTTTAATTCCTGTGTTTGCATTTTGTGGGCCTCTATTCCATTGTGTTATGAAGAGCAGAAGCTGTTATGCTGGATTGATAGCAATCACCAGGATCACTGTGCTTTCTTCTGCCTGTGGCCGTGGGATTGAAACTATATGATCTTTAAGGTCCCTTCCAATCCAGACCATTTTATGATTTTATGACTTGTTCATGTTCTGTTTAGTGTTTTTGAGCTTCTTCTAATCTGTGGGGTTTTTTAAGTTATTGGTTGGCAAACCAACCTTTCTAATTTATACAGACGCATTTATTTTTGTACATATTATTACAAAGTCATAGTTACTTACTATTCTACTTAAGCATAGTGAAGTATTGAGTGATAAAGGAAAAGACATGGCTATTTGAGTAATTAATTTAGTCATCTTTCATATTTTCTACATGTTTTTTTCATATTTGAAAAGACTCTGTTGGAGTTCTTACCTATTTCAGATACTGTATGTGATTTTATTATATGTTCTTCTGAATATTTATGACATATTTTCTTCTGCTTCTGCGTTTCCACTGTAGAAGCACTGTTCACTTCAGATTTCCAAACATTCACTTTTTTAAAAAAATCAATTTTTTAGCCTTACTACTTATAATCTTGTCTATCTTTATTTTGTTTTCATAAAGACAAATTTTTTGTCATCCTTCTATACTCAGATGAAATTTGCTTCCACTGCAATTTAGCAATAAGGTTTTTTAACAAATTTTTATTCCTTTTGTTGAGACTTTATTATTTACTGAATTGACAGTTCATCAACAACAGTCATTCAATTCTTTGATTCTACTGATTTATTTGAAGCCAGTATAAGGTGTCTTTTCTTTTCTGCATCATAGAGTCATTACCTTTGTATTTGATCAGTTGCATAATTTAATAAATTTCTTGGCATTTTGATCCCTTTACACAGCCTCTAGTATAAGGTGTCTTTAGAAGTAATCTAGGAAATTATTATTCTTACTCTCTTCATGTTTTCATGAGTCTGATTTCTGTTTGGATGGTCATAAATACTTCTGTAACTTTGTCTCTTTTTATTTTGCTTTAAACCATGGCACAAAGAAATGATTGTGCTCTGGGTCTGTGTGCACTGTTTGCCCTGCAGGTTTCTGTGCACATCTGCATACATGTGTGCATGCACGCATAAACACACATATTTAGGATTGTGACAGAAAATGTCCCAATCAACTTATACGTGTTTTCTGTGGTCTCACATAAAAAAGCACGTTATATTGGTATTTTTCAACACAATTAGTAAAAAGGTCTATTTGTTTTTTAATACATATTTAATCTAAATTGGGTGTGTGTTATTTAAGCAAGTATCATGAGCACTTAAAATTCAGTGTTCCCTCTACCTCTGTGAATGTTACAAATGCTGATGCTTTAATAGCTATTTTTCAGTTCTCTAAGGTCATGGGCTGCTTTCTCAGTCCTGTTTGAAGATGTCTCAATTCTCATTAAAGCTTTAGAAAAGACATCACATTAAGAAATTCACTGAGAACTTTCTTCTACAGTATCTTCCAGTGTTTGATTAAACTGTTTCTGGGAAGTCCAGGACAAACATGATCTTGGTGTTTTGGGGGGTTTTTTCCCAGGTTATTGAAGAGCAAAATGAGCATATACGGGAGCTTGAAGCCCAGGTAGAATGTCTGAAAAGCGATCAAGAGCGTGTGAAGAAGAAAAATGATGAGGAAGTAGAGCAGTTGCATGATGTAATTGATAAGCTTCAGCAGGAGCTGGCAATTATTGAACAAAAGATACCAACAGATGGTGCTGGTTTTCAAGAAGATGCTGACAATCCGAAACACATACTTGAAGCAGTTCTAGCAGAAAAGGAAGCTTTGGAAAAGCAAGTAGAAAACATAAATGCTGAGGCGTCTCAGACAAAGAATGAGCTTGAGGAAACAAAGTTAAAAATGAGCCAGTTAAAGCAAGAAATAAGTCTGTTAAAAAAAGAGCATGAGAGAATAACAGAGAAATGTAAGTGTGCACTGTTTCAAGGTGGTAAGTCAAAATCAGAAGACGGGAGCAATGGAAAAGCTGAACAAATAGAAGGAGCCTTATGTCAGGAGATGGACTCACCAAATCAGTCCCAGCTGAGGGCTTCAGCTGAGAGTGCAAGAGTCACCATCAGTGAGATGGAGACACGGCTGCAGCAACTTCAGGCATGCGTTAAGCAAAAAGATTCAGAACTGTGCCAGTGCTACAATGAAATAAAAGACATGAAAGAGCAAAGTGAAGCTGAAAAAGAAACACTTAAAAAGAGGATATTAGAACTGGAAAAGACACTAATGGAGAAAGTTGCTGCTGCTCTTGTGAGTCAGGTTCAGCTAAATGCAGTTCAAGAGCAGAGAAGATTCATGCAGGAAAGTCAGGAAGCTTCGAAGTGTGTGGATGAAGCAAGCAAGAATACCCAAACAGAGGGTTTGAGTGATAGAACTGAAAATGAGACAGAATCAAAATTATCACTCTTAACACAGAGGCTCAGTGAGATGGAGGACCAACTGGCAATGGTAAATCATAGCTTGGAACTAGAGAAAGAAAATGTAAAAGTTGCACAAAAGGAAGCTACAGTGAAAGAAGAGAGGTTCTTAGAGCTTCAGCAATTGCTAGAAGAGGTTAAAGAAAAACATAAAGGAGAGATTCAGAAATATATTAAGCAAGAGGAAGAGCAGACATATCAGGTAAATAGACACCATTTTCTTTTATCTTGTTTTCACTAAAGCCCATTATTTTATGTGAAGTATAATGAATGAAATGGTTCTTAATGAGAATAACTACAGGAATATTCTGCTCTGTGTAGCAATTTCATTTCTATATTATTCCTACAGTTACAAAGAAGAGAATAATGTTATTTTGGGGAGCCCCACTATCAGTTTCCGTTCTGCATTAAAAACACCACACCTTACCTTCTCATGATTGTAAGGTGGTTTTGAATTTTGGACATATAACTTCTTGTTCTTAATTTGACTTGACATAGAATGGAATGACATACATTTTTACATGGTGTGGAGGTAGAGACATAAAAATTAAAATTATAAACACTGCCTCAGAGTAGAGAGGATTCAAAATGATAAGGGAAGTGATACCAATTTGTCTATACGGGTGTTTTTGGGATGGTGGTTGTGTATTTATATATGTTTTGATCTTGATTTATCTTTTCTTGGTTTTCCATCTCCAAGATATTCCAAAGATATTTTGCTTCAGTAGCATTTCCAGTATTCATCTGTCCAGGTTTCTGTGCACCAGTGGTTTACTGCCTCTCAACTTAGAACCATTAGTCAAAATTTACTATATTTGATAGTCCAAAAATGGGCTTGATGTTTCTGAATGTGAGAGTTTCAGCAATCACGGAACCCAGTACTGGAAAAGAAAAGCTTTTATGATCATTCATCCAAATACAAGTTTAATGAATGTCATAAATATCTTAAGTTAAACAATACTATCAGACCTCATTCCCTCCTCCCTGTTGACCTTCCTCCCCGTACTTTCTGTGTGGTGTATCCAATTTATGCTTGCAGTTCAGTAAACTGTAAGATAGTCTTTCCTCCCATAGTCTTAGTCTAACTTTTTGAAGCTGTGTTAACTCAAATAATATACATTTGGTCTCCCCTTTGGTCTTTTCACTTTGTCAGTCGGTGTGAAAGTGATCAGTGCTGTTAAAACTTGATTTTTTACCATTTTTCATGTTTTGGTCCATATAGGTAGAAGTACAGCTCATGGAAAGTCAAAAAGGGCATCTTACTGAACTTGAACAAGTGAAAGAAGAGGCAGCTGCTGCTAAGGAGGAACTGAGCAGTTACAGAGAAAAGGCAGAAAAACTTGAGCAAGAGCTATCAGTAAGCACCAGAGTGTTCCATATTGTATTTAAATCAAATAGTTGTACAGGACTTACTGTTCAAATATGTATGCTATAGTTTGGGATTTTTTTAATCTTTTACTGAGAATGCCACCAAGAAAAACAGCCACTCAGTGCCTACTGTGAGTGGAACAGAGCTGATGCTGTAGACCAAATATTCACTCAGATCAAATATTCACTCGTTGCCAAAGTACTTTGTTTTACTGCAGCGCAATAGTGGATCTCAAGCTGTATTTCTTAGGAGATAATATGTGCTACCATGTGTCATCACTGCTTCAAAATAGGACTAAACTGAGCTCTGAGTAATGGTTTAGATGGTTGCTTGGATTTTAGCTGTTTTAAGTATTTGGAAGGATTGCGGTTGAGATTCTCCATATTTACAGGTAAAAGAGGCAAGTCTGATACATCTCCAAGAAGACCTATGCAAACTCAAAGAGAAGCTGGTTCAAGCAGAAGAGAAGCTTGCAAGTTACCTGACAAAGGACAAAGAAATGGTGAAAACTGAAGGCAAGAAGGATGCAGAAATATCGTGTGATTTGTCAGACAGTGATTCTACTCTAACTGGAAACAGCTCCTCATCACAAACAGACAAGACTGTGGAAGTCTTACCAGTCCCTGTTAAAAACGCAGAAATCCAAATTGATTTGCAAAATGGATGCTCTTCCGAAGAGATTGCAGAGATTGTAAGAGAATTTACTGAAAAAATTGACCAAATGCAGGAGCTCCATGCAGCTGAAATCATGGACATGGAGACAAGACATATCTCTGAATCTGAAGCATTAAAGAGAGAGAAGTTTGTTGCAGTACAAGTATTGACTGAAGAATGTAATGCATTAAAGGAAGTCATAGAAACTCTACAAGCCAAAGAAGTATGTATTTTATTTTATAATTACTGAAATACTTCAGTTCAGGCTTTTGCTCTTGCTACAGAAATTCCCATTTAAAATTTGTAAAGTGTGAACCACCACATACTCAGTAAAAAACTTCTAACTGTTCTAATGTTTCCATAGCCCTGGGAAAGATGGTGAGCTCCTTTCTCAGCATTAAGTTTTCAAGTGTTAGATTTTGCTCAACTATCAGGTGTTTTCTTGTGCTTCTGCCTTGAACCTGCCCTGTTCTGTGAAATGTAGGTCACCCTATGGAATGCCATCTCTCTCATATTCAGTTTTATTACTTTGATTGCAGGGAAATTGGAACAAAGGGGTTCACATTATTTCCTGCTCCTTAAAAATTTCTCCCTTACTGAGTGGGTGCAGGGTTAAAGATTGATTGTTTTCTTTTCTAAATACAGAGAATCCCAGTTTCTGGATTATCACGTTCTCCACCACATCAAGCTAGAGATGGAGGCTCTAGTGGTAAGAAATTAGTTTTTAAAGATTTCAGACAGCATTATAAATTAAATCTGCTTTGTTATATTAAGTTTACTGTTGAAGAGTTCTGAGAAATCAAAACAGCTACTGCCCAGACTGAGGCAGAATCCTTTTACACCAGCAAAAGATTCTGGACACGCCGCGTCTATTAATCTGGTACAAAAGGAGAATTTCTTGAGCAGAGATGGGTTTTAGTTGAGGCATCAGATGCTAATTATTTTCCTTCCCATTGGCATTTCTGTATCCTTCTTAGCTATTACATCATCTCTTCAGCATAGCTTCATCATCTCCTGATGTTTAAAGTATTTGAAGCTACAGCACCCTAGCAGAGGGAGAAGTATTGACTTTTCCAAGTGTAATAAAATTACTACAGTGATCCTTTTCATAGGCAAGGCTAAGCATATTAAGAATGGGTCATTTGGCAGAAGTGTTTATGCAACTAGTTGTTTGTCTTGTACAACTAAACTAGGATTTTAAAGTTTGGTTTTATTTTTTAGTCTTGTTTTGCTGTTACTTCTTTAAAACTGAAAAAGAATAACTATAAAACAGGTAGTCTCCAGGCTTAGAGTGAGCCCTTTGTGACATGCAGCTACCTCTTAAAACAACAGATAAAAAATACCTTTTTGATACCTGTTCTTCAAAGCTTCACAGTAACCCAGCTTTCATGTTCTTCTCTCCTTTTATTTTAGACTCCAGTTCAGACTGGAGTCAAGGAATGTATCTTGCTCAGACCCAGGGATCCGACACGATATCTGAAGGAATAGATGAAGGTGAAACTTCAACAGATTTACTTCCAAAAAAAATTAAGGTAACATAGACTATTTTTTTTTTTTTAAGGAACAAGAGTGATACTGCTGAAAGTTTAGATGAGCTTAGTTTAGTTTAGTTTCTGCTTGATCATTGATAACAGATCCATTTAGATAAGTTTCAGTGTTGACTATTTTAATACATTTTCTAGCAGTGATGTGCATTTTTGCATTTTAAATTAGGCTAAATATGAGTTTTATATCTGTAGGCTTGTTCTCAGTTATGATTATGAGAAATAAAACTACTGTTAAAATTTGTTGCAATTCTGTTGTATTAACAATAATGTTATGATCATATATTGCACAATTTTATAGATTCTGTTTTTATAGCAATGTTATGAAAGCAAATGTGTTTATTATGAACAGTAAGGGTATCAGGCTGTAATTACATTTTTTTAAAAGTATTTTGTGAGAAAGCCATAGCTTCATAGTAATTTCAAAAAGTGAATGGCAAAGCTGGAACAGTCCCAGGACTGTTTTTAAAATGTCAGTTTCCATTAGTAACTATTTTAAAACTAAGAAATTGATTTGAGAGAAGTACACTGGAAAAATTTATTTGAAACTGAGGAAAAATACAATTATGTTATAAATTTCTGTCTGACCCATATAAAGGACTAGATATATCACTTCTGTCTTTGATATGAGGAAGCTTTCCTCACACTTTCCTTATGCTGATCAAATTAGAAGTACCAGTTTTCCAATACATACGAAATAAGATTGCGATTATTATTGTTGTTATTGTTATATGTTGTTATTACTGGCATTACTAATTTCTTTTTGCTTTTATTGTAGGGTTTGCTGAGAGCAGTCCATCATGAAGGCATACAGGTGCTGTCTCTCACTGAATTTCCATATAGTGAAAAAGATCTGTCACCTCATAAGCAAGAGCCAGAATCTTGGCTAGAAGAAAGAAAAGCTTTCCTAAGCACCATCTCATCTTTGAAAGACCTAATTGCAAAAATGCAAGTTCATAGAGAAGCTGAGGTATAAATTATATCATAAGATTCTATCTGAATAAAAAATAATTTATTATAACCTTCTAAGACACATTCACTCTTCAGGTTTAAATGCTGAAATATTCTGTTACAAGGTAAAATATTTTTAAAATAGGTCATAATACTCCATATTGTACTTCATGGTATTACAGCTTGTATTTTTTTTCTGTGCATTGAAAACTTTTGACAGTATATGTCCACCTATTAAGAAGAATTCTCTTTTGAAACATGTTCCAGTAGCAGTTTAAATAGAATTTTTAATGCTGTTATTTATTGGCTGATTAATCAGTAATCTGTTAAAACCTTTGCTTGTTAAATTACCCCAGTTAGACTCTTGGATATATGCAGGTAGTTTCTATTACTTCAGCATTTCCTTTATCATGCAAAGCGAGCAGATGAACTTCGTGTCATTTTACATTAAATTCTTTTCATACACAAAATCTGCACACTACCACACGGCTCTGTGAGAGCCTAGGGAGAGACTTGTAAGATAAAAAAAAATTAAAGGAATAGTGTAATATAGTAACCTCAGTAGTAACTACACAGGGCTAAGTTTTCAGTTACAAAAAGCTAAATTGCCTCCATCTGAAACAAAGCTAAAAGTTTAGCATTTGTGAGTGCAGGAAAATTTGTAATGTCTACAGTAAATGCATCCATTTGGATGGATGAAATTTACACAATTATTAAGAAAAGCTAAATATTCCTCTGAAAACACACACTCTACATAGAATTATAATGATGTAATCTTTCCATTTGGCTCTTTAAATTGTTTTTATACCACTGCAGATCTATTCAACTACTGAACCTCCTGAAGGTGTCTCAGACTGGCGAGGAGAACTTCTGCATGCCATTCAACAGCTTTTTGTGAGGGAACAAAATGTTCTCCTTGCTGCATTTCAAACTGAACTTGCAGAAATGGGCACAAGAGATGCAGTGATGTTGATGAATCAGTTGGAGCACAGACTACAAGAGCAGGTAATGTAAACTGTACTGTAGTCAAAGTGTTTGTCTACATTAGATTTTAATTTTTAATTTATAAATCCATTATAAATATATGTGTTAATAGTAGTTTTGACAGTCTAGGGATGAAAACAAAGTCAGACATGCAGAAAGAATATCTTTCTTTCAAAAGAATTAAGTGGCATGGGAAAGAAGCTTTTGGGTAAACAAGTTATAGAATATATACAGCCTTCAGAGATCAATTTGAATTAAACACAGTTGTCCTGAGCTTGATGTCATTTAGTTAATTAGAACTATGTTACATTGTCTAAGAGAAAAGGTAAATTGTTTTTACAAAATTTTGCGAGAAGAGAAAGTGATAAGTCTGCTATGGGACAGAGGGAAGTCAGTTATCTCCTCTGGAACATGGAAGGATTAGTGAGAAAATTGCAGTTTCCCAGAAAATGATAGCTCTTTTCAGTCTATAATTTTGATGCCTAGTAGAGAAATAAAAAAATAACAAGCAGTTCTTCCAAATATTGTAATGCTGACTTCATTGAAAATGTTTTGCATATATATGCACTAGAAACGTATAAATAAATGTGATGTTAACACCATAGATATTCTCATAAAATCTAGTGTTTTACTTTGAAATGTTTCTAATGCTAATAGGCTACTAACCAGAGAGCAGCAATGGACTGTCTTCAGAATGCAGACAGAAGAAGTTTGCTGATGGAGATTCAAGTATTACATGCTCAGATGAACAGTAAGAAAAGTAACCCAAAGAGAGAACAAGAGATTGATTCAAAAAGCCAAGGTAACTTCTGTGGTAATATATGTCTGTTTCCAAATGCTTTCTAGGCACTGCTCATAATGTTGTAAGTGACAAAGATGGTGACCTTCTTTGGTCTCCAGTTTTGATATGTGTGTTCTGAACATACATACTTTTCATCTTCTTCAATTTCATTTGACTGCTTTTGCAAAAATTAGGATATAATCTGTGTTCTTATGACTTGTATCAAACTGAAAGTGATACAAAGTTATGTTCAATCACTGTAAAAATAGAGCTTGAATTTTAAGGCTATTTTCCATGTATATGCTTCACTGTTTAGGTTCAGCAGCTTTGAAATTATCTAAGTTGGATAGTCAGTCATAATGCAGAAACTAAGAAGCAATTAGAATGAAGAACAAAAGGTTCAGAGAACAGGTATCCTTTAAAACTAAGTAAAGCTTACTGTCAGTGTTTAGTTACAAATATTAGGTCACAAGTATACATATGTAATATAACTAACTTAAATTATGTTAATCATGATCCATATGATGCATATTGATATCATTGTGCTTAAACCTTTAAGAAATAAAGAAGTTGGAGTGCTTTCCTGAAAGTATGAAAGGTATTCAAGTATAAAAGCCATGTGTTTGCTTCTATTGCACTACTGAAAGAATATATTATTTTAAAATATCACTCTTAACAATAGTCTTGTGCTTGTGTTCTGGCTAGGAGAAACGGTACACAAACACTGTTTTTTAATTAATTAATTTCCATATTAATGGTGCTCTCATTAGAAATGCTGGAGTATAATATGCAGCAGAAGCAGTTGCAAATTCTGGAGATGCAAGTGGAGCTCCGCAGTATGAAGGACCGAGCAGCAGAGCTTCAGGAGCAGCTGAATTCAGAGAGGATGGTGGGCGCAGAGCTGAAGAATGAACTTGCACAAGCCAAACTAGAGCTTGAAGCAACTCTGAAGGCACAGCACAAGCACTTCAAGGACCTAGAAACCATCAGGTGTGGCTTTCAGTGCCAAGCTGTCTGTGTTGACTGTGAGAATTATTTTCCTATTCTGAAATCATAATACTGATTTTATTAAGAGGCTTGATCTTATGTGGTATAATTGCTTCTCAGTATTTCTGTAAAACCTACCTGACAAAAATAGACTTCTAACATTTGACAAAAAAATTGTATTTCAATCAATAATTTGATTTAGTACTTTATTAATTATCAAGTTCCTTTTTAAACTTTGTCACATTAGACTACTGTATACAAGCTAATAAGTAGACAATATTTATTAAAGGTTTTTAATCTCCCTGAACATGGAGAAAAACTTGCAAAGTTAAGATGACTTTGCAAGTACTTTCATATGAAATACTCTTAAATGTTGCTTTGACATGGTTGATAGCAGAAGCCACAGATTTGGCACTTGGGAAAGCCATTATTATTTATGCCTGAACCAGAGGGATGCACCCATGAACATTATCTAATGTTCAGCTCAGAGATAACAAATTAAGATGGAGTTTAAATTGGGATTACTTTACAGATTACTTTATATCCTTTACAAACCATCAGGAGCAAGTTTCTTTTGCAAACGGATGCAAAATCGATTTGCACATAATGAAAATTCAGGTCATAGATTTTTCCTTTTCCCCCCAGTATTTTTTTTCCCTTAAGGAACATGGCAGCAAGATGCACTTCCATGGCATTCTTGAAGATATTGGCCCATGACTGGATTAGGTTGAGCACTCACTGCCTCTGAGCCCCCACAGGTGGCAGCTACGAAGGTAGCAGGATGGACACACTTTTTGTAGTTCTTGAACTATGCAACTCTTTTGGTTTGAGTTAGTTTTTTTCTTTATAACTAGGCTTTTCACTGTTACTCTACTAGACTAGCAGTGTTTTCAGTGCACAGGATGAAATAAATACCAAGCTACTGACTGTATCATGATAGGATTAGAGCCATTGCCTATTGTAAAGTTTGCCCGTTTCTCTTTCAGGACTGAAGTTAAAGAAAAAGCAGCTGAGCTAGATATTCTTAAGGATACAATGGCCAATGAACAGAAAAAGTCAAGAGAGCTACAGTGGGCTTTGGAAAAAGAAAAAGCTAAAATGGAACGCAGTGAGGAAAGAGGAAGAGAAGAGCTTGAGGTATTCCATAATCCCAGGTGGCCTGGGACATCAAGGAGCATGGAAATGTTCTTCTGGTTAACATTTTGTCTCAGCTTACATTTTTGTCCAATCCATGCTTCATGTTCTGTCTTTAATTGTAGTTTTATATCTTCTAGAGCTGAAAAAAATGTATAGAAGCTGTGTGGCAAAGTATAAAAAAGGCCTGATGCACATTCCATTTAAATCAGTAGGAATTTTACTGGGCTTCACAGGCCCAAGATTAAAAGATTCTGTAATGGCTCCCAGTTATTCAAGGGGACGGGACAACTGATGGTATGGCTAGACCCAGCCCCTACCACAGCCTAAACCTCATAAAACCTAGTATTTAAAAATATGATTTAAGGAGACATATTGTTTCTCACATTTAAAAAGTCTGCAGTTTCTCACTTCATGAAAATCAAACTAGGAAGTTTACTTCAGGAGAAAATACTTCATGAGTACCTTCCTTGGCACCTCTGCAGTATTTGCTATAGTGAAGGGGAGAGCAGGTATCTTGATACAAGACAAAAGACAAAAAAAGCAGTAACTTCAAGAGCATAGATTCATTTACATCTTGAAATTCAAAGTTGAAAAATAATTTTCACAGTTTTAGAAAGCAAAAGCAGCTGGCTGTCTTCAACTTCAGAACTATAGTTGTTTGTATCTCGCTGTAAAGTGTGTGTTAAAAAGATTCTTTTATGAAATAATCTGATCTTAGAATAAAAACACCTGTAAGGTATTTTAGTATCAGATGTAACTGCAGCATTCAGAGTATTGTCTCATTACTTATGAATAGCTAAACCTCTTAAAAGCAGCATGTGTAGAAGCAGCATATTTGCAATTTGCAGAAGAGAATGAAAAGTATGCACAAATGGCTTTGATCAATTCTTATGTTTTCTTTTGGAAGGACTTAAAATTTTCTCTTGAAGATCAAAAACAAAAGAACTTAGAATTAAGTAAACTTCTGGAGCAAGAGAAACAGCTGTCAAGGGATCTGCAACAGAAAATTGAATCCCAAGAAGCACTCAGTGCTGCCCAGCTGTCACGTGAGCGAGGCCGGAATTCTGAGTTGCAGGTGCTTCTTGAGTCAGAGAAGGTTCGAGCTCTTGAAATAAGCAGTGCCCTAGAAAGAGAAAAAGAGCTGTGTGCTCAGCTTCAAAGTGCTGAAGGTAAGGGGCAAGCTGGAGCACCTAATCCATCTGAGGAATTGCTTAAAGAGCTACAGAAGCAAATGGATGAAAAGCATGACCGTATAGTGGAGTTAGTAAGTGAGATGGAGAAGTATAAACTGGAATCTGTGGAAGTGAAACAGCAAATGGAAAAAGAAAGGCAGATCCAGAGGCAAGCATTACAAGCAGAACAAGATGCTAACATAATAGTGCAGAAGAAACTCCATGAACTGGAATCCAAAGTAGAAGACCTTCAGTGGCAACTTGGAGAAAAGAAGCAAGAAGTTAATAAATTAGGGAATGAAACAAAGAAGTTGCAGGAAATAATCCAAGATCTACAGAAAAAAGAGCAGGAGGATGAAGGAAGAAAGGAAGCTGTAAGGACACCAAGCCACAACCCAAATGAGGTATAGTAGGACTGAAAGTAATGTGTAATATTGAAATATGCAGTTTGGCTTTAATTCTTTTGCTCAATTATGTGTCACTGTGCCTTGACTCAGTCTATAAAATAGTCTGCAGATTACAGAACATGGGCACCAGAGAATGGAAAAGGGAAAGCATCCCAGTTTGCTTCCTAAAACTATTCACATACTTCCTCCTAGAAGTGAAGTTATAAAAGTATACAAGGAGGAGCAAAGAATTGTATAAGGAGGAGCATGAGCAGGAGAAATGCATCTGGGTATACACACATTTTGTGTCTCAGTACAGGAGAAGAACATTCCTCACAACCAGTTGCAGGAATGAGCTGTTCCTATAGGAATTGGAATGTCCCAGGTCACTGCCCTTAATCTTTAGTTCATAAACTGCAAGGGGTCTTTAAATATTATAAGTGATCTTCCAACAGCTTCAGTAAATAAATGAGTAAGCAATCAGACAAGCACATGCATGCATATATATATGTTAGCAAACAAAATAGAAGACAGCAATCAAGGTAAAAAAATCAATTTAAGAATTACCCTAAGTTTTAGATGAATGAAAATGGTATTTCTGTTGCCTCCAAGTTTTTCACTGTCATAAAAGGTCAGGAAAGTTTTAAAATTATTTTTAAATTTCTTGTCTAATTTTTAGAGACTTCCCTGTAAAAGGTAAGTGTTGCTGGGGGAGTGATTTGTGGGAAGTCGCAGAGAGGATTGATGGGAGACTTGCTTGCCTGTTTGCTGGCCATGTTTTTGCCCATCCTGACATCATTCTTTTTAGCAGTTATCTGTATGTGGAGCCAGGAAGGAAATTTTTCTTTTCATCTAATTTAGCTGCTGTTTTTTATCTTCTGAAGCATTGGAAACTACCCACACAGCTAGAGGCAGGATGTTGAGTGTATTGATAACTATGACAGCAGCAGCCTCCCTGCCATGTTCAGTTTGTGCACCTTGTTCTGCACAGAGGGACCTACTAGCACTATGGTCAGCAAGGGGTCTTCCCTTGGATCAGGTTAGCAGGAGCTGTTGGGGTTTTTTCCCTTCCTCATCAGCAGATAATCTGATCTGCTTTCCAGGATCTGCCTGGAATTTCAAATAATGAATCTGTTCCTACTGTTTCCTGTGACATTTGCAACACTGACTTTTTTCCTTGCTACCACGCTGTAGGGCAAACTGCCAGAGGGAGAGCCATGGACTCTGGTTTTGTGGGGGATAGCAGTTCTTCCTTGGCAGTGTTGGGGGGCTGTACCTAGGAACACCTCTTCAGTGCATTGTTTGGCTTGTGGTAGCATCCAGTGGTGTGGTTGCCCATGACTGGACTGACCTCCACGACCATGGTGGTCTCTTTCAGCCCCTGTTCTTCTGACTATAAATTGGTCACCCAAACACCTGAGCCCAGTTGCCCAAATTTCTTGCACAAGTGGTAAAGGAGCTGCTGATGGAAGAAACAGAAAGGCTTGGTGACATCTGCTGAGTTTTTTGACTGGATTCACACTGTAGGTCCATGATTGCTAGATCTTAGTCAAGAAGGACACTGAACCTTTCATGAAGGATAGTTAAGTGCTACATTACAGCAGTGCTGTAGTCACACTAAACTTCTTTCTCTGTCAGAATTATCTGTTCTTCAATTTCTGAGTGTGTTTCCAAATACATGTTTTCATTTTACATCACTGGATCACATATATTATATATATATATATATATATATNTGCCCAAATTTCTTGCACAAGTGGTAAAGGAGCTGCTGATGGAAGAAACAGAAAGGCTTGGTGACATCTGCTGAGTTTTTTGACTGGATTCACACTGTAGGTCCATGATTGCTAGATCTTAGTCAAGAAGGACACTGAACCTTTCATGAAGGATAGTTAAGTGCTACATTACAGCAGTGCTGTAGTCACACTAAACTTCTTTCTCTGTCAGAATTATCTGTTCTTCAATTTCTGAGTGTGTTTCCAAATACATGTTTTCATTTTACATCACTGGATCACATATATTATAAATATATATATATATATTTATATATAAAAAATATATAAAAATAAAAATACATCTTTCTTTCCAGACTACCTGGGATACACCCAATGACAGAACGAGAAATTGGGTTCTCCAGCAAAAAATGGAAGGAGCTGAGACAAATGAGTTGACTTACCGCACGCTGACAGGAGATCTCTCTGCTGCCACTGAAATTCTGGAAAAAGTCAGACAGAAGCTGCAGAATGCATCTTCAAAGCTGAAGCAGTTGGCTTGGAAGGCTGCTAGCAGGTTAGACCAGTCTTCAGCCATTTGGTTTTGTAAAGAGTAGTCAGCAAGCTATTATACTGGGTTTGAATCATAATTCACAAACTGCAGGATTTAATTGAGTTTGAAGGTTGTTGGTTTTATTGTATATGCTGTTACTTGAGATATACTGATGGAAGACAGGATCACAGAGTATCAAGTGCTGCTGTAAATCCTGTATGTTTTAATAGGGTCCTTTTTAAAGCACAGCTAAATTGTATTTTTTTTTCTCTGAAAAGTGATATGGTTTATCTGGTTATGGTGTTGGTGGATTAATTTAAAACAGTAATTAAACAATTCATCATGTATAAGGGAATGAATAGGGACTATTGTTTTGAATCATCTTCCATAGGGAAAAAAATTATGGTCAAGTGAAACTGATCTTGATTCTTATTTTTGGAAGGTTACTATCTCCATAAGATAAAAAAATATCATGGTACCAGGTCCATAGGGTGTTTGAACCTGTTTTTATTTTGCTGTGATGGTAATTTAACATTAAACAATCCTTCTGAAACATTTGGGCAAAGCAGAATGCAGTATATCTGGGAAATACCCTAGGATTTTGATCACACAGGTTCAACAGATTTATGGGAAGCAGAACCATTATTTTAAATATGCTTCATGTAGAATATCCCTTTCTACACATGATTGGAAACTGTTCTATACACTTTTTTTTTTTTTAATCAAGACAATTTTGTTTAGAGTCACTTGGCAGTCTTGAAAATGTTGCCCTGTCTCCAGGGCACCATTTGCTATAGATGCAGTGCATAGGAATCCAGAGAAGGTCCTGTTAGTCTGACTCGTGGTGTCAGGGTTGACGTGCTGTTGAAACAGTCCCTTTTGTTTCAGATTGCAGTTTGAAACAGCAGATGATCAAGACTTTGTTGCAGTACAAAATGCTATTGAAGAAGTGATTTCAGAACTGAAAATTCTGCCTGGATTGTCCACTCTGGAAGAGGTGAGAGTCAATGCACTAACTTTGATAGTAGAATTTGGAGAAAGAGCTGTGAGCAGAAACTGCAAGGAGTTTGTGAGCCTGTACTTATTCAGGTGTTTATA
The DNA here is from genome assembly GCA_013396955.1 of Regulus satrapa. Classification (NCBI taxonomy): domain Eukaryota; kingdom Metazoa; phylum Chordata; class Aves; order Passeriformes; family Regulidae; genus Regulus; species Regulus satrapa. The sequence continues at coordinate 337,869 of VWZN01015309.1, read as the reverse complement.
GAGGAAAAATTCCAGTGAGTGTTCTGACTGGAGTTTGTAAAGGGTAAAAACCCCTTTCCTTTTTTTTTTTTTTTCAAGTTTTGATACTTTAAAAGTGATATTTCAACTTTCAAATCAAAACTTTTCCAGTTTCATTTTAAATTTCTGCATCTCATAGCATTTTTTTTAAGAAAATATATTTTCCTTTCACTGGTAATCCTGTAACTGAGGAAACTTTTCTCAGTACTTTCTGATATTAAAATCAACATCTAGTATTTACTGTACTGTGTTGACACAACATATTTAATTAAATTGCCCTGTATTTACCAAATGAAAGACCACTGAAGATTGAGTAGTGTGCACTTGTGTAATAAAAATGAAGGTAAATGAGGTAATCTGTTGCAAAGAATTTGGCAATATTTGATTTTTAAGTGAGCCTGATTTGGTCCTTGCCTATATTTTAAGCAAGGGATTTCAATGTAGCTTGAAAAAAGCTTTGAGGCTTTTCTTTTCCTCTAAGTTAGATAAACATAAACATAGTAGAAAACTTTGCAAATTGTTACAGCTGGTACAATTGAGCTTCTTTGAAAATACTCTCTTGTAATGTACAGGGTAAGTATAGAGAAAGTCATAATAATCTGTAGTTTATTTCTTACTGAAGTTCTTTACTTCAGTGAAGTTCTTTACAAAGCTATTGCCATTATCTCTAGAATTTTTCACTGTAAGTTATTTCCAAATTGGCAATTTGTATCTAATAAAAGTTGAGTTTGGTTTTGTTTCTTCCTTGTAGCTGAAGATGGTGCTGCCACCAGGGACTCTATCAAGCTCACTGACTGAGAGGCTGCTGAGGCAAAATGCTGAGCTGACGGGCTTTGTCAGCAGACTGAGTGAAGAGAAGAATAATTTGAGGAATGCTGTTATGAAACTGGAGGCAGAACTGAGGAGATACCAGCACAGACAACCTTCTGCAGACTATGTATGTCCTTGGTGGTGCTGATCTAATGATCATAGAGGCATAAAACCATAATTTCTTATCCTAATCACCCCAGTTGAGTGATCAAGCTATCTGTCTTTCTTGGCTTTGCTCTACAGAGTAAATGGGTGTGAATTTTCTTGTTCTGTGGTCAGTATGTCTCAACTCACTCTGTTAAGTGTAAAACTTCATTATTTCACCCAGCTTCTTTTTGTTAGCTACTCTTTTCTTTTAAATGTTTTGTGCCTTTATCTCATCATATAAAGCAGATCCAGATAGATCCAGATAGTCTTCAAGATCATGAAGCTAGTATGATCCAGTTGAGGGGGACTTTTTTTTAGAGAAAAAAAAACATGGGAACATTGATTGGGCTCCTAAAGTCACTATTTTTGAGGTCAGAGTGCAAGAGTGGCCTCAGATCCAACACTGAATAGATTTTCAATAGATTTTATGAGCTTTCCACCAAACAGATGGGCTAAGCTTTTCCAAATTATGGAGTTCAAATTCAGTTTTCTTTGTCTTCAGTCTTCTAGGCACTCATCAGACGTTGGAGTTAATATTGACACTCTTGTTGCTTCTGAGAAGGAAATTTGGAACAGAGAAAGGCTGTCACTGCAGAAATCTTTGAAACAAGCTGATGCAGAAATCTCCAAGCTGAGAGCAGAGCTCAGGAGTGAGGCTTTCCTCAGAGAACTGGGATCAGATACTGAAAATGCTGTTTTAAGGGTAAGAAGACGTTTTTTCCCCCCCAACATACTATTTGAAAATTTTAAAATTTTGATTTGGGCTTACTTTTCATTGTGTTCATTCTGTTTTATTCTAAGCAAAAATATATTAATTCCGTTTTAAAATGTTCATCCTCTGGTAGCTATTATTTTTTCTCTCCAAGAATGACATGTAAACACCTATGTTGTCCTTTTGTGTGGGCTCTATTTCGTCCTGTTTAGGTGATCCTCAATATATGAAGTTGCATTCAACAAGTGTGAACAGCAGCACAATCTTCTCCATGGGATTGAGAAATGAATAATTAACAGAAATTCTATAGAAGTAACAATGTCAAAAGTCTTGGAACTGTTGTGATTCCTGGAGCTTACGGAACTTTTTGTCTTTTTCTCTTGTTGCAGAGAATTTATGGCAAATACCTACGAGCAGAGAGCTTTCGGAAAGCTCTCATATATCAGAAAAAATACTTGCTGCTGTTGCTAGGAGGATTCCAGGAGTGTGAAGAAGCCACGCTGGCCCTCATAGCACGGATGGGGGGACAGCCTTCCTACACAGACCTTGAAATCATCACACATCATTCAAAGGGTTTTACACGGTTTCGCTCTGCAGTCAGAGTATCCATTGCAATTTCAAGGTAAACTGGAGGAAGCTACATTTCAAACAGATATGACTGCTGTTTACTACATACTTTTCTAGCTCTAGTGAAATCTAGAAATTGTCATACTCCATCCTGTTTAAATGGTATATTTTTGGTGGTCATGAACATAGTAGATACTTACAGGGTGACATGATGAGCAGAGTGTAGGTAAATTCTGTAATAGGAATAAGCAGTCTATAGTTGAAAAGGGATCAGCATCTGATAATCACAGATGGAGTGTACTGGGTAAAGTTATATTATTAAAGAACTATTACGAGTAATTCTAAGGATTGCACTTATTTACAAAGGTTTTTTTCTGCAACTTAATTTCTTTTAAAGATTAAAATCTTACACGTAAGTATAATACAGATTCAGGAATTACTTTTCTTCATCTAGATAGTCTTTCGAATTTCACAAGACTAAGAAAGAGCAGGAATTGCTGAGGAAGAAAAAGTAAAGTTTATTACTGCATAGTCCTGACATGTTGCTAACAAACCTTCTTCACAAAGGTTTGAACCCCCAAGCACTTGTGCCTGTTAATGTTCTGAGCCTTGTGTGTCATATAAATTCAAGGAAGTATTCTTCTACCTGTTGGGAGAATTTTACTCATAGTGCTCTGCCGTTGCAGTTTTGGGGCTGCAACAGGGCAAAAAAGTATATGATTTTAAAATGCTGGTGTGCTGTAGCTTAGGTGTTTGAGCCATTTACTGTCCACTTGACCTATACAGCACCTCTGGAATTGCACAGGTGAAGGTGAAAGCAGGTTTGGACAAAAGATGGTCTTAGGGATATGCAAAAGGATGTTTTGTATTTGATACTCAGGTTTTAGATGCCCATCTGTTAATTTTGCTTGCTGGTCAAGAAATTCTTACACTTTTTAGAATACAAGAAGCAGATTACTTTTATTATTTCATTTATCCTGAAGCTCTTTGGTTCTTTGTTTTGTTTTAATTTGGAATGCAGAATGAAGTTCCTTGTTCGTCGATGGCACAGAGTTACAGGTTCTGGTGTTCTGACTGTCAATAGGGATCTCTTTAGCCAGAACACGGGTAAGTCATAGTCCAGTAATGACTGAAAAAATGGTATTTGCCATTCCCACCACTACTTTAATGAAGGTGGGTTTCCATTTGTGTTGTTCTCATGTGGAATGAATGGGGGCTGTTTCCTCTTTCTTTTGCTATAATTGTTTGGATTAATCTATTTCTCAGTTTCCATGTTCAGCACAGACACTACTTTCTTACTACTTACTTTTCTTCTATTTGCTTTTGCTTCAGTTTTGTTTTGCTCTCTTGTGGGTGGAATTGTAAAAAATAGGAAAGGTTTTCCTGTGGAGTGTGTTCATGAATGCAGTTTTAACCGTGTCACTGGAATTTTTGTAGGGGATCTGCACCACAGTCTTCTTAAAACATAAGGTTGTAATTCTTGTGTTACAGGTTTAAGTCTGGGAAATAAGTTTTCTGTTTGCTTTTTAGTAGGAGTCTAAAGAGAATCAGAACCTTCTTTATTATTTACTGGCTATTTAGGTCTGCACTAAAACCTTTGCTCAGTCTTTGAGAGTTTTCTCATTGACATCAGTTTTGCCAGGATTTCACCTCTGCTTTTCCCTGAGGGAGTCTGGAAGTGGTCTACACCTGTTAAATGCCATTTTTGTGATATGCAAACAGAAAACTCATATCTGAGATTCCCAGTAAAGTGCAAAAGGTCTTAGGTTTTTTTCATTTTCAATACACTGCTTTTTGTATTTCTGATATTCTGTATGTTTTGTATTTCTAGGCAATGAATTACGGCCTGATTCATTCTCTGGTGGCACAGATCTTTATGGAGAACAGAGGCATTCCTATAGATCCAGGTCAGGCATGGAATCTCCTAGATCTCCTAGAAACTTTCAACATGTTTGGGGTTTTTTTTTATTATTATTCTCTTTCAGGCACTGTTTAAATAACTGAAAGCCTCAGTGTTTACTGCTAAGGTTTGTAACCTTTGATGCTGTAAGATTTAACTTTTTTGTTAGAATATTTTAAAAATTATGTCTCAGGCATTCACATGAACCTCGTGAAATCTCATCACATGATTGAGGCCAAAGCTCACACACTTCTGCCAGTGAAACTGGTTATTTTTCATCAAGGGCAACATTTTTTATGAGTGCCATCATACTTTGATGAGCTTATATGAAGTTGTGAGTTCAGATCTTCACTGAATATCAAATTCTAGCCATTTTGGGGTTTCATTTTCATGTAAACCACCACAGTTTTTGTATTGTCTTAGTTTGTCATGACTGTAGCAGTTTTCATTATAAAAACCTTTTATCTGTTCTAGCCACTACTGAGTCTTACTTGTAGAGAGTAATGACAAGTGGCAGAATCCATTAAAGATGGCATTGTCCTTGTTGACACAGTAGAAAACCAAACTTCAGTCTACTGTGGATTCTGCTGCAATCTCATTAGGAATTTGCTGGTTAGTCTTTGTCTCAAATGCAGCAACAAATCCCGTGCAGAAGGAAAAGGCAAGGGGGAAGAGCGGTTTCTCTGGCGTGGGGAGGAAGTGGCAGGGAGGTTAAATGGGTTTGATGTGCTGGCTACCACATGGATAACCTAAGGGCCGGGCAGGCCATAAGGTATCCCTGCCTGCCATGTTTTGCTGATACTTGTATTGGAGATTTCCCTTTTCCAAGTGGTGTGTGTTGTTCTGGCCCTAGGCTCCACGGGATACATGCTGATTTGAACCCAGTCTCCTTCACCTGCCCTCAGCTGCAGAACTACGATCCCGAGAGGGCTCTGACAGATTACATCCATCGTCTGGAGGCGCTGCAGAAGCGGCTCGGCAGCGTGCAGTCAGGTAGGGCTCAGGCACCCTCCCTCCCCAGCACCCCAGGGCAGCACAGGGCCCGCTGCCCCCTGGGTGCCAATTCTCTGAGATACATAACAACCAACTTCCGTCCTGTCGGTTTGCAGCCTTAAGCAATAGGCATTTCTGAGCTGTAGCAAAAAGCTCACTTAAAAGAAGATTGTAAAATTATTTGAAAAGAGATAAAGGCATGCCTTCAGTCTGGATTTTGAGATTATTGGTAACACTTTACATCCCTGAGCTCTAATAAATGCGCAGCAAGTATTCAGTTAGCATTTTGCTAAGAGTTTAAGTTATATAGAGAAAAATTGAAGAAGATTGGGACGTGGAAGAGTAATTTTTTTCTTCTGCCACTTCAATTACAGAAGTTATAGTCAATTTGTCCCATAGATGATGACAATTTTTGGGCTGAAAGAGGAATATATCAATAATATTGTCAGACCAATGGGATAAAATTTATCAAACTTGAGTTTTTAAGTTATTGTGTTTGTCTTCCCCAGCACTTGGGAAAGTATTGTTCTTAAAATATTTGATCTTTAAAAGTCCTTATTCTATGTTTTCCCATGTAAAATCTTTCCTGTTTTTTCAGCTGAATGTCCGTACTTGTTCCAAGTAATCCTGCTGACAATTTTTCTCCATCCTACAGGTTCAACTTCATACACTCAGTTGCATATGGGTATAAGAAGATATTAATAATACCCTTCAACATCTCCATCACTGGCAGTGATGCTAACAGATTGCCTTCTGTAAATCTGTGCTCTTTCTGTGCTTTTGTATAATGTGTATATTGTGGGACCAATATGAACACAGCTATACGATTGTATACAGTTCCATCCTGGCACACCCACAGAGACTGGGATTTATGGATGTAGGCACTTTGTGTTAATGAAAAAAAAAAAAAATCTGAACAAAAAAATTCCCCAAACAAAAACCCCCCAAAACATCACCCCAAACCCAAAACAACCCCCCTCCCCACCGTTAAATTACATGTATATTTGTGGAATGCTAATTTAAGTGATTAACTTATGAAGTGTGTATTTATCAAAAGGGTGCGAAGATGAAACTTGTGTATTAATTAAATTGAGCTACATTCAGCAAAGTTTACTTGCACTTTTTCTGGCAAGGCTACTGAAGTTACATTGACTCTCCTAATATTTGCTACTGGCAGTGCAGACAGAATATCACTTGTAGAGACCTATTTTTGTAATGGTAGAAGTTTTGAATTTTATGGGTATTTTGTCAAAGTACTGAAATAAACATGAGTTCATGCTTCTAACTGTGTTCAAGAACTGCTCACCTTATTCACATGGAACAAGTTTCTCCTGCTTGTAGTGACTGCAGCTTGACTTTTTACAAAAGAGATCCGAGAGGGACAGGGACAATCCTGGCTTCTGCAGACCCTGGTCACATCTGGGGGGGCTGGGAGGGAAGAGCATGTGCTCAGCACCTGCCCTGACTGGTACTAGCACAAGGCTTTAGAGCAGTTACACTGCTTTTAGATCAGGAAGGAGGATACAAAACCCTGGTTACAGGGAGCACTGCTGAAGGGGAAACAGCCCCCTCTAAAAGAGAGTTACAAATTTACTAATGAAACTGTTTCAAAAAGAAGTAACAGGGCTGGGCACAGAAAACTTCCCCCAAGAGGTTTATTTACAAATTTAATTCAAAATTCCTGTGAGCCAGAGCTCATTACCATTTATCATGGACACTCTTGAACCAAACACCACTTAACAATCCTGTGTGATTCAGTACAAACTCAGACAACATTCAGCTATTTCACCTTTTTACACACAAACAAAATTTACAAAATTCATGTTGTTGTTATCTTCATATTGTTACTCTTACACTTTACATCAAGCTTCCAGAGATCACCAGTTTCAAATTTTTTGAGAGAATTACTTGTTGCCTTCTGAACATAAGCATTTTACAACTACTTCAAGTTAGACAGTTAAAAGGCTCATTCTTGAAATGACTTACCTGTGAACATTTTGAACTCTGCCTACTACTTAGCTGTACAATAACATTTTCTTAAATCAGCCAAGAACATCACTCGCTTGGAACAGAGTCATCAATGCCAACAGAAGGGCACCACCACCCTGTGGTGCCTGCTCCTGGATGAGTTTGCTGAAATTTGGTACAGAGGCAAGGTAGGCAACCCTGCCTCTTGGTTATGTGGAGAAATTAATCTTCAATTATTTTTCCAAAAGGAAAGAGTTCCATTTGTAGAAATTATTTTTTTCTTCATTAAAGATCTGGCATGCACCTTAAAAGTGTTACATCAATAGAAAAGACACTTTTGCTTTAAAAATGCAATGAGAAAATTGTAGAACAAGCAATTATACACAGCAGCAGCAAATAGTATAGGCAAACAAAATAGATGCAAAACTTGCTTTTGGTAGACTACTGTTGCTTTCCTAACAGTAGTAGATGCATCAGCTTCCATCTGCCACTTATTCTGTCATAATTTTATTCAAAAGTCTGTTAGTTCACACAACTTTAAAAAGTAAGGTTTTAGCACCAGAGTTTACAGTGACCGCCTCTTGTATCTGATAACAGGGTTATTAGGTGTGTGTATCATTGTTGTATAATTTATAGTTGGAAAGTAGTCATTGATGAGATCAAATTCATACAAACGAAGCAAAGTAGACCAAATAGTCTTAATTTGAACATAAGCAAAGTTTTCTCCAATGCAGCGGTGACGGCCTAGAAGGAAAGCCATGAAATGCAGTTAGAATATTTTGTTGGATCCCCTTTGACATTCAGCTAACTTTACAAGTTTTATGCAGAGAGTAGTTGCCCCTTTCTCAACAAGCTGAGGCTCTGATATTTCACATACCCCATTCTAAAATTCCACCCAAGTCTTATTTCTCCAAATTGTTACTGCATAAAACAGACGAATAAGTGGAATGAGACTGTGCTGTTCTGTCCCCACTAGAAAGCATTAATTTATGTATCAGGAAAGAAGCATTTGCAACACTGAGAAATGAGATCAGCTCTAACTCCATCACGGCAACATTTGCAAACTGTTCTGGAATTGGGACTCTGCAGACTTTTGCTCTGCCTTCAACCCAACTTGTATTACCAGATTTGTCCTTGACTTTAAACAATGCGAGTCAAGTCACTCACTAAATTAATTTAATCACTAAATTAAAGATGTTTTGATAATTGCTGTAAGAGATATATACAGCTATGACTAATGTAGAACTATTAAATTAATTATTTTAACATCCCTTTCACAGTAAGAAAATTTTCAGGCAGAAACAGAAAAAAAAAAAAAGCATCTGTCCTCAGATGCTGCAGTATGGAGAGATACTGTAGGAGATGGCTGGTACGAGCCACCTCAGCACAACCTCACACAAGGTGCTGCTCTCTCTCACTCACCAGCACCAAAGGGAATGTATGCAAACTTCTCTCCAGCTGCTGGGTTATCTTGGAGGTATCTGTCAGGCTTGAAGTCCAGAGCCTCATTCCAGGAGTCTCTGAGTCTGTGGTTAACAGTGGGAGATACGCACACCTGGTGGCCAGGGGGAATACTGTATCCAGCAACAGTCTACAAGAGAAGAGACAACATGACAAAATGCCTCCATTTTTCTTTTTAAAGTGTTACCTGAAGTGTTATACCATGAGGCTTAAATTTAAAGATAATTTGGCCAAGTGCATTTAAAATTAATGCACACTTCCTCTCTTGTCACACACAGTGCTCAGTTAGTTGCAGGAACCTTCCAGCTGTTTTAGTAAGGCTGGCAATTCTACAGAAGGATTTTATTTTAAAAAAAGGAAGAACGAACCTAAAATTTATTGAAAGCCTTTGACATTGAAGGGACATAGTTAAAAATATTTGCAATTTTGAATGGCACCATATTTGTACAAATAGCAAGTTTTCTTTCAGATTTACCTAACTTGTATTAAATACATGCTAAATTTTTCTATCACAGCAATTAAAAATACCTGGCAAAGAAAAAATAGTGGCACAAAACAAAACTCAAATAAGACTGGTAGCTACAAAAAAGGGTCAGTTTTGCTGAAGAAAAGTGCACATGGCTGTTCCTAGGTCCCAGAGCTGCTTTTCTCCAGGTGGAACCGTCCCTATTCCCTCAGGCTCTCGCCACCAGTGCTGCAGCCCCCTCCCATCCGGGTAGCCCTCTGCTTGTTTCATTTCATCAGTCTCTTGCTTGCTGAGGGCTGCAGGGGTCAGAAACTGGACACAATTCCACATTAACATAAAAAACATCAAGGTATTAATTGCTTTCCTAAGTCAACGCTGGCTATGCTACCACTGACAGAACCCAAGACTGCCATCAGCTTTCCTCCCTGCCAGTAAATACAGCTCACTTGTGTTTCCTTCTGCCAGCCAAGACACCTCTGACCTGGCCTGTGCTGCTGCAGTGAAATTAGCTCCAAAAACTGTCCTCACCTGAGGAGTTCTGGCCATTCTCATCATGGTCATTATAGGAGGTCTGAGCCTTAAAGTTTCTTTTAGACAGCGATCCAGCAAACTGAGATCCTTGAGCTGAAAATACAGAGAAAATTATGTATCAAAATAAAGACAAGTTTATTCAGCACAAACAAAATGGTATTTTTTACCATTTAAAAACAAATTTTAAAAATCAATAAGTAAGCAGCTTATATTTACATGTACTTTATTAGCTACACTGATTGTTTCTTTTCCGTTTGATTCAATTAAGAAGGAAAAAATTACTGACCAGTGCAGTCAAATACAACTAATGGCCTTGTGATCTGTCTCAATTATTTTCTGTTGCCTATTGAAAGAGCAAGGTCACACTGCACTGCTTTCCTCAGTGGAAATATGAAGATCTTTCTCTGCTACAGAACTATCATTATTAAATAAACGTAGGAACTGCAATGTCCCTAATGAACTGATTTAAAAAAAAACAAACAATATCAAGCTGAAAATTTACTTGGACAGGAAGAGAGGATGAAATGTACTGCCAAACAGCATTATCACAGTATGACTGTGCCAAATAGTATTTTAACACAAAATCATGTACATTTATGTTCGATGAGCTTTTCTTTTTCTTTAAATAAGCATCCAAAAGTATAAAAATATACAAACCTGGTCGTAAGTTAAGGGTGGCAAGTCATCCCCACACACTGCTTTCTGTTCTGCATAGCACTGTTCCTGTAAGGCTTTGTCCCTGGCGAGGAAGAAGCCGAGCCAGGCGCTGGTGGTGGAGGACGTGTGCTGCCCTGCCAGCAGCAGCCCGATCAGCATTCCCGCGATCTCGTCGTCCGTCAGCGCGCGGCCGTCCCTGCGCCCAAGGGAACCAAGCCGCAGCGTCACTGGGTCGCCTTTCGCTACCGAGCATTTACAAGCTCTTCTAATGTGCTCCTTACTCTTTCTAGTCCTTCTACTCTTTCACTGCCTACACTAAACAAAGAGGTGAAAAGATCTAACGGGTGGGGAGAAGAGAGAACAGAGGGAAGGAGACTCTTTAGGAGACTTAAAGAAAATCATTCCTCAACAGCTAGCGAAGAGAAGGGAAGCAACCTCAGCCACCTCATGACCACCAATGAAAATCTCAGAAATCTGGATAACCGTTGACAAGTGAAGTTTTAAACCTGTTTTTAACAATACAACTAGGACAAATTGCACGCAACAAAACCAATTCAGAACATGAGGGAGTGTTTCTTGGGTTTTGGCAACGAAAGAGCTCAAAGCTAAAGTAAATCTTCAAACGAGTCTTTAAACTCCTGGCTTACTTGTATGAAGCATCAAGTAGAGTTTGGAGCATGTCATCCTCCTTTGCCTCAGACTTTCGACGTTTCTGGATAACCTTGTAGAAAATATTCTTTATTTCTCTGTGCGCTCGGTCTCGACGTCTGGGATTCAAAACACTTCCATTAGCAGCTTTATACAACATAACACAGGACTATTAGCAGGATTTATTGGTATGTCTAGAATGGCTTACAAAGAAGTGGTGGGGATGATGAGCTTTTAACAACAGTGATGTTCAGACAGAATGCTTAAGTTGCCTCCTCTGCTACTCTACCTGAAGCTCGGCAGAGGCAGCCAGCCTGGCAGCAGCCAGGCAGCGTGAGTGAAACCCCCGTCCAGGTCGGCGTACAGCTGAGCCACCTTCTCATCCAGCAAGCCTCGGATTTCCTTCCCGTGTAAGCAGTGACTTGCCGTCAAAATGATCAGTTCTGAAAGGGCTTCAAACAGGTCTGAAAGATTTGAAAAATATTACTGTGTCTTGTCAGATGTCTCTTTGAACAACTTTTTTTTTAATTAGATCACTGATACCTTTTTTCTAAGGTATTTCTTTCTAGAATTTTTTCTAGCAGAGTTAGTAATTCTTCTTGCAAGCTGTGCATCACAATCTCAATCTTTAATAAATATAAATGAAGTCATACAAAGATTTAACCCTGAAATCCAAATGTATGGGAAAACAGTTAGTTTTGCTGCTCACGTAATTATTTTTATATAGTAGTACTTAAGACACTTAAATATAAATTTAAATATTACCATATTATTAACTGTATTTATATATAAATCATATGCATTCAAAATAATTTAATATATTTAAATGTGACATATTATTTAATTTTTATGCATTTAAATGTAAGTATGTATGTTTAAATAATATCTGACACTGATGTCCAACTCTGATCTTGCAACAATGATGATGGGCAAGTTGGAAATGAGGGAAAAGAACAATTTCACTTTGGTCACTAATGTAACCTTATCAACTTTGAAGGTGCAGTTTGTCACTGTAGATACTCCCAGAGCCAAGATCTTCAGCACAGGCTCTCTGGAAGTCAGAGCAGCAGCTTTTCCCAAGGACTAGGAACTGGTTACACTGAGCTGACTGATGCCATCCAAAACCAGCACAACAGGTGCAGTATGAGCTGACTTAAGAAAGCAAAACTAAGATAGTCCTTCATTAATTTCAGGGATTTTCTGAGCAGCTTTGTTCTCCAACAGCCTTACATTTAATTTTTAAGAATCTGTATTTTCTTTTTCCTGATGTTCAGTAGACTTTTACCTAACGTAATTTTTAATTCCTTTTATACTGCAGTACATCTTTTACAAAAATATACTGCATTTGCCTTAAGTACTTCCCAGAAAACTGGAGGAAAAATGCATTTGATCCTGCTTACTTTTCTCTCCATGTTCTCCCCATGCTTTGAAATACTCCTTTGTCTCTTCTTCAATCACAGATACATGCTGTCTAAACTGGGCAATGTTTAGCCCAGTTTTGAGCATCTTCTTCTGTTCCAAAAATATCTAAAAAAAACAAGACACAAAAAGCAATCAGTACAAGGATCATCATATTAATGGCATTAAAACTTATTAGAATTTTTACTGCAAGAATATCCAGAAGTAAATAGGGATTAAAATTAGGACTACAGGGTACAGCAGAGCAGCATTTTAATGAATAGGTAATACTCAGTTTTTCACCTTCTTTGTCTTTCAAGCAATAGTTCAAAAACATTCAAGGAAAATAATAGCTCAACGGAGCTGCAGTTCTCTCTTCTGCAGTACCAAACAAAAAAACCCCCCATACTTTAGTATCTTCATTAAGCTTTATCCCTGAAGATACAAGATGCATGCAAAGTTGAACTATGGAATGCCCTTTAGATGTATAATCACAAAGATAACCAGCCCCATCTATGCAAAGTCTGGATTTAGCCTGTATCCCCTGATATGTGGCACTTCCTCTCCTGTGTTCTCTCAGGCAGAAGGATCCTGGACTAAAGATGACCCTTTCTTTTACAGAGCCCTCTGATCTCACTGCCCAGGAAGTCAGACACAGAAGCAGGAGGCAAACTTCTTCCTAGGAAAATAGTGAGTTTCACACCCTTCTCATCTCTTCCTCTTTTTCTACATATAGATTCACAGCTAACAAACCTTCTGGTGAAAAGCCCTTCATTAGATGAGAACCATTCAATGCATTGATAGAACATCGTCACAGAAAATTATTATTGTGATTTTTAAGCTCTAATTATGAGTGAGACATGTGCCCTATAGCTCTGCACTATACCATGAGTAATACACCAAAAACTGTCTTCCCACCAAGGGCCCTGCATGTAAAATACAGAACAAAAGGCATTAAAGGAAAAGTCACTTGCTAGAAGCTTGTTTTGAGAATGCAGTGAGGACCCCAGCAGTCTGCCAGAGGACTCATGCCACAGAGCAAAGACAAAAACACATTTTCCCTTGCAGCATGCTAGCCAGTCTCCAGCTTGATGGAGACAGGAATGGCACAGAGGAGTGAACACATCCTCTGCAACTTCAGCTCCTCTCAACTAAAAACTATCTGGAAGAGGCTTGGAGGGAAGAGAGAGAGCATGAGTATGAGTTGATATATTGATTATGGATATTAACAATTACCAGAATTACTGGTAAATAAGCAAGTTTTTAATTTTGAAGAATAAGGGGTGGTTCTTCCAAACACGAGAGAGATGAATTTATAGACAAACATGAGAATCACTGAATTAATAGATACTTAGCAGCTTAAGCAGAGAAAAGGGGATCTCAAACTTCAGAATGACCCTGAATTCAATTTAGAATCCTAAGGAAATTTTCCATGGCTCTCTAAATGCCTTCCCATTAGATGTCTTAAATGAAATCATGGTGGTGACACTGTGCAAAAAAAACAGCTTACCTCTAGCAGAATGCATTCTGGCCACAACTGGCTGTGCTACCTCTTTAGCTTCATAGAGGAAAACTAGAGTGTCAGAGATAATTTAAATGTCAACAGCAAACTCCCTGCATCTCCTTGGTGTGGAAAAAGAGTAACTTTTGTGGGAAAAAAAAAGGAATTTTCTGAGGAATATGAATCTGCAGAAATAATAAGAAAGAATTACCAGAAGAACTTCTGGTATCAAAGGTATTAATTAAGTAGACATATCCACAGATACCCATGGCTTGCTAAGTAATATGATCATCTCTTGAATAAAGCAGAACTCAAGTGCACTCTAGGGAAAAAGAAAACCTAGGGTAACTCTAGAAAAATACCTCATTTCAGAAAAAAGAAAAAAAAAAGCTAGATATGGTGGGCCAATGAGATAGGCCTTAATTGTCCCTAGGTGCCTGAAGTACATAGTGGTAAGAAATGTCCATTTCCAAGGATCTTACAGAAAATTCTATAAAACTGATGGATGAGGTTAGATCACATCAAAGAACTAGCTCTTGCATGAAGACAGACATTCAAATCCATCCACAAACTGAAGGGCATGAAAGCAGAAGTCAAACCATCTGTAACAACTGGGCAAACTTGCCCAGAATTAAGGACAAACCATGACCTTTAAGTTTCAGACATCCCATGACAGTCAGAACCTACAAAACAAGCCCAACACTGTGAAAACCTGGCCAGCTGATCAACTGACACTATTCTGAAATGAGTATATACCAGAGAAGAACAGGAGATGTATTGCAGAGAATCACACATCCTCCATGTTCCAGCAGCTGCAGAAGTGATTCTCAGCTCCATTCCTGACTTTCTGAGAAAGACCTCTGACTATCCAAACTGGCAGAAACAAGTCTGTTAGAATGGCCCCACTCATGGAAGAGATCTCCTAGGACACAAGAAATTGTCTCCTACTTGTTGTCCAGGCTGCAGTCCTGCTGGTTCTCATAGGGATGAGGAGCTATGCAAATCCATCAAGTGGCAAAGAACTTGCCATCCAACCAACCAACCAACCCTCCCCCCAAAACTGCTATCCACAATTTAGTACTTCCTGACAAAGGAGGAGACAACCAAGTTCTCCTTTCCCTACTTAGCAAGTTGTAGGTAGTTAGCTGTGTATGAGATTTCCAAAAGAACAGGGTAAGAACAACAAGTTTATTCTGTGTATCATAGCAGAATGCCAGCATGGAGGCAAAGAGAGCAATGATTCCTGCCCCTAAGCCACATCATTAATAGGGCAACAATTACAGCATGCAGGCTGGGATGAATGAAGAGGCATGCTAAGAAGGAAAAGAAATTGATGGTCACAGAAACTAGCCAAATGACTGGCATTTATACAAAGAAAATGGGGGCAAAACTGAAAATCAATTATATCAGTGCTCTTTCTTCCACCCAACTACTCTGCTATACAACATGTACTGAACATAGAGTGCCAGTAAAGCAAGTGTGACCACAGAAAAGTTGACTTCTGCAGTTTGAGAGTCTGACATGACAGGCCACCCTTTACAAACAAGAAAGCAGCCAATGCTTAGCTCAGATACAATGCCACATGACACAGCCCCATGCAGACTGTATTCTGCAAACATACATAGAATGATTTCTGTCTGAGGAAAACAAAATTGTGGTTCAAACTGCTGAATTATTAATTCCATGTCCAGATTTGGCATAGCATAAAGTTACTACTCTCGGGGTTTTCTCAGAAAAAAGACCTGAAGTTGCTTGGAAGGGAAACGTGAGTTGCAGTCAGAAGCATGCTTCAAGGGAAGAAAAACTGAGTAACTAGTTTTTTTCTCTATGGTGAGCTTAGATGGTTTCAAGAACAAAAGATAACATCCAGAGTAACCAATGGCCAGGTGCTAAAGAAAGCAACCTGAACATGCTCAGTCTTGATCATCCAGATGAGACTGTTTACCTACTGCAACATGCCACAGCTGGTTTGAACACAAGCCCATCACACAGAGCCAAGAGCTCAGGCCTCCTACTCAGCATTCAAGCTGACCTGCTTTTCTACTTATCTGATATTTAAAATACAAACCGCATTGGGGACGTCATAGGCAACTCCCCTGCCGAAGACCGGCGTGGTTAACCGAGAGTACACGTCCTCTGCATTCAAATCTTCATTTTTGCTATTGAAGAGCAGAGCAGCAGCATCACTGCCCAGTAAGTATGTGAATGTCTTGCCAACCATGGTGAAACTGAACACAGGTCCATACTGAGAGAGAGAATAAACAAAAAAACCCAATTTATTTGAAATAAGAACAAAAATCATTAAATCCCTAGCTCTCTGTACACTCTTTCATAAATTACTTTTTCTCCTAGGAATTACTCAGACATTTAACAAAGATAAATATATTTTAAACCACATTTAAATTCATTCTCAGTGTACATACCAGCGATATCTAATGTTATAATGAACACATGTGAACGTGCACATTTTAAAACCATTTATTTTAGAAAAGATGGTTAAAGGATCAGTCCCACTAAAAAAAATAGCAGAGAGATTGCAGCACATATTGACCCCAGTAATCTACAAACACTGTCTCAAAAAATTCTGGATTTGGAGTTTTGCACAGATAATTAGAGGCAAATAAGATTTTTAAGTTTAAAAGTCATCTCCAGCAGACCTTCATGCAGCAGATTTGTCTTTCTCTAACCTAACCAAGCTAAGATTTAAGCTTATAACTCTAGATAGATTTAGACAGTGAAAAGTGAAACAGTTTGATAAATCTAATTTAATTGGAATTAAGGCTCTACTGATTTAGTTAATTTCTTCTAGGCTGTTACTGTATAAAAACTACTGAGGTTTTGCACACCTGCTCTTTTAACATCAGAGAGGCCTTAAAATTCATCAAGTAGCCCACAGAGATGGTCAGCTACATTCCAACCTGCTCATGGATCAGCAAAGAATGTGATTAAAAGTTACCATTTACAGCAAGAAATAATTTCATGCAAATGACTTTTTAATTAACTTGTGATTCAGCTGTGAGTATTACCCAAAAGGACAAGCATATTTGTGACACGTGAATCACGAGAGCTCAGAAGACACTACTGCTACCTGAAGAGATCTGAAGATCACAGAGCCTACTGTGCACACTCCATTCCATATGTGAGGCGGTACATGAGAAGGAACTGATTTTAAACAGGTCTTAGACAGAGAACTTAACAGATACACAGAAATATTTTTGTACATGCTCAGCCAGTCATGTGGGAAAACATACCTTTTCATAAGCATTTTCCAAAAATTCAATGGGACTTTTTCCAAATGCAATTGCATGACCAAGAAAAGGGATGCCTGATGAAATAAAAGGTGGATATTTCTGTAGAGGAAAGAGAAAAATAATTACTGAATTTTCTTCAGAGATTATAATGAACTAATAGAATATCCTGAGCTAGAAGGGACCTACAAGGATCGAAGTCCGGCTGCTGGCCCTGTACGGGACCATCCCCAGGGGCGACTAAGAGGCGCTGTCAGAGGGTTAAAATAAAGTAAATATGAGGAAGATTCTTGCTATGCTGCCTCTGAATGCGAAGCACAAAGATACTGCAGCCGAAAAGAAGGCAGTCAGAAACGAAACAGCGCCGGAGGATTTGTTGAACAGCCCCTCAAACAGCACCTTGTTTCATACATTAGCGGGGACCTTCTCTCAAGCTCCACCGATGGAACAGTACCGGGAACGCCCTAGGGCTCCGCCAGCCCCGAGCGCCTCTGCCCCGCGGTACGGACGGGCCCGGTGCGGCTGGGTTGCGGCTCCCCCCGCAGCCGGCACGGCGAGTCTGCTGCTGGCCCCGCCGGAGCCCGCTGCCCCCGCCCGGCCTTCAGCGCC
>VWZN01015309.1:297181-320151 GCA_013396955.1 Regulus satrapa | reverse complement strand
GGGGGCCCGGCCCCTCGGCCGCCTCAGGGCTCGGCCCCGCGGCCGCGGCGCCCGGGCGCTCGAAGGGCTGCGCGTCCTCGAACGGGCTCGCACAGCGCGGTTCGAGGTTTCTGACGGTGAGACGAGCCTCGGGCATTACTGACGGCGCCCCCGCTGACAGCCCAAGGCGCTGGTTTGTTAAGGCTGCACAGCACGCGGAGAACGAGGACAGCTTATTTGTGGTTAATTCCCAGATGCTCCAAACGTCGAATGTCAAGAAAATCCGTGTATTGTTTTTTAAATGAGTTTCCACTAAGGTCTAAGGGCTTAAGATCAAATAGTGCACAAAGCTGCATTTGGAAACAGCTCATCGCAACCGAAGTCAACTTTTTGCCCACATAACAATATTTTAATTCAACAGGAACGTATCTTAATGCGTTTCCAGAAAATCCTGGTTTGGGTAGGTCTTTTAAAGGCAGTATTTATTTGTTCATCCAGTGAGTCCAGTCAGTTTCTAAAGTTTAAATGTGTAAATCTGGGAATACTAGGAGAAAGCTGGGTTGACCATTACATACAATGAAACATTTCAACAGTTGCAATTAATCTGTAATGCTTTTACATAAACTTCTGCAAAGTTCAGAAACCTAAATTCTCATTCTCAAAAACCTAAATTCCCTACTTCATCTGAAATAAACTATTTGTTGTCATCAGTTCTGAGTACTTTTAGTTTTGTCAACTGGAAAAGGTGCACAGGCAAAAAAAGCGTGTTCTTGTTTTAAATGTGTAATATCTTCTGGCAAGGCCTGTATCAAGGTCTCACATGTGCTGAGCATTACTAGATGAGTGGAGGTAGCAGAGAATGCTTGTGAATGCTCAGATGTGCATGGAATCAATGCCGAGTACCTTCAAACTCTTCATGTCAGCTATGGGATCTAGTAAAGTTTTCAATTCGTTGTCTGCAAGCTCTGGAGTTTCAACACTTTTCAGTGCCAAAGGAAATTCATCAGTGCTGTAGTGGTTGAAAAAGAGTTCCTTTGTATTTACAAGCCTTGACAATTCTTAGGGGGACATGAGAGCTATTACTGGTTGTTAGTGACATTCTGCTCTGTCAATTCATGAAGGACATTTTTGGTGGAATAGTGTCAGTCTATTTCTTCCAACGGAAAGGATTTCTAGCTTAATTACCTATATATGAATATTTTATTTCATTTTTATGTAATTACTAATTATATTTACATTTATATAGAATAGTAATTTAGTACATTATTTTTATATCTTAATCCTATAGTAATAGCAAAGTAAAGCAGAGCTTTTGCAAACCAGGTATGTTGTTTCTATTGAACCTATATTTCTTTTTCAGTCAACAGCCCAGCTTTAAACTTCATCCAGCTGTAAGCTGACAATGATTGGGAAACCCCCACTTCCCTGGAGCAATTGCTCCCTGCAGGAAGCAGCAGCAGGACATCACCCCATGACCAAGGCTTCCCTCTTGAACAAGCCATTCACTGGAGTCAGTTATTTCACTTGGTAAAATCATGCCTCTTCTTCACAGTTTCAAGTTCTCAGTTATTCTTTTGCCTTTCAGGGCCTGGCTGAGTGTTCTACTCAAATATTTTCTTGTGGCAGCTGCACAAGTTCTTGCTTTTTAAGGAAGTGCTTTGTTAGATGAACTACAGGTGGTGAGCTGGGCATCTCCTGCTTACAGAGGCACATGTGCCAGCTTTGCCAATCTTGCAGCTCATTGTCATTTGTTTTTTTGCTTGGTACTGATAGGAGGGTTGTTACCAATGGTCTATCTCGGTGGTGTTGGATTTCTCTCTCTGTTCCCATTTTTTATTTTCCTGCTTCCAGATGAAAGGAGAGCACAGGTGCCAGGAGCCTCTGGGACTGCAGAGTTGGGCTCTTGCTGCTCAGTGGCTCCACTGACATACAACATCTGCAAACCTCTGCAGGTTTGAACCATGATGAACAATTTCCAGTTTACCTGGTAAATTCTTGAGCAGTTTCCAAGGTGCACTACCTTAATTGAGAGTCATCATGTGACTCTCCCTCTGCTCCTCTCCCATGCTCTTCTTACATACCTTACAAAGAAGAGCCTGTTAGAAACTACTGCTCTTTGGTAGGAACACCTGCTTGGTGTAACGTTTGATGGCACCTTCATGCTGGGTACAAAAATAGAAACACCAAATATGACTTGTTCCAAACAATTTATTAGGTAGTAATAAATAAGAATTTAGCAGAAAGGACTACATAGCAATAAGGCATATTGATAGTATAGTTATATAGGCAACTGACACACCTTCCTAATATTTTCCTCTAGTTTTCTAAGAAAGTGCTATGTCGAGAAATGTATTTCTAATACCAGTGCCAAGTGATAGCAGGGATGCACAATGAAAGACCTGACTGTTGCATTATTTAGCTTAAACAAAGTATAACCATCCATGAAAATTTACTGGTATTTAGGCCTGTGAAGTTTAAGTAGAAAAGTACAGCTTGCTAAGAATACAAAATACAAGTCTCCTGTTCATGTTTTTAACGGCTTACTACTTTAATTTCTTAAACTGCAGTTACTAGTAAGGTATGAGTAAAGTTACTATACAACAGCACAGTCCTTCACATTCATTTTAGCTTTTATTTGAAAACTTAGAGGCAAGTGCTAATTTTTATTTTTTTTTATAAAAGCTTTTTTTTACAAAATATTGCACACTGTTTTAGCATGCAGTTTACACAGAAGAAATAGTCAAGTGCACTTAAAACCCTGAAATACAACCAGAAACTTCAAAGATTTGTGTTACAGATACTATTTTAATGTACAAGGATATGTTTCAGACTGCATAGGATCCCACCTTACACTTGGAACCCAACTTGTTGAGCCCTAGCCCTGACTCTACAAAGAGCAGGCAGAATGCTTGCAAACTGTATCTGACTTCCTTGTTATCTTCATTCCTGCATCCTGCACTGCTTTTAGCCCGAAGAAACTGAATTAATCAGTAGGAAAATTTAAGAGAAATAACTTAGTACCTCCTGTATGAGATTTTGTTACTGCATATATGTTGCAATCCAGGGTAGGATTTATTAAACTTTCTGAAGTCCTCTGAGTAAGGTTCATCTGTAAATCCCTGTTCTCCCTCTCCTCCATACACACATTTTATATTGCACTGCAAAAGTAAAAATCCATTTTACAAAACAAGCATGCTAAACATTCAATATGGCTTCTGAATGATTTAAAGTATTTCCCTTTTGGCATCCTCATGCAGTATTTTAGAATAAATATGAATACAAAGTATGAGATAGTTAAGAGTAAAAATAAAGCAAGCTCAAATGTTTGTCAGAAACCAAATAAAAAACAAGAGTTTATCAAAAGTAGTTGCTCAAAGGTCTAACTGGTCTTTTAAGCTTATTTACCAATAGTATCTTAAAAATACAGGGTGTCTACAAAATACTGCAACATACACCACCTCCTTGTTGTTCCACACAATGACACAAAAGGTAAGTAGGTTAACTGAGACTTCCTTAATGGCACTGGTAGTCCCATATTTCTCTGGGAACAAAAGCTGTACTGGATTCATGCTCGTCGAACTGGGTAAACCATTTCAATTTCATCAGCTTTATTGGTTAAGCTCAAGCCCTACAATAGTTAATATATGAAACACAAAAATATTTATAAAAATAATAGATATGTTGTATAGCTTTTTTTAAAAAAATAGACCATGCAGCTTCTGTACAAAGTTTAAAAACTGTACAAATTGGTTTTTCTTTTGTGTAAAATTCATGTACATGGAAGTCCTGTTACGAGGAGGAACAAGTTGTTTTTTGCTCAGCCATCAGATGCCATCTCGTAACTACTGTTCATTTCCATCACTCGTTTCTTTCAGTTGGGATTAGCTGCCCATTTAATTTCATCAGGAGTTTTACAATGAGTCCTGCCTATGTAAAGGGATGCAATAAAATTCTATCAGCATTTCAGAACTATGACAATCAAGTACATGACAAAAGCAATTCTCAGCTTTATCCAATCTCAAACTCCATGACTTTTGATCACAAAGTTACAGGCGCCAGCTCTCTCAATCTCATTATATTTAGAATTAATCTAAGAGATTGAGGGATTTGGTATATGCAAGAAACAGTTTAAATTAAACAAAAGGTTTATCCTAATGATTATAGATGCATTTATGTATTTTGAATTCTGAAGGCTTCACACACTAAGAAAACAAGCAAACATTCTGAAATATTAATAATAAAGTTTTAAAACAACTTTTGTGGGGGCTTGGCTTAGGCTTCTTTTCTACTGTGCAGGGGTGATCAATGTCAAGAGAAAAGAGGCTTATATCTTATTTAGGAAAAAAATAACTGAATGTAAAGGATGCAAAATGCTAGTGCTTACCTGTTTGGTATGCACAATAAAGCTCATTTTGTTTTCCAGACTGTGGATTTGAAAACACGTATCTCCATCTCCCAACTGCCACATAAAGCAACCGTACTTTAGGCTGAGGAGTAAAGCCTATGATCAAATGTAGGAAACTGTCACTCAGAAAATATCCTCCATACTTGCAAACTGAACTTCCCTTCATTCACAAAGACAGGATTCAGATTTAAACCACTACGTTCCACAACGCAGTTGTAGTTCATAAAGTAGTAAAGTGAAAAAATACAAGATTTTGTTAGTGACTTATAAAGACCTTAAAACCTTGGAAATTTTCAGTCTAGTTTAACTAAACAGTGAAATTACTTTTAGCACAAAGATTTTAAGAGAAGAGAATTAAGTTCTATATTTATCACTGTCAGTTCATTTAAGCTGACCTTTGTTTCCATGTTGAGGAGGTGCAGCCCTTTTACGTTTACTCCTACGTACACTTTGATGACTTTATGGCTACTTGAACTTGCTTTGGTGAATATCTGTCCTGTGAAAAAAGCTGCTCCATAAGTAGGAATTTCCCAGCAATTCTGCAAGAACATGCGCTGAAGGTGATGCATCTCCTTACTGACGCCTTCACTGGTGCTGAGATTCTAAAAATAAAGAAAGAATGGCAATCAACAAGTCTTTCCAAACAGCTGTGGTTGAAGAAAATCCACTGTTCAGTGTAATCCCTACTAAATGCTTATTTCCAAAGTGCCTTCCCATCGTCCTACAGCTAAATTAAACCTTAGAGCCACAGAAAGGCACAAGTGCCAGGAGAGACTGAGGTAAAACCCAGATACCTATATGAGCCTTGGAAATCTGAGCACAGACACGCAACCTCTGAAGGGCTTCACAGCTTTGCCTCTCTCA
The DNA here is from genome assembly GCA_013396955.1 of Regulus satrapa. NCBI lineage: Eukaryota > Metazoa > Chordata > Aves > Passeriformes > Regulidae > Regulus > Regulus satrapa. Next base: position 314,903 of record VWZN01015309.1, on the reverse strand, counting down.
GAGGTAATTGGGACTCGGGATCAGCAGCTATGCACCCATCTGATACTAAGTGCATCACAATCCTTCAAACTAAGTATTCTTTCTCCTTTAAGGGGTCCAATCCAATTAGACATGGTAAGATGAGCAAGTATCTCCTTCCAAAAACATGGATTTTTTTTCCTAAGCAAAAGAGAGGTGCAGATCTCTTTTCATTAGTGGAGCCTTCAGTCAGAATGAGACAGGCTTCTGTTCCTTCCTCTTCAGTAGACTGCAGCAGTCAGAACTATCGCTGGAGTGCTCCTCAAACCAGAATGGTAACAACCGCTCTAACAAGTAAAAAACTGGTTGGGCCGTGGAAAAGATCAGAAGACACAGACATGAGGGAGAACAAAAATCTTCAACAGTGAGGGGGCCATGACTTTGGGTTTGGTAGACAGGATTGGCCTCTCTGGATCCACACCCTGCCTTACCAGCTTACCTGAATTCCACACAGCAATTTCTAACATGTAAACTCCTCAGAACAAAAGATTTCAACTGCTTTCCACTTTCCCCCATGCCCCACATCCCAAAATAATGTCCCAAAAGCAGAAGTCAAGAAAGCTATGCTGACTCTTACATAGAATTTGATGACAAAGCAGAAATGACTTTGCTATACACGATGGTCTTAGACCACCATCACCCTCTCCTTCATTTCTATTAGAAAGAATAAGAATGATCTGCTAACTTCTGACAAAAAAAAGGTGTGGACACAAAAGAAAGTTTATGACTGATTAATCTCATTTCAAAAAGAGGGGCAAGGTTTGAAAACATTCCCTAGATGCCTCTGCAGTGTTTCCCAGCAACTACCTTTAGTGATGCATGCATCAGCTCAGCTGGTACAGTTTTCTTTTTGACACGCCTCAGTTTTTTCACAATTACTTGTAAAGACCACAAATTTAATCTGACCTCATTTGGGACCCACAGCCCTTAGTTAGATGCATTTTTACACAAGCAGCCCAAGCCAAAAAAATTTAAAATTTTTGCTCCATTAACGGCTCTAATCAAAGGAGCCTGTGTATGTGTGCACATCAGCAGCACCCCCAGATCCCTAAGACACAAGTTAATGTGACAAAAAGTACTTTGGGGATCTCTTGCTACAAGCAGACATGGAAATTTAAATCAGTAGATCTTTTCACACCTATGCCTGAATTTGAAATGTGCCCAATACACAGCTAACAATGAAGGTAAATGAACAGATAAACATATTTACTTCTAACAAAGAGATATGTAACTGTACAAGAAATATATTCAAAAACTCATCCCAAAAATTCAGAACATACACATTTTTAGCTTTTTATCCTAGTAGTATTTCTGTTCATTAATTGAAAACCAAACAGTCAAAAATGTTTAAGAACAAAGTTTTCTACTACCTGCTTATTTATCTTACCTTGTATTCGTGAAGTATCCTGTTTGTCCAATGAGGAGCTTTGCTTTTTAGTTTAGTTATTGGAACGATAGATTTAAGATTTTCTTCACTAAGAGAAAAACAAAGAGGAGCAAGGTTTTTCATCATTAAAAAAGTAAGAAAAAAGAACAAGGTCCGCCACAGTGTACCTTCAAGTTGCATATTGAGCTAGGCAGTCAGCTCCCACTCTATCTTGCCTCATAGATGAGAAGGTTTCTTAGGATACAGCGCAATTCTCAGTTAATGAAGATTCCACTTTACATTATACACTTTCTGTCACCCATTATGGACATGGCATGGAGAGGAAATGCCAGCAGAACACACAACTCGTACTTGGTTAGAGAGCAGTTTGGTGCATTCCAGGTTGGAAGCCAAAATTATATACAAAATTCCATTTACATCAGCATATCACATACTCAGAGAATATGACAGGCTGCAGATAGTCTTCCTTCCACTCCTCCAGTCAGCACTACCAAGGACTACGATCAGTTAATTTCCCCATTAATGTTCTATATTACATGACATGAAAGAGAAGCTACTTACATCAACTGCCTTTTTTTTAAAAACCCAACATACAGGTAAACAAAAACCACTAAAAGGAAGAATGCAAGCCTTTACTAGTTTGTTTTTATGCACAATTAAGACAGTCCCAAGGCCTAGTGATGTAACCTATTTAGATGTAACCTATTTAAACTATATTTGGGAGTATATATGATCTGCTAAGCAAAAACCCTGCACAGGGCAGTGCATCAGATCTTTAAGGTCAAGGGTACTGTCATACAAACAACAGCCTGGATATATTTCTCGAATCACCGGTCTTTTAATGAACACTTATGTCAACTACAAAAAGAAAAACAGATTATGAAACTCCTCATCCATATGAAGAAGAACTGTATGAATATGGATGAAAAGCATGTCTAAATGGCTTTTTATCTAGCCCAAGCCATCTTTGCAGGTAGTCCTGTCTGTAGAGCCACACACTTCCATTAAGCAGGATGAACTTGGAACCACAGTACTGATATGCCTCAGTGTGGAGAGGAACACCACCCTGCAGCTGCTGGGAGTCAGCAGGGAGTAGATTCATACAGAACTCAGCTGCACTGAACTGCACACTCGTACAGGAGGCCAGTCCCACTTAAACCACGTTCTCCTTATGCTCCATCTACTGGCTGTGTAACTGCAGGAAAATGCATGCAAAAACCTGCCAGGCCAAGGCAGCTCAGCTGATGCAGTGAATAAGATGAGAAGCATAGCAGCATTCCAGAACTCTGTTCTGCTGTTCCATGAATGAAGTGAGGTGGAGATGGCAGGGGGTGAGGGGTGCACACAGTAGAGAACTGAAATCCTCACAGGCTCAGATTCTGCTGTAGAAATGTATGTGGGAAGAACAAGCTGTCCCAAAATAGTTCAGCTACTGTTGTGCTTGCATGCAGAGAGAAGGGGAGAGAGAAAAATACCATCTGGCTGAGCCCTACTGGTGTTATGGGTTTGACCAATTTAGTACAGCATTTCTTCTACAAGTGACAGAAGAGAAACAATACTGCTGCATGGTCTGTCCAAAGACCAGTCTAACTGCCATAGTAAGATGTTTCTTCAGCATTGCTCAAAGCCTCAGTCCTGTCAGAGCCCTTCAAGTGAATACTGTTATTTTGGTATTACTGTATCTCAGGACAAATTTTACACACTACAGAACCTCCACCCCTCTGTCTAGGACTGCAATAAGTAAGATTAATACATTTTCACACACGATGTGCAACTTCTGTTAATGCTACAAGGGTCATGTGCTTACTCTGAAATGTAGTTCAATGATGAAGAAAACCAACAAATATATGATACCTAAAGTTTGAGGGTTCCATGGTAAGTGCTACCTAAAAATACTTAATGTAAGCCATAATTTAGAGTTTTAAACACATACTTACTTTAGAAAGCCCTGTTTATGTTTCTTGCTTTCATAATTTCCATAGACTATTTGTAGAAGCAGACTTGCCAGAGTAATCAGCTTTGCATCAGGTGATGTATAAAAACCTTTCAGTAAATTATATCTGGCCTCATCAAAAAGTATAAGAATTGCCAACGGATCCTCAATCTGTTAAAAAGATTTAAATAATTTTTTTTTTTGTAAAAAGGAAAATAAGCTTAGAAACTATAAATACCATTTTTCACTGATTCAGAGACAGAAGACAAAGGTGTGATCCTGACTGAAGTGTACATTTTAGTGGTGCTTTGTAATAGAAGCATTGCTTTTCATGGACTTACTTCAACACTTCACTGATCTAACACACAAATAAAAGGCAACTATCACATCATGTCCAATCAAAAAGTTCACAGAAACACTGGTATCTATGGATTTTTTTCCCCCATTAATTAATTTTTGGTAATATGTTTGAATAATCCCATTGAAATTGACCAATTAAATAACTGAAAAACAACAGCACAAGGAAGAAAATCAGGCAGGTTGTTTTCAGCTGTATGACAGAGACTGACCCATGGAGACATTGGATAAACCCAGCTGGGAGAGCGAGAAAGAGAGAGGAAACAAAGAGATGGCAGGAAGGCAAGAGAAAGGGAGGGAAGAATGTGAAGACTCAAACCATTACAGAAAAGGAGACGTCAGGTTTAGGTAAATTGGAAATTACTACAGTCACTATACACTATACTGTTGATGTGTTGATGGGCAAACTGTTCTGAGTCTGACCATTTAATTCACTTCCAAGTGCTGACCTTTTTTTCTATTTCCAGTGGAAGTCTCACATCCCTTCTTAGGAAAAGCTGTGAAGTTTCCCTTTGAGGATCCAAGTTTGTCAATTCAGTGAATATTTCAGGCCAGTCTCGAATATGCTGCAAAGGTTTGTGATATGGCTTCAGCTGGAGACCTGGAAAATAACAGGTTTATTTCTAAAAAACAGAATAACCCAGCACATACACATCCACAAAAATGATTAAATACTGCAACAAACCCAGAGTATCTGAAATTGAGGGCTCATTAACAACTGCTATACAAAAAAGGTTTTGAAAATATGGAGTTATTGACAAAACTCTTAGCATCAATTCGCTAAATTTAATAGTATTGAAACTTCATTATTTTCAGTTTCTCAGGAGTGAAGTGCTATTTAAAAAATTAATGGAATACCAAGACTGACCTCAAAAACACTGTAATAAAACATGAATGACAGTCATCTCTATTATTATGGCAGAAATACAAAGCAAAATAATCTTATTTCTTTCAGAAAAATACAGATATAATTTATCTTCTAAATGTATTTGCCCTTTTTGTATATATATATAAACCATAAACTTTTCAGAACAGACATTCTTCTCTTTAATCTGTAAAATGTCTTGATTCTTAACAAGCTAAAGCAAATCAATGTTTCATGCTCTCCTGTGTATATGAGAGCTGAGAAATTAATACAGAGCTTTCAGCTACAGTCCTACTATGTACTAGCGTCTGTACTTTGGGCTTACTCACTCACCCTGCCTCTCCTTGGATTATTGCTTGGCTATTTCTAGGAGTGAGGTTCTAAGAGGCTGTATCTGCCTCATCCTCACTGCTCTGGCTTTCACACTGTGGCATTTCGTATTATATGAAAAACTTAAATGGGTATGGTTATAGTGCAACAGCTTTCACTGAGAGCAATCTGTTCACTTATCTCATCTATCTCACCCACCAAACACAGAAAAGCATAATCTGTCCTGCATGCAGAAACCTACAGTCCTTACAGTTGTACACAAACTGCAACATACTTTTTAATGAAGCTTGTCCATTAGTTGTAGCCATAAATCGGGGGCTCATTTTCAAATCTAGGTTAAATATCTAGAGAATTACTTGCTTTTACAGTAACAATGTATTGGTAAGCTCTTCCCCACAAATGCAAGGGTATTACCTCACTGATTCTATGAAAACATTACATACATATTTAGAAAAAGCAAAAGCAGCAAGACTTTAACCCTTAAACACTTCCTTTTCTTCACATTGATATCTACATTTAGCTGAGGGTTACAGTAGTCATGTGGCATACAGCAAAGTAAAAAGGCCAATGTTATGACACTGGAAGAAAAAGATTAAAGAAAAAGAAATATTTCCTGCAGTAATTAGAGCTACCTAAAAAAAAAAAAAAAAAAAGTAACAATACCACTGTAGTGGAACATTGGCAACAATAAAAAAAAATTTAAATGCAAGGCTTCTGTGTTAATGACACCGTCAACACAGTATCCTTCCAAACCTGAATTGAGCTTTGTAATCCAAAATGTGTCTCGTAGCTAGAAGCAGTACTGTTGACTACATTATCTGAAAATACCCAACCACACTCGTTGACTCTTTTGGGCTTCTATTTATTTCTTGCCATATACCTCAAATAAAACTATAACATTTTTTATTTAGTTCAGAAGTACCAAAAAATACCACAAATACAAACATGATATTTTACATCAGAATTCTCTCCCATCAAATATATTTGAAAACTTGTTAATCAGAAATTATTTTGATGCAAAACATAGGAAAATTCATATAATTAAAATACTTAATGAAAAAAACATTAACCGTCTCACTTTAATTAGTCGTTTTAAAAAGATGAAACATTGGTAAAAACAACTACATGCATCCAAATTCAGATACTCTGGAAAGAAAAATAAGGATAAAACCAGGATAAGCTACAAGTAAGGCCTATGACAGCCAAGGTGCCCTGTAACAGAAAGGCAACCTGGAACAGCCTCATCTTCATGGATGAAATACATTATAGGTGCCAGAGTGATACAGCCAGACCTACTGAGGGTACCCAAAGTAAAAGCTAAAAGAGAGAAGCTCTCCACAGCTCTGAAAGCAGTTTGGAGACATCAGGCTGTAAAGCCTGTCAGAGAGCACGTCTCCTAGTCTCCCCTAAGACAGCATTACTTTTTCCTAATGGCAAGCAGAAATAAACTATGATCAACCCTCAAGTATAACCATTGTCCTTCTTTTACTTACTGAGGTTCTCAGAACAGATCCAGATAGTGAAGTACTGCTGAGTTTCTTGAGACAGGCGCATGCCCTCCATTATTTGCTGGACAGTTGTGTTGTTTCCATGTTTCAGCTCAACAGAGCGATACGACCCATCCATCCGATAAATCCGTGCCTTTTCATACTACATAAAATTGGAAGCATATGAAATAATTTGTTAAAATCCTTTCCGTTTGTGTTTCTAGAGTAGTTTTACCATCAGCAACATCTATAATAATGTTGGGAAAAAGAACATTGCACATCTCCAACTCCTACCTATTTATTATTTACTCAAATTGATTGCTTCATGTCCTCTGCAAGTTTTTATACTGTGCTTTTCACAACAGTAACTCCAAGAAAGATCCTGTTGGTATTTTGAGGGCTTCTGTTGAACTCAAAGGCAAGTAGGTATTTAAAAGTTCCCTGAGGGATCTGGGCTCAGCTGCTTATGCATATCACAAAACATTCACTTTGCTGTTACTGGCAGGTAATGATTTTTTTTCTCCCTATACTAAAAAGACTTATTTTTACAGGGTAGCACCACCCTTTACTCAAAAACCACTACAAGAATACAATCTCACTAAATCTTACAGTGCTCCTGTAATATAATCTAAATAAATCTAATAAAAAATAAATAATTTTCCCCTTCAGAACTCCCATAGCTTTCACTGCATTGCATGTGAGCCCAGAGTATGCCTCCTGAAAGACATACATAAACATAAATCAGATGCTTAAAGCACATATACGCAAGTCATAAATCAATGAAATATCCTGTTTTCATTTCTGTAACAGGTTAGATGTTTCAGCTGCCTGAATAAAAACAATTCAGGAATTTGTTACTTCCATTCCTCAAATCTACTAAGTCATCAAGAACTGAGTTCCTAAATACTTCTGGGAAAAAAAGGAATGGATGGCTTGAAAATGACAACTGATTGAAAATGAGGTTGGAATGGAAAACATCAGTCTATTTTTGCTGCAGTAGTCACTGTCATTCCCACTGTAGTAGTTTACAGAGGGAATTTATATATTGTATTAATTAAATAGTAATAAGTGGCAACATAACATCACACATTAAACTCTGAAATCTACTTAAAACCTGTCCATTAGTCTTTAGAGTCATTAGACACACACACACCTTCACATGATCTACCACATAATAAGATCTTTAAAATAAAGATTAGTTCTTTCCTTAATTATTTTGGAAGATCATTCATGCAGAGTAAAATGAAGATCATTTAAAACATCTTGAAAAACGGACAGGTTTAGTACCACCTACTTACAGGGATATAGGTTGCATCTGAAGTCAAAGAACAGAAACAAGTGAGTTTATATCATTTGGCTAATTTTAAATCTACTTCAGGATAAGAGGAATTGCATTGTAAATTTTGTTTCCTATTCTGGCTAAATCTCCACTGGCTGCCAAGGAATCCTACACTGACTAATTGATGAACAGCTTATTTCATATAAACCTACCTTTAGCCAGTGGAATGCTCCTGTTTATCAACATATAAGATAAGAATGCATGATCAAAAATAGACATAAAATAAGCAGCTGATATGATACTTCTACAAATAAATCATCATCAGCATCACAAAGCATGTTTACATTTCTTACAGGTATTTCTTGAGCAATGAAACAGAACAGAAACATTTAAAGAGACAAAATATCAGTCAGTCTGCCAATATTTACACTATTTAAATGTGCTGCACATATCCAGTAACAGCCAGAAGTGACTCTAGCTCACCTACAAGATTAAGTGTAAATTAAACTTTAAACTATTTAGAAAATAAAATCATACAGGTTTATTTATGGCTTCCTTCAGTAGTTTTGCAGCTTCTTCCCACTCATTTTGTTTGTTCTCTTCACAGACATTCAGTGGAGATCTTCCTTGTTGATCAGTAATGTGCTAGAAACAAACAGAAACACTGATTCTACATTGATTTCACTGGACACAGGTAAACATTTACACACTTTTGAGATAATTAAAATCCTTGATACCAGAGTTCAAACATTTATTTGTTACACAATGGGAAAAGTAGAGGTAATGAAAAATATTCAACTATTTTTTAGTAATTGCTTACCAAAATCATTGTGTTTATACGTTGTGATCTGGACACCAAAATATTTCTCATCCACAAGCTAGAAACTGTCTCTAAAACTGGTATTTCTATATACAAACAGAACTTACTCTGTCGATTTCTGGATGATTTAGTAGAATTTGTACTATTTCAGCATGCCCACCTCCAGCAGCAAAATGAAGAGGAGAGCTAAGTTGACCATTCAAAAGATTTGGATTGCATTTCCCTTTCTCCAACAGCATTCGAGTGGCTTCAACTTTTCCATACCTGGAGACATGTTTAAATCAGAACAGACAAAGCAAATATACAATCTTTTTTTTTTTTTCAGAGAGTCCTAATTATGAAAAAATGTTTTTTCAGGTCATAATTACGAAAAAGTGTTTTTTCCACACTGAAGAGATTTTAGCTTTCAAATTACACCAGATACAATGGAACATAATTAAGTTTGTAGAAATTAATATCAGTTCTACACTTCTTTGGTAATCTGATCTAGCAACCATTGACTGGATTCATTATAGACAAACTGAACCTTGTTTAAGCTAGCTAAGTTTGGGTAGTTGCAGCAATTCAGTCATGGCAGAATAGAGTCCAGTTTTGTCTGGGAAAAAAAATAAATCAGTGTGAGAATCAGAGTTCAGCTTCTGACTGTCATGCAGATGGATCCTGAGGATTCTTAACCCCCATGCTTATAACTGGTAACTCTTGTGGATACTTGATGTACAAACTTTCTGACAAACAATAAAAAGCAAGTAAGATTGTGGGCTTTTTATAACCAAGTTTGATTTTCATGTTATTCGTATCATCTGACATACTGACCATATACATAAATATACCATATACAAAAGACTAACTTCCATAAAGATAAAACAAAAGCATTTTTATGACTAAGGAAAGCTTTCAAGCACTTACAGATTAAAGCACAGAGTTACAGTCAGACATGCTGACCTCCGTGAATCACCCAGTCCAGCTTCCCACTCAAAGTGTGACCAGCATCAAAACATGCTCAGCTCAGCTACTGCTGTGCTGCAAAACTGCTCACTCAGGCTTAAGCCAACACAGACTGTAAAAGTTACCATGCCAATGTAGACCCAATGCCTCCAGCAGGAATTAGGACAGTCAGGAGAGATATAAGAGGCAGTAAGTAAGCAATGACATGATCTCCACAAACGGTCTCCCCAAAGACCATCCAAATTAAAATTATCTCAAAACCTGAAGCAATGTTCCTCTTCAGAAGGTTAACACTAACATATGTTATAATCAAAGCATAAAAAGTCTAGAGGTTTTTTTATTTCTTCTTTTGGAGGCTGATAAATTACATAAACGGTAGTGCTAAAGAATCACGATAGCTAGAATGCACTCGATTGGCAAAACTACCCTTGACTCACCAGCATGCATAATGGATTGGAGCCCAGTGGTCACTGTCCAACTGATTAACAGAAAACTTCTTATCCAGGAGGTGACTTAGTAAATCAGAGTCACCTTCACAAGCACTGCGATGAAGAGGGAAATCATCTACCCACTGGTGTTCTCTATGAATTAAGAGGGGAAACGGGAAAAACACTGTTCAGAAATATTACAATTGTTGAAAACATCAACTTCCTAAAAAATTACTAACATAGCACTAACCATAGATTTACATGAAGAATAAGAGAAGTTCATGCAGCTAAAATGTGCCACTATATTAACACAAATAGGGTTTTTGTCATGCAGAAATCAAGCCACAGCTGTATTTATTAAAGAAATGCTTCTCTAATGTTTATAATTTACACCTTTCTTGATTCATCTTTTGTTGTGTTTCACCACTTAGAGATTTCAAATAAAATTTCATTTAAAATATGTATTTATACAGTGAAGCTAAAAGTAATAAGAATCGAATTCTAAATCTACAAGTGCTACTGTAATAAAACAAAGCAAAATTATCCATTAATGAAAAAGGAATGTAACATAATACTTGTCTTCTGTGACACTGCTCATGCTACGTTGCCACTTTTCTCTTTTAGGAATCTGAATCTTTGAATAGTCTGGGGCTCCAAGGCCAAAGTATGGATTTATTACCACCTTGTCAACCTGTGAAGACATAATTTAAACAAAAGTGAAAAAATATCTTACTGAGATTTGGCTACACAATCCCCTATTCTGGTCAGGTATTCTCTTAAACCAAAGTTATGACAGTAACATTTTATAATGAAAGAGAATTATGATCAAATATGAGGAGTCGAAAAACTAGTGCACACTTACTGCTAAATAAACAACTCTGATGTGAGCACACACTCATAACAAATAAATGAACAAACTCTAAAATCAAAATGTACGCATGTTTCACACAAAATGAAAATATACTTCTTACCCTATTGGTATACTGAAGGTCAGATCCAAACAAAGGATTATAGATACACATATCTGCCTTCTCCAATGCCAGCATTTTACTCTTTATTTCCAGGGCAGTATAGCCCATGTGCAAGGAGCTCTCTGTTTGACCAGGTTCTATAGCATAGGCAGGGTTTATTACATTTGTTTTAATTCTCTCAAGAGGAGATGGTCTGAATAAAGCTGGGATGGAGTGAGACTGGGTGTGCCGTTCATCCAGCCACCTGCAGGAGAGAATGGGCAAGTAATCAATTTTCAGGTAGAAAAGGATCATTTTGATTATGCTGCCCATTATTTTGTTTGATTAGGGGTTGTCCATATGAAAACCATGCATTTGAATTTTTAAAAAAAATTATAATGTGCACAACCAATTTTATATGACTCAATGACTCCCTGAATGTGGAATTTGTTAACCACATTCAGTTAAACAGTTGCATTTGCTCAATTTTGTGTGGATGCAAACTCTCAAAGAGAAAGAAATTATGCACTAAGAGTACTGATTACACAAAACTTAACCACACCAAAATTTCACCATTTCATTTACTTTCAGTTTATTAACATTACTACTCTAAGCAAATTTTGAAACTTAAAACAGTTTTTTAAGGGTGAGTTTCAAAATCTGCATTGACAAGCTTTTCAAGTCATGTGTTTAATTAGGGAAAGACAGGAGAAGGTAACAAACCAGAAGGTCCAGTTTCCAAAATGCTAAGCCTCTTTCACATAGGCTACCACCTGCTCTGCTGAAGTTTATTCTCTTCTCAGGGCACTCTACTGACAGTACTGAAGAGCTTGAGAGCTCTCTTATTCTCTGCTACCAGGGGAAGTCAGCACCAGCTGCATTTTTCCTGCCACATATGCAACACAACACAAGGCTCGGGACAAGTTGTTCATCTCAAGTTTTGGATAAATATATTTTAACCAAATTGTTAAATTGTTTTAGTGTTATAATAAGTGGTGCATTAAAGGTCTAAAGCCAGGTTTGTATTTAGGTTTCTGCACACGCTTTCTAATAAGCTTGAGATAAAAAATGTGCTTGGCTGGAATACAATAAATTCTGCTTAGTGATTGAACTTGGAAATATAGAAGAAAGAGAAGTAAGCAAATGCTTTGGACATCCACTGACAGACCACTTGGATCTTGTCTGTCCCAGAATCATATGTAAGGATGGCAGAAGATAACCTGCAGTCCAGTGCATTTGCTTAGGCCTATTTTTGAGTCCCAGATCCAAGCTATAATGTCCTGCAAAAGCAGCATTCTCTTCATTTACTCATGGTCCTAGCAGAAGGAACAGTAAAATTGTAGTCATTGTGCTATAAAAACCCTCTAAGGTATTTTCAGGCATTTTCTCTAAATATTTGATAGATATATTAGTTATGGCAGTTTAAATCTTTGAGAAGAATTGTTTCAGATTATGTACATAGAGAATAAAAAATATAAACTATTTTATATTATATCTTCAAGGCTTCTTGTGAGGCTTGAAACACTTCTAAGCAGAACTTAGAGCCTGAAGGCATTCAGCAAGCAGCAAATAAATCTAACTGGTATGATGGTATACACATGGAAATACTACAATTCTATTAATAAACTGTAAAAACCCTACACAGAACCTTTTAGGTAATAGCCTGTAACACATTTTTTTACATTAGCCAGAGGTTTTAGCTAACTTTATTACTGCAAGTAAGTTCATACATAAGTGTGTCTGGTATCTCTTGGTTAAGGGTACATTAAGAAAAACAAACAAAAAAAGCCCAACAAAAGCAACACCAAAACAACAAAAAACCTGTTCATGTATTCAAATTTCAAACTACTATAAATTTGGCTAAACAACTAATCACCTTTCTGAAAGTTAATTCCCTACTTTTTTGTGTGTCTGGGGAAGATGCACTCCCTTTCTACAGGGAGATTTAATTTAAATGCAAATCTTAATGGTATACAATTACAGGATATTTTTACTACACTCTGGCAAATGCTCTTACTCAAATGACAGTTACGCAATTTACAGAAGATTAAACATTATGATTTTAGAAAACATTCACTGTGAGCACAAACTTCTTGATTTAGATAAACACACTATTCCTGAGTTTGCAAAAAGACTTCTAGAAACATGTCATCAAGGTTTCCATTTCTGATAAACGTGAAGAAAACGCCATGATCATTTTCTTTTTAACCACAAGAGTGGATAAAAATGATGTCTTATACTGACACATTGTCATTTAAATATATATTTATATTTTGATATAAAATAGCAGACTTTTCATGTTAATGTAGTTTTACTGATGGTGTCTCTTACTTATCCAAGGCAATTAACATTTTTGCAGTAAGCGTAGCAAAGTGTGTGCTGGATTCACTGCAGACTCTCATGATGTCTTGTAAACAGTAGAACACAGGGCATCCAGGACTGTACGTATATTTCGTATTATCTAAAAAAGAAACATACTCTTAAGACACATCAGCGAGAAGAATCTTTATTTTCCCTTCTGCATCTTTTGTAGTTATAGTTCTAATTAAGACTATATTCTAACTAGAGTGACGTAACTTTCCCCAAATAATGATTGATAGCAATTACACACAAGCCTTACATAGCAATTCACAATCCAAGAGGTTAGCCTTAAAACCCCCTAGCCCTTAAAATCCCTTGCCCCCTATTCTGTCCCTATTCCATCAGTGTGATCAGGTTCATTTGAGGAATAAACATTAAATGCATGCTGTTACCAGAAAAAAAAGGAAGATGGCTCAGGACTAGGAGGGCTATGTACTGGTACTGGTAATTCCACCATGGTATCTATTTCACAGGTTTTATCAAGTCTTATAAGTAAAGCAAAAATGAAGACGTTTCCCCAAAAGCACACAGACATGTTATTTCAATATTTTAAAAATACTTTCCTGACAAGTAATTTACTTGGCTTTCTAAAGAACTTATTTACCATTTAGACACCTACTAAGAATTCTTCTCTGAGTAGAGAACACTGAACTGTGTAGGATGTCTTAGAGTTGCATTCAGCAAATTCTATACAAGTTAAGGCCCGTGTTTTGAAATATAGCCAAGTGCACAAATACTGCTTAAACCAGAAGTGTGCTGTTGTAACAAAACCAAAACCAATACATTAAACAAAAGATTTCTTTCTTAATTTTAAGTAACTTTTTCAAAGTTTAAAATACACAGGGAGCTTTGCATCTGCTTCCAACTTTTAATGTTTAAATACAGCAAAAAATATATATATCATATATAATAATATATCATAAAATATATAAATAAGTCATATATATATATATATATATATATATATATATATGGAGAGAGAGAGTTATAGATATAATCATATATCAACGAGATAAATATATACAANGATATAATCATATATCAATGAGATAAATATATACAACTTAAATATATAAAAAAAGAAGCCCTCATGTGAACTTCTGCTAAAATGGGTGCAGCTTCACAAATCATGCTCAGTGTTACCTTTCACAACAGTTGGAACAATGTAAAGAGATGCCTCCTGGCCTGCCTTCTCTCCATCTAGAGGAAACTTCTTCATTAACACCACACGCTTCCCTAGCGCATTATTTAAAAACAAAAAACAGGCAAACCACAAAACAATTAATTAATCATCAAAACAAAGAAAAAAATCTAGAGTTGGCTATCTGAAAGCTTACCAGACTCAATTTTCCCACTTTCTAGGAAGAAAAAAAGCTGATTATGAGCTATAATCTAAATAAAGTGAAGAAAACCTAAATACATATGAGAAAGTAAAAAAACCAAATATGTATGCACCCATTAACATGAAAAATTCTATGACTGTAGCCCTTCTTTTTTGTTCCAACTTCAGCTGCATATTTTAGCAGTGTACAAACTAAGCTGGGCATAATTAATGCTTGGGCCATCTGAGTGAGTCAAATTAAAACTCTCCAAGCTATGCAAGGAACAGAGTATTTGCTTTTAGAAGGCATTCCTCTATGTGTATTAATTCTGTTATTCTGTGTTTGCTGCAGAACAAGCTCTGTTATGTCCACCCAGCTGCAGTTATTGCCACCTGCAATTACCAGCCACATCAACAACAGATCTCAACAAGAGATGAAGTCCACAGCAAAGACCAGAAGTCCTCTAGTCATTACATTTCACACCAACCTGGAAACGCAATAAGCTGGCTAAAACAAATTTGTCAGCACAAGTGTGAGGTTCTTTGCTAGATCAGCTGTGTAAGAACAAGGAAAAAAAATTCCATCTGTGAGCAACAGAGTTATGCTAGAAGTATTTTCATATTAATACTGTCTTCTGAACAACTGACTTTATAATCTATCTGTTCTCTAGTCCAAGTCAAGTTTTAGCTGAAGTTATAGATAAAAAAGCCACTTTGATCTGGTTTACTGGAAGTTCAACTGTAAATCTAAACTTGAGATAAAGAAGCAGCACAGGCAAAGATACGTTTATTAACTATCTTTCAGAAGCATTTTATAGAGTTGGAAGGTAAAGAAAAAGAAAGGCAAATGAAAGGTGTTAGCTGTATACTTGGCTTAGGTGTTTTTGATGGACCTCAAAACATACCTTCATTTTAATACTAATTTCATGCTTTTGCACAACCTTGCCGTGCCAATTTAAAAAACATTTTTATGGCACTATCAGTAGTAGATTAAAATGGTTTTACCTTTAATACCCTGATTGGCTGGTGAAATTGGTTTGGTGGCTTCTAATACATAATCCAAGATGCCCTGGGTTATCTCAGTGCCTCCTTGAAGTTTAGTTTCCAGCAAAACTTTCTTTCTTTTTTTCTTTTGGCCTTCAATGGGAACTTCAAGCAGCAAAATCTTTCAGATAATAATGAAACCAAAGAAGTTTAAGCACAGCTGAAAGACGCTTAGAACTTTAAAAAATGTTCTTATTATTATTACTATTGTTGTTGTTATTATTATTTATTATGCCATTGTAAAAGTAGTAACAAAATTCAAAATGTATTAAACGTTGAGGAACAGAATGGTGAAGTCAGAATGACCTCTGCAGCAGACTAAAGAGTAAAAGAGAAGGCTAAATTCTCTTCTCTTATATTATTACTATTTACTATGGTATTTAAAAAGCCAAATATCTAATACGTATAGAAAATAAATAGTTTTACTTCATAGGATTTAGCTCGATATTCCCGAGAATTGAGGCTAGCAGTATTTTTTGGACGAATCACAGCAACATAAGCATCTCCAATGTTTTCTGGGTTTCCCATCTCTCCTTCTTACTTTATCACTGGAAATAATGAATAAACAGGAAGAAAAGGTTCAGCTGAAAAAAAAAAACATCCAACAACACACTAAACTTCAGGATGCAGAGCTTATATCCACTGATGCTTTGCATTACTCATTTATTGTTCTTTAGCTGGAGAAATGCCAATGGCTGATATAATTCTGCTTCCTTTTCATGAAAGGGGAAAATAAGACATCATATAGATTTGATACAAATAAGCTTGTTCTCTATCCCATCTTTAAAATAAAAGCAGTTGGTTTTTTCCACTTTGTAACTATTTTCCCCATTTTGCAAACCAGACAAAAGGCCAAAGAATTTTTGAACACTGGAAAAGATATGAAATTGAAAAAGAAAGCCATTTCAAAGTGACAAGCACTGTAATTTATAAATTGTGCTGTAACAAGTACTGCACTTATTTAAGTCCCACATGGATTTCAAGAAAATACCTGGCTTTCATCTCCCCCTGCAAAGTAGAACACAGTCTTGCCCACAGCCAAGTAACAAAGCTGATGAAAATAAACTATAATACGGATTAATTTACTTAGTTTTATTTCAGTGGGGATGCAAACCGTTGCACAATCAAATAAAACTCCTGAAAGGAATATGTTTTCAGTTTCTGAAAAAAGTGAATAGAAACATTTAGATTTAAGAAAAAGCTTTGCTTACCCTTCTGTTAAACCAAGGTGACAATTCCTAAAATCACAAAATTGTATGGAAATTATATGGAAAACCTCCTAAAGCTAAATCATGTATCAGCTTCCAGAAAGAAGGTTATGTCTGACCATTTCCACCTTCCAGCTGATCATTTTCTTCATCTGCAAATGAACACCCTTTCATTCCATAGCATCAGTAAGCACATGCTTTTTGCAGATTAATTCCTCCACATATTTTAAATGTTAGTGTTTCTAGCTTCTCCACCTCTTCTAGAAGAAACAGAGGTCTTCAGATTCCTATGCCCTTAATCCGATATGTTTTCTGGGACCAAGACTACCTGAAAAGATATTAAAAAAAAACAACAACTTCTACATAAATAACAGCATGGATAATTTCACCATCAGTTAAGCGAAATACATTTGTTAGAGAATTTAATGATGGTATGTGAACAGTATAACATCTGAAGAGAAACAGCTAACGATTTGCATTACAGCAGCATCTAAACACATTAGATAAGCAACACGCTGACTTACAAGAACTCATACTTCAGGATATTAAGAATTGCAAAAGGAAAAAGAAACAACCATCCCTTATGCACAGCTGGGAAAGGCCTGCTCCTTGGCTTTCCTTACACGTGCTTGCATACACAGGGTTTGGGTCATAGGCTTGTGTGGAGGGAGCCTGCACTGGCGCGGCCGGGTCACCTGGATGACAGGTAGTAGAACAGGTGAATAAGCAGCGGGTGAACTCCCTCTGCTACTGCTCTGCACTAAATCCAGCGCAAAATGAGCACGCCTGTGAAACCGACAGCGCTGAGACTTGCAATATGACTCCAGAAAACAAAAAGTGACAATGAAGAAGGGTGAGGCTTGTAAGGATGTGACAATAAACACAACCAGCTTCGGAAGACACCACCGCGAGCTGATTCTGACCAAACCCGGGTGCTAACAACGCGTCCCCCAATTCCTAAGGCTAGAGGCACACGCCTCACCCGGGCT
>VWZN01015309.1:247019-295894 GCA_013396955.1 Regulus satrapa | reverse complement strand
TTTTTCTTTTTTTTTTTTTTAACTCAGTGGAAAAAATTTAGTCTTGATCCCGTAGCAGTTTTATGGAAGTAGCAGTATCCCTCTCCCAAGCATGTCTAAGCACATACTGGAATACGGGAAACTTTTAAAAATAAATCCTAAATAATTAATGACTAGTCAATCTACCACTTATTTACTGTTCCAGTAGTATGCAGACGATACAGAGAGTCACGAAAACATTCTCGGCAGAGTAAAGCAGTAATAGTACAGCTTAAATTGTTTGCATGGATCCCTCCATTATGACTAACCGTCCTTGATTGCACCTGCTTTGAGTGCATTTCTGTGCTTCCCAGTTCCAGAAATGGAGTTTTAGTTGTAGACATAACATCAATAATGGGCTGTAATTTAAGTACATTCACTAAAGAGAGAGATGGCTTTTGAGAGGGTTTTGGCTGTAGAGGTTAGCAATGAGAGGAGACTGTGTCTTCCTTACACATATGGCTGTTTTATCCTTCCTATCATTTTTTTGATTTTCAAGATGAAGTGTGCTGGATTAATTTCTCTTTAATTGCTTTTGTGTACAGAGGAAGATTACTTTTCTTTCTGGGGGGGGAAGGGCTTTAGTCATAAGGAAAGCAACAGCATTTTTCAACTATTTAGAACACGTGACTTGTTTCATTAAGTCAATTCCTTCTTCAGCAAGTTTTACTTCAGTCCTTAATCAAAAGAATAATATATTTTAATAATGCAGTATATTATTCCTGAATTACAGTACTACTCTAAGTCTACAAAAAAGCTCAACAATGTTGTTGGTGCTCTGTATTCATGTATATATGCATCAGCAGAGTATTATAAATGAAAATTAATTTTAAAAGAAAGAAAAAATTACAACAGTGGCACTATAATAATATCAATAGTCAAAACCCAAAAGTTAGGCAAGCAAGTTTAATGCAGTCTCTTATTTTCACTTGTGCCACACACGTCTATATAGGACTAGGTATGTACTTATGTAAGTACATGATTTGGTTTATTGCACAAAACATGGAGTTTCCTGGACATGGCTGCCTATTGCATGTGAGTTTACATGTATCTCTTACGTGTTTCTACCTGGCCTACACACTGCAGAAAATTAAAGAAAACTAAGCATGTAAATATGAAAAGGAATACCTTCTAAAGCTGCCAGCTTTTATTCAGTGGAACAACTGTAAAAATGGTTTTAGAAAATGTCATTATGTCTTTGTTCACGATGTAAAACCTTGTTAATGCTATGGTTGGTTTATTCTGTCCTGAGCAGTTTATCACTCCTGTGACATCTCTGCTGTGATTGCTTATCACTGTTTCTTTTTGTTTCATTAGCAGAGCTTTGTTTATTAATCATTAACTAGTTGGGCTAGCAAGTTTTGTGCTGCTTAGGATTTTTGTTTCAGGTTTTTAACGATTTTGTTGTTGTTGTTGTGTATTGGAGTGATGTTTTTGTAGATTTTTTTTGTTGGCAGTGTTGTTTGTTTGTTTTGAGGGGTTTTGTTTTGGTTTGTTTTTTATTTTTTGCTGTTCCGATGTCATGTAGTTACCGTTACCTGAGTAGTTCATTAACTTCTCCTTGGAATCTGATAACTAGACGTTGCTGTCTGCAGTTGTCACTGTTGAAGTTTTGTCAGCTTTGCTGAGGTGACTCATGCTAGTAAGAAGGAAAATGGAGAAGCTGGAGGTTACCGATCCATGTGCTGAACCAGTTTTGTTTCTAATCATATTACTGTGTTTGCATAATTGGTAATGACACATAGCAAAGTGAGATCTGTTTTGTTTGAAGAACAGCCCTGTGGAAATTTTGAAATGTTCAAAATGACATGGAAAATTCTGTTTTCAACATGGTTATCATCAGGCAAGACTTTTACTGCTTTTGCTTCTTCCTCCCCAAAATACATACCACATAGTTTTCCATGGAGCATTATAGAAATTATGCTTATGTGTAAATTTTAGGGGGAAAGGTTATTTCATGCAATATGATGTTACATTTTACGTTGAAAGTTCAAGCCAGAGATGTCTACCTAATGTTTAACAACTGCTGTTTTTCTTCATAACTGCTAAACGTCTTCCAGAGTTATTGGAAACCGACAAGTTAGTCTTTGTTTGTGACAGTGGAAGGCCAAGTGCAAGGTCCCAACCTGGGTCAGGGCAACTCCTGATATTGAAACAGGCTCAGGGGTGAAGGGATTGAGAGCAGCCTTGCCAAAGAGGGCTTGAGAGTATTTTTGGTGACGAACTGGACATAACCGGCAGTCTGCATTTGCAGCCCCAAAAGCCAACTGTATCCTGGCCTGCATCAAAAGCAGCATGGCCAGCAGGGTGAGGGAGGGGATTCTGCCCCTCTGTCTGCCCCGGTGAGAGAGACCTCGCCTGGGATGCTGCATCCATCTCTGGGGCTCCTCAAACAGCAAAGACATGAACCTTGGTGAGGGCCTGGAGGAGGGACACAAACATGGAGCAGCTCTCCTATGAAGAGAGGCCACGGGAGTTGGGGTTTTACACCCTGGAGAAGAGAAGGCTCCGAGGAGATGCTGTTACAACCTTTTGGTATATAAAGGGAGGCCATGAGAAGAACTTTTTACTGGGATCTGTTTTGTCTGGATAGGGAACAAGAATTTTTAGCTGTTTTAGATAAGGCAAACCTCTACTGACCTAAAGCTTATTTGTAGTACTGCTAATATTCTTGAATTTTCTTTACGGGATTTTGTTCAAGTTGCTCAAGAGAGATTTTCATTTGGAAGTTTCCTTAGATTTGTATTTTAAACTAGGTAAATTTTGAACTCTGCATGTTGGAAGATAATTGCAGCTAAAATATGGGCACTGTAAATGGATTCCTGGAGGGAATAGGAGCGTCTCTGCTTGCGGGATCCTTCCTGGCTCGGTGGCTTTATGGAGCTGTGTTACAGTGTTGCAAAGAAAAGTTACTCTTGTAACTTATTTAATTCTGTTCTAAAGAGGAAGGCAAGGGGACAAAATTAATCCTTAAAAGCAAGGTTTATGTTTGTGGATAAACTTACACTTAGAAATCAATGTTTGTACACAACCTTAAATATAGTAACATTATTCTTTGACAATAACTTAGTGAAGTTTATATATTACATAGTGACAACTGAGGCACTATATTATAAATTCTGTATAGAATAGTTTTTATGTGCAGGCTTCTGTGTTGGAGAAAATTTCATTTAATTTCTTGGGTATTTTCCCTACTTAAAGGAGTTTCCCAGTGGCTTGTGATTACACAAGTTTTAACACAACTGAAGAACTTGCAGTAGACATGATATGGAAGACTCCCTTTGCTCCCTCTGCCTGGCTGAGTGCAATGACTTTAAGGAATAAGGAGGATGATGACAAGTTCCTGCCCAATGCAGCAGAGGTGTATCTCTTCTGTGACTGCCTCGCCTTCCCAAATGCCTTAACATAAAACTTAGGAGTCTCTGCACATGAAACCAAACAGTAACGAGGATGATGGTTCATCTAGCTTGGTGCTGCCAGGGTTAAGTTGATATATACCCTGCATCAAATCTGCTCCCACAAAGAAAAAAGGATGGCTCATTGTCACAGGAGACTCCCTTCTGAAGGGAATGGAAGGCTCAAAGAAAAGCTTGGGGGAAGTCTCTTGCTTCCCTGAGGCCTGGGTTAAAGATGTGGAGAGAGGGTTTCCTATCTTGGGCTTTAATCCTCAGATTAATATCCATTAGTGATTTTTTATTTTCTTTTTCAGGTAGGCAGAAGTGAAGTTGCAACAAGAAGTGTGAGGGCAATGAAGAGAAACTTCAGGGCCTTGGTTAAGGAATCAGGAGCACGAGTTGTGTGCTTCTCTATCCTTCCAGTTGCAGGGAATGATGAGGGAACGATCAATTCCTGGCTCCAAGCCTAGTGGTACTGGCAGCATTTTGGGGGGTTTAATCATGGCTTAGTTTATGTGACACCAGGCCTTCTGGCGACAGACAGTGTACACCTATCTCAAAGGGAGAAAAAGATCTTTGCTCAGGAGTTAGAAGGGCTCATTAGAAAAGCTTTCAACTAGACTTGAAGGGGGAAACTGATAAAACCAGCTCACTAGAGATAAGCCTTGGGGGCAGCACACCCATGTTTGAGGTACAGTGTGCTAGTGATGTCCTTTGATCTTCCATTTCAGTGAAGATAGGGAATGAAGATCCATGTGGCGGCAAAGACCAGTGGTTATCCATGTGTTAGAAACCACAGAAGCATCTGAGATTGGTTATACAGGAATTAGGACTTCTTCCCCAAAGAAAAGTGGAGGTATAAATAGCCTGCCTGAAGTGCTTCTGCTCCAGTGCTCGCAGCACAGGCAACAAACAGGAGGAGTTGGAAGCCATTGTGCAGCAGGAAAGTTATGATATAATTGCCTTTATGGAAACGTGGTCATTGTGTGATGACTCACAACTGGAGGGCTGCAGTGGATGTCTGTGAACTCCTCAGAAGGGATAGGCAAGGAAGGAGAGGCAGTGGAATAGCCCTGTGTTTTAGGGAGTGCTTGGATTGTCTAGAGCTTGATTTATGGTGCCAGTAGAGTTGTTTTTGGATGAGAATCAGGGATAAGGCCAACAGTGCAGATATCCTGGTTGGGAGTCTCTTGCATCAATGTTCTCTGAGCAGCTATGAGAAGTTTTACAATCACTAGCCCTTGTTTTCCTGTGGAACTTCAACTCACCAGATGTCTGCTGGAAAGAACAATGCAGTGGAGAGGAAGCAGTCTAGAGGAAACAGTTCCTGAAGTGTCTGGAAGAAAACTTCCTGACACAGCTGTTGAGCAAGCCAGCTAGGGAAGGTACCCTGCTGGACTTATCATTCACAAACAGAGAAGCACTTGTGATGACTGGAGGTGTGATGACTGGAGGCTGGATTTGGCACGGTGATTGTGAAATTACAGTTTTCAATTCTTGGAG
The DNA here is from genome assembly GCA_013396955.1 of Regulus satrapa. Classification (NCBI taxonomy): domain Eukaryota; kingdom Metazoa; phylum Chordata; class Aves; order Passeriformes; family Regulidae; genus Regulus; species Regulus satrapa. The sequence continues at coordinate 290,978 of VWZN01015309.1, read as the reverse complement.
AAGTGAGGAGAGAGTCAGCAGAGCTGTTACCTTGGAATTCTGGAGGGCAGACCTAGTGTATTGAGGAGTCTGATTGAAAACTTTTTGGGAGGCATTCCTAAAAGGGAGAGAAGTCCAGGAAGGATATACATTTTTGAAGAAGGAGATCCTAGAAGTGCAGAAGCGGGCTGTCCCCATGTGCCTAAAGAAGAGCTGTTGGGGAAGAAAACCAGCCCTACTGAACAGTGTTCTGGAGTGAAATCAGGAAAAATAGGAGAGTCTATGGCCTCTGAAAGAAGGGGCCATCAACTCAGGAGGACTTCAAGGATATTGTAAAGTTATGCAGGGAGAAAAGTAGAAGGGTTGATTAGAACTTAATCTGGCTACTGCTGTAAAAGTTGATAAAAAGTGTTTCTATTAATATACTATACTAATATATATATATATACACACACTAATATTTATATACTAATATAGTATATTCTGTACAGTAACAAATGAAAGGAAGGATCTGCAGCAGGATCTGGACAGGCTGGATCAATGGGCTGAGGCCAATGGTATGTGATGGTACCAGTGCTGAATCCTGCCCTTGGGTCACAACAGCCCTATGGAGCCCTGGGATGAGTGGCTGGAAAGCTGCCTGCCAGAAAAGAACCTGGGGTTTTGTTTGACATTATGTCAGTTAGGGATAGCCTGTGATATAACTTAGTGGAAAAATGATTGTATCTAATTGTGAAAATCCTTACACAGTTTAATTCTGTGTTGATTGTCTTAATTAAAATAATGACTTCTGTAAAATCTCCTATAGGGATGTTAGTAATGTTTAACTTCCCCCCTCTCATCCCTGCTTTCCTTGAGGAAACATATAGTTCTGGGGGTTTCAAAGCTTTTTTGGGGAAAATACACTTAACATGTATAATGCTAATTATATATGTTCTAATGGCATATTTCTTGACTGGTTTATATAGACTCTAATTGTGATTAAATTTACTTAAATTGGAAACTGATTCTGTGTCACAAGTACTTCACCTGATGATCACTTTTCTTGGAATTTAGCATAGAAAATAATTTGATTTTTCTAGATTATAATTCTTCTTTTTATACAAGCCCTACTTGTTCTTATAGCAGGTACTTTAAGAGATGGTAAGAACATAGTGTCCTGTTTGTGTCCTGGTTTTGGCCCTGGTTGTAAATTACTACAAATGAAATAACTTGGAGGGAAAAATTCTATTTGATATATTTATTCGTTTGAGTCCACTTAAGATTTCTGCTTCAGGGAAGCTCCATAGATGTTAATTGGGATCAGCTATGCCCCCCTGCCCTTTTATTTCAAATGGATTTCTAAGAGGAATTTTTGATGGCAGAGTTACAAAGGATATATATTTCTATCAAAAACATTGTGTAGAAACTCAAAGCTGACTACATTTAAAAAACAGTAGTGTATATTTTTAGGATGCTCAGATGAAGCACTGATGGTGATAATTGAAATATTTCCTGTTATGAAGCAGCCTTGGAGAAATAGATGAAAAATTAGGAGAAAAGGTCATGATACATACTTGTCAATGTTTTTGCAACTAGAATACATCAAATACTGGTTCTAATAAAATTTGTTGTGGGCTTAGGAATAGAAATTTTAGGACGGTTGTATTTTATTAATGAGCACTCCTCTCTACTAAGTGTTTGTCTGTTACTGTACTGCTGTGATATGCAGTTGTGTGTTTTTCTTTGTATTTCTATTAGCTATTATGTGTGTAAGATGGGCAAGGCTGGATGGACACATCAAGACTAATTTTTGACAGTAGCAACCTGTAAATGCTGTTGCAATAGAATTTTTCCCTTAAGTATTTTTTTCTTATTAATAAAAAGTTATAATTTCTTATTTCTTGCCTCTGTAAATTACTTGCAGAATTGTAATATTTTTAGCATTTTTTAATTTTAAATCCAGATGGCTTTGTTGTGTTCTTGATCTTTAAGCATCTGAGGGACAAGTGAATATATTAATCTCCAGTTATCTCTACTATGTTGAAAGACTACAGACAGACATGTAGAAATGTTCTGGCAGAGTAAAGCCCAGAAAATTTCTTGTTAATCTCTTGAATGAAAAACAGTGAATTCCATCAGTGTTGTGAAGAAACTGCAGAAATGTGTACCTACTAAACTATGAAGACCAAAGTTCCAGCTATACTAATAAAGTGTTTTAATATTCTAAGAACTTCATTGACTGATGAAGTTCTCTACATACCCATAGGTTGGGGATTTTGATATTTTATAGCTGAAATCTTGAGACCCAGCTGTATAGCAAACTTTCTGATAGTAGAACACAATTCTTCAGCAATGATCTGACACATTAATTCTATAGAAATAGATATACCACAGAATTGTACTAGCAAATAATCTAGGTCTCTGAAGCATCGTGAGTTAAATACTCAGAGTCAAAGCATTTGTTCTTTATGAAAGAATTCCTGTTACTTGTATTCTCTGAAAGTTTGTATATGGAAGTACCCAGCCTGCAGTACTGAGACATTACTAATAGCTCTGTAGCTTATTGCGGTATAAATATACAATGGCTCTTAATTTAGGCGCTTTTCCCAGACTTCTTGAGAGTCATTGACACAGATTCTTTGTGTATTTAGTTCTCCATATTTAGAAGGATGTGTTGGAGAGCAATCCTTCATTGGAGCTATTTCAGTGAGTCACCAAGTGCAAACTGCCCATTAAAAAAAAATACTGAAGAGGCTTTATTTGGTGACTTATTTGTGTGTTGAATTACAAGTTCTTTTACCATGCCATTTACCAACCTGTTAATTATTTAAAATTAAACTGCATGGAAGTCCTTTATCCTTTTCAGGACGTGATAATAAGCATTCAGGAAAATTAAGTAGCACAGCTTTGCATTTATAATCTTAATTAACTACCTGGATGAGGTGATGGAATGCACTGTCAGCAAGCTTGTTGATGACACCAAGTTGTGTGGGCTGGAGGGCAGGGCTGCTCCTCTGAGAGACCTTGAGAGGCTGGAGAAATGGGCTGACAAGAGCCTCATGGTTGGTGTTGAGCAGCACCTGAACGCAGGAACAGAGTAACTCTACACAGTGGTACAGGCTGGGAACGGATGGCCAGAGAGCAAGGCTGCAGCAAGTGACGCTGCTTGGCTGGTGGACATGGAGTGAATGTGAGTCAGCAAGGTACCTCTGAGCAAGAATGAAGCCAGGCACTGAGAGAAGTGAGTATTTCTGTCAGCTTGACATTTGTGTGATGGCATCAGAAACAGTGTCTAGTTTTGTGCTTCTTGGTGTAGGAGAGGAGCTGACATTCTGAAGCAGGCCTAGGGGAAGACTGCCAGGATAATTAGGGTACAGAGGCACGTAATGTAAAAAGAAAAGCTGGAAGAGCTGGGTGTCCTCTGTTCAAAGAGGTCTAGGGTGGATCTTGTTTTTAGTTAGTGGGAGGGTACAGAAAAGACAGAACCAGACTTTTCATGGAGGGGTTGGGTCATAGGGCTAGAGACAACAGAAAAAGTTAAAGCAAGGGATGTTTCAATTAGTTGTTAGGAAAAATTAGCATCATTGGTGTGGTCAGATATTGAGATAAGTAGTCTGAAGAGGCTATGGGATATCCATACTTGGAGATACTCTGAACTTGAAAAAGAATGGCACTGAGCAGCCTTTGAAGCTCTGAAGACTGCCTTGAGTAAAGGATAGAAGCTGTTGATCTCCAGTCCTTTTAATGTAGATAAATGCTTGCTCTGTATCTTGTGATATGGTTGCACAACTGTTTTCTCCGTCTTCTGCATACAACTGATTCTGACCCAGCTGATGTGTTTGGCCCAGAGAGCTGTGGCCTTCTGTAGAAGAATATTGTCTTAAATATTAACTGTACTATATGGCTCAAACCCTATGTTTTAAACTGACTTCTGCCTAGTCCGAGATTTTTAAGGGATCAGTTTAATGCTTTGAATTTTCACGTGTCTATCATGAAATAGACTTAGCCTTAATGAGATTTTTTTTTTCCCGGAGTGTTGTTTGTTAAGGGGTTTTTTCTGTCATATGGCTTACTTTTAGCAGAGGTAGACCAATTACTTGTGCATTCTTCCGGGCTATGAAGTAAATTAATAATTGTAATTGGAATACTGGCTTATTATGGTTTTTATTTGTTTGTTGAAGTTGGATATTTTTTGTGTGGTTGATTTGTTTGGGTTTCTTTCCCCCCCAAAATTCATAAATTCAGACTTTCACAATAAGAAAACTCCCTGAAGTTTATAATTTCTTACTTAATAAAGGAATAGAAAGCTAAATTCACTTGTCTGGAACAGGAGTTAGACAGGCAGCACATTCTAGTACAAAATACTCTGTTGTAATCTTTAATTAAAAAGAGAATTTGGACGGTTTAGTCTTTGTTACTCTGGATGTATTTGCAATGTAAAGTGTGCAAATCTTAATGAAACAGATGCATAATTTTACTGTATATGTGATGTAAGTTACCTCTTAATTTGGTATTTGTTTCATGGAAATGCCTTTTAAGTTGATTTAGAAATCTTGTTGATTTTTTGCTGCATGTATTTTGCTGCATGTATATATGAGTAAGAAATCAGTATGAAGAACAAGAGTTTTAAAATAAGTCCTTAAGAAAATTATTGGTTAACTTTTTTATCCCCTCCCCTCCTTCTTTTAGTTATTTGTATAGTTTTATATTATAGAAATAGATTATGAGGATAATGAGTTGAGTTTCTCTTTAATTAGCCACAAGCCTGAAAAGTACACTGAATTAATTTCAGTTTTGTTAGGTTGTGGTATTAGGGTAGCTGTGAAGAGTTACTGAAAATTAGATCCTTCTTATTTTGGAAATATACAAAGGTTCTCAATTTTAGAATCTACTAGTGAGTGCAAGGGAAGAAATCCTACACCCCAAAATCATGTGTTTTTTGGGAATATCTTGTGTATGAATAATATAATTTCTAGGAAAATGAAACAGTGTTTTCTGTGAGTCTTCAGCATGTTTTAGCTTCTTCAAAGGAATGATGACATTCAGATCAAAGGAGACTGAGTTATTGCTAAATGGAGGTATTCTAAAAATTCTTTTTTGAAACATAAAACCTCAGCATGAACTTTGAACAGAAAAATATTCTTGAAACAATCTACCCGTGGCTTACAGTGAAACAAAATCCTTTCACATTTCCTAAAAGCCGGACAGTCCACCGTAATCATGCCTTGTTTTAGGTATTGTATACTTCACTCCTGTACTGCCTGAGCCTGCTTACTGTAACTCTGTTTGATGATTCCTGTTCTCTTTCTAAACTGCCCACCGGGCTGCTGTATTCAAACAGCTGAGGGCACACAAATGTTCTGATGCAATAATTGAGTGTTGTGGCCTCTACAGTTGAAGGATAACAAATAATTTTTATTTAAATGTGCTGCATTCTATGAAATGAAAGTGGCTTTAAAATCTATCCACACAGTTGAAGATACGAGAGCAGTATTCTGTTTTCAAAATGGATACAGTGAGATATGAGGCTGCAAAATGCAAAATTTTGGGCTTTTTAAAATACAGTTTGCCATTCTAATTGATTAGAAAATAAGATTTCCATGTCACTCAGAAACTTGATTACATCCTGAAAAAATGAGCAAGCTTTTGCATAGGTGGATTATATGCCTTTTAGAGTAGGTGGTTCCATCATCCCTGTTTCCTGGAACATTCCAGTCTCATGCCTTTCTGTTGCAACACAATAGGTTTTCATGCAAACCACAATTTGAAAAGAGGGAGTCTCTTGTCTTTTTTTCTCTTCTTTATAGAGATATATTTTGATTACTGTATATTGTTAGTCATGGGTGGTTTTTAAGCTCTTAGATGCTTGCTTCAGAGATACTTCTTACTTTATAATAAATAGTCTTCAATTTCTCTCATTTCTTGTCTATTGCTTTTTTCGCCTTCTGTATTTTCTAGAGAGTAAAGTGCAATTGGAACATCCTTCTTGCTATGCAGGATGCTGTATGAGTACATAGAGTGATACCAGAGTAGATTTTTAAAGCTGTGCCTGTTGAAATTTTCAGAAGACCTTAGAACTTAAATCCTCTAATGAATATCTCAGCCCTACTGATAAAGTATTGTTTCTTCATATCTAGCAGCAATTGGAAATCACGTCCACAGATTATTCCCTAGAACATTTTAAGTCTAATATGAAATATGGTGCAACAGGATTAGTGGTTTTGGGGAAAGGAAGGTATTGTTGTTAAACATATCTCTTTCCCAAAGTGGAGGTGGAGAGGGACTACATTAGATATATTTCATTTCTCACATCTTCCCCCATCAAGACTGTGTGTGTTCAAAAGCCTTTGTGCCAGTTTAGTAGACTTTCTTCTCGGTGGAGTTCTGCTGAGCCCCTGCAGCGACACTAAACCTTTTTCACCAATACCTGCTTTGTGACTGTCAGGGTAGGAGAGCTTGAATTTTTCTCTCTAATAAATGCAGTCTCACCTTTGTCCTTTCACTGTCCATTTGAGGGGGATTTTAGTTGGTTTTCCACACAGGTCTTGCTTGCCTAGTGTCAGACACCTGAATAGCATCAGCTGCTGCTGTTAACAATCATGTAGAGTTTTGCTTAGTGAAATTAAAACTGGGCTCAGACAGGGGTGCCTGTTTTGCTGACATTTTTGTAAAGGGCTGAGGGGAAGCTGCTATATCAGTTATTTGTTTTGAGTTTACATCCTGATACAATTTGATATTCCTTGGTACACTGCCCAACATGGGTTATTGAAAGCTTAGGTGCCCTTTTCAGCAGCCAGTGCTGCCTTTGGTACTGTGATGCCTGCTCTGTATCTGCAATCTCCCTCTCCACCCAGCAACATCTTCTAGTTCATACTCCATCCGTTCTCTCTTTCTGAGTGTATGGCTGCTGTCAGAGTAATAGCTGATAAAATAATGCTGGACTACAAAAGAAATTTCATGAAAACTCTTTTGACTTTAGCAAATGCAGTGGTACTGCCTTGCCTCTAGCACCCAGCCAAGTGTTGGCTTTGCACAGTTTGCACATTGATGATGTTTCTGCCTCTGTCTGCACTTCAGTATGAATAAATACTGTTCTGAAAGTATTTCCACTCCATACAGTATGCACTGGTACAAATAGTCCTGCCTCCCTATCACTGCTGCCATGCTCTGGCTGTTTGGACCATCAGCATCTAGGAAGAAAACCCAGAAGAGGAAACTGATCTGAGTTAGATCTATTGTGTTTCTCTGTACAGTCAGCAAAATAAACCATCAAGGGAACTTGTGGAAATATGGATGCACAGAGGGGGTGGATCAGAAACAAAAGGGGCAATATCAGCTCTGGTGCCAATTAAAGCCACTTTAGAAACTACAACGTAAGTTTCTTAGGCAACTTTAATGTCATTAAAAAGATACCGGAGGCAGATTTCCAGCTTGCAAAGTGCATTCTTCATAGTAACTTTAAAAATTACTGTAGATATTCTGAAGCTTTCAGGGAAGTCTGATAGAGGTCTCATGCTGATCTGGGCAGGGAAGTGGGCCCTGGGTATGAGGACAACCCAAGAAAAGAATAGGAAGTATAAGGGGAGAAAAGAAATGCACTTTTTGTGGCTTTTGTTCTGGTGGAGAGTGGGGGTAGGGAATGTTCTGTTATGGTGCCTTTTACTTTACAAGCAGAAAGAACTATTCTTAAATAAGTGCCTGTGTGTTACATTGGCACTGGAGCAGGTTTTTCCTAAAGCAGTCACCAAAGGACTCCTGAGCATCCCAACTCTGCAAGCTGCTGAGACTAATACAGCTGGCTCCCCCAGCTCTCATCTCGTCTGCCACTGCTTGCCTTTGCTCCTGCAAATCTCTGCAACTGGCAGTGGGATTTTTCTTTTAACAAACTCTGTGTTCTTGGACTTTACCCCAGAGGGGTTTCTGTCTCATTTTCAGACAGCCAAATATAAGTTTGCTAGTACCCAGTAAATGCTGGATTGACGATTGAACTTTTCCTAGGCATGGGCCAGGCTGTGTAAGAACTGCTTTATGAGTCACGGTAGAGGAGGCTGAATGGGCTTGTCAAGCTGAAAGAGAGACATGGTGACTAAACAGACAGCAGTAAACCCGCTCTTCTACCTCAGCAGGCTGGATTCCATGGTCTCAAGTGGCCATGCACCATCTTGGGCTGTGGATGTCTGCTGTCCCTGCTTCGCAGCCAGGTTTGGTAGACTTTGGTCTCCTCCTTATGTGAGGAGGCACGCCTAGCTGTGGAGGCAGCAGGAAGGGAACCTGCATGTCGGAGTCCCAGCAGCACCACCACAGCAGGGAAAGCCCATGTGCAGATGTCCTCTGTGACTTTGTGAGTGGCATTCGGAAATAGCACTGGCTGAGAACCTCCTGTGCAGTGTCACCGACACCTCCCGCGTCAGCAGGGTGACCTGGATCTTTCTGTTCTGCTGGACCTCCCTGGCTAATGTAGCAGCAAATAAGGGACACAGAGGACCTAAAAGTCACCTTACCTAACCAGAAGTACCAGATCCATGGGTGAGGTCGCTGTGCTTCAGCACTACCAGTCATTCTTATGACTCTGGGAACTCTCTGAGGCAGGTGTGGAAGAACAGAGGCAGTGATGAACATAAACTGTGCGAACTCCACATTATGTATTTTGGTAGTAGATGGTGATGTGGGTAAGCAGTATCAGAAACAAAGGGAATGTCAGTGTAGTGAATGCTGCTTTTCAGAATGCTTGCTTGCGGGCGCAGTAACCATCTGTAAAAAAGGTAATGCAGCGGTTTTCCTTTAAAAAACCCCAAACAGCAGAAACATCCTACCGAAAACTGGGCAATACACGAGGGTCCAGGCGTGGACAAGGCATCAGAGGATCTTGAGTCCTGCTTGCCAAGCCGGGTTTTGCTCAGGAAGGGGGAGCATTACCATATGAACATTAGCAAGCTGAGCTTGGACAGGTTATAATCTGGTACCTCAGGTGATCAGGTACTTCTGTGACAGTCCACCATAACTGTCAATTACAATCTAAATATTTTTTATATTATTCTCTTTTTTTAGACTGCGGTGTTCTGGTTCAAAGTATAAAAAATAAAATATTTTCTGACTGTAAAAATGGAGTTGAATGCTTAAATCTATTTCTAAATAGAGAAATTTTCTTAATATTGGGAAGACTGGTGACATTTTTCAGGTATGCTTCAGCTATGCAAGGATTTTCTGTGAGGTGTCTCCTTGTTCTTCCCCAGGAAACATGAAGTGAAGAAGAGTAGAGAGTGACAAGCTTTACAGACTGCAGGAGAATATGGTAACAAGAAAACTGGTGGAAGAGAGGCAATTTTTGGGAGGAAGTTTCTTTTTTTTTGTTGTTGCAATGAAGTAGAGAGGAACAAAAATAAGCAAGGTCTGCATATGTGATACTTCAAACATTGCAAGAGAGTAGACTCATAAGACTGCTTATGCTTTTCTCACTCCTTCACATAGCATCTAGCTGTAATCCTTCCTTGATAATTAGTTCCGCATTTCTCAGAGAAAGAGGCCTTTCATGAGAAAATGGGGAGGGAAGTCTAAAATAATTAAACATTCTTAAATGACAGAATATCACTATTCTGTCTCAATGTACAAAATATTTTGAATGTGCTTCGGAGGTTTCCTGCATTCTGACTGAATCTAGGAAGGTAAAAGGAGATTAGCAGACGCCATTCCTTTATCAAGTATCGTTTGCCAAAATACTTGGTGATGAGAACCAGGGTCTGATTTTGTAGGTCTAATCTCAGAACTGACAGTCTGTGTTGAATTTTGTGGAGAAGCTGTGAAAATTCTGTTTCAGGTTATTTTTTCAGTGCATAATAGGATTTTCTTTAGAGCTCTTTGTTAATTAAAACTTTGCAACCCCCCTGAATTTTGTCATATTTAACCTTTTTCTTAAGAACTAACTTTGTGATTGATTACTGGGGTTAACATGATGCAATTTTTAAAAGATCCCAAGACAGGCTTGTTGGACAGCAGATGCCTGAAGGAAGATGCTGTTCCCGGAATATTAGTGGAAATTATGTAATATGATGCAATAATTAGCAGACATATCAATAAATGTGATGTCCTAAAGATCAGTCAATGTAATGCCATAATGGAAGGTCTCATCTTCCAAACTTCCTTAATTCTTTGAAGAAGTTGGCAAAATACATTTGTTATAATCTGGCTGAATTTTCAAGTGGCGTATCCAATGATCCCTTACTTCGAGGTCTTAAAGAATCCAAACAGCTTTGGCAAAGAGTGAGGGTCCATTGCATGCAGGAGTCACTGGTTTAAAGACAGTTTTGCATATGGATGGAAGTAAAGAGACAGTTTGCTCAGGGGTTGAAGGTTACTGGTAGGGTCCCAGATAGATCAGTGCTAGGATCTCTGCTGTTGAATGTGAGGATAAAATATATAGAAAAGATGGTTATCAGTGATACTACAAACAGTGCCCACTGCAAAAGGATTTTATGAGACACTGTGGTGGATATAAAATTCAACATAGCTAAAGCTGAAAGATTCACATGGTTGGGGGGGAAAAAAAAAAGAGTCCTACATTTATATAGAATATTATTATCTTAATTATTATAGTTGATAAACAAGACCTCAATGTTATATTAAAAAACTCTGAAGAAAATTATCTTAGTCCTTAGTATCACTCCAAAAAGTAAATGAAGTGTCAGAATAGAGGCTATGCCATGACGTGAATCCGTTCATTTTGCATGTCCTAAATTAAAAAGGTGCTAGTGGCATTGGAAATAGATCAGAAAAAGCAGAAATAATCCTAAAATTAGCACAGAATCCACTTCAGAATTAGGGCTAATCAATCTGTAGAAGAGCAAAAGATTCGTATGACATAATGGTGATCGCCTATAGAAGGTGATGTGATAAAAATGTCTAAAATCATAAGTGGAATGGAGAGAGCAAATAAGAAAAGTTTCTTTGCTGTCTGCCTCTCAGTTCTTGTAGACAGTTAAAATGAAATTTAACAAATTGCCAGTTAAAACCAGATATTTCTTCACAATGAATAATTAAGCTGTGAAATTTTAGGATGCTGTCTATTAAAGTTTTTCATAGGTTTGGTGATGTTTTGAACTTCCTTTTAAAATAATTGAAGAAAAATGCAATACAGGTTGTTGATGTAAACCTAGCACATCTACCTCAAAAATTCATCAAGTGATAAATTACTGGAGACTGGGAAAGTGTAGAAGTACCCAGTTTTTGCACTTTTCACTGGTTCATTCTGCTGTTAACTCAGGACAAGGAATAAGATGAGAAGACAAGGAATTATCTGATCCAGTATAGCCATTATTATGTTTACAATGCTTGAAAACAAAATGGGAAATAAAAATGCATGTACTGGTAACAACAAACTTTTAAAAGAACTGAAGTTATATGTTGTCTATTTGATTCTTTTATTTGTGAAGTCTAAAACAAATAGAAATTTGGCTGCAAACTAGCTGTTTCATGAAAGCACACAATAAATTGTTTTAATTATTAAAATGTTGACATATAAATAGTAGAAGAGGTAAATGAGATAATTAGATTATTTAGTTATCATAAATAATGGTTGAGTATGTATATAATGAAAATAATTTTCAGCTTGCCTTAGCTAATGTCTTAAAACAGAATTGCTGTTAGGGTTCAAATTCTTTTCAAAGTAGGAATAAGCTAGTTTTTTCCCCATTTGGAGTCATAGATATTTATTCCTAAGCAAAATTCAGATTTATTTTTGAGGATTAACACTTTTTTTTTTACAAGTCAGTCTGAAATAACTTCCAAAACAGCAGTCTTTGTCAGACCTAATTTTTAATTTATGCTACAACCCTTCCACAAATCTACTGAGCTGAAGAGCTGAAAAAAACCCTGTAGGTTTTACTTTTTTAGTAGTTTAAAGGCTTGTTTCATATTTTTGTAATTTCTCTTTTTTAAGTTGTGTGATGGAGCGATAAAAGGTTAAAGGCTTTACTTTCATAGGCTGTTGTAGAAGCCAGGTAATTTTTCAAATTTCCAAACTGAAAATTAATTGAACCCAGAATCTCAAGAACACATTGGCTCTAAGAATCGAATACAATTTTTGAGGTATTGGAACTGTGGATGCAAGAATAGTCATGAGCAAATATAGGTGTTGAATGAAGAATTCTGATTTCAGGACAAGATCAATCACTAAGTCACGGGACTAAAGAAATTTCTTTCCTTAGCAGATTATTAATTGTCTGGTTAAGTTTTTTACATCTCTTTCTGTAAAAAATAGGACTGGCTGCTGTTGGGAAATATAATGGATTCTATCAATTTCTAAGTTTACAGTCAAGGAAAACATTTTGTAGCATGCAGACGAAGCTAAATAAAACAGGAATGCAACCTCTGCAGATCTTCAATATATTTTAAATTCATTTTGGTGTTTCCACAGAATTCCTCTGGAGAGGATATCTGAGAGTCTGCCAGTAGTTTAGCACCATCCTGATCCTTTCTAATTAATTAAATCTCAGTCTTCTGAAGTGCAGGGATAGGAGCCCTTACTGTCATCGAGGATTCTTCATTTCTCAGTACCTAAAAATTTGCTCTCTTTCTTCTCTGGAAAATCATGGACTGTTTCACAAATCTGGGCACTAGTTTTCATCCACAATCTGCTGGTCTACTTCTTTATCTTTTGCTGTATCAAGTATCCATTTACCTAGGTCAGGCATTGCTTCGACATAATAGTTTCGGATCATCAAGTTTGGCTGAGATGGTATCTCAGCCTCGGATACCTTTGAACAGCCTTCTTGTCTGCCTGCCTTTAGCTTTCAGCATAACCACAGGAAGATGTCCAAAGAGATGTCTGGATCTGGTTTAATCCACTCTTATGAAAATTGCTGTTAAAGTTGAAAATTCTTAAAATACTTTGAAGAATGAATGATTCAATTATTTATGCTGATTATGTGAAGTATGATGCTAAACCAGTAAAACAAAACCATTCCTAGCTTTCTACAACTGTATTGCATTAATTTAGGATGAAAATTTACTACAAACTGGTTAGCCTTAGTACAAATGCCACTGGATTTGTTGGAGCACAGATGCTCTTTTATTGTTATGACACATTTCTGCATGAACAGAGAGTTTTTTGTTTTCAGGCATAATAAGAAATTGAAACAGTGGATGCAACAGTGAAATGTTCCAGCAGACGCAAGATGTAAGAATCTGGTGACCTGGATGTTGTGGTTGAGGATATAAAGAATGGGATTTATATCAAAGTTTTGCTATTTCAGAAGGACTGTAAGAGTAAATGTAACAAAACTTCTAAAAGAATGATTTTTTTAAAAAATTACGTCTGTGATTCTGTGATATTCTCTGGGCATGTGAGATGAAGTTTATGCCAGGCAGGAGTGAGCAGAAAACTCTCCAGTTGATGCTCCTTCTCCACAATATTAGCTGTGAAAAGAATAGAGAAAAAGTAAAATTAAAAATTCTTTTATTTCTATCATATAACATCTGCTTTCTTTGCTTATGATGTAGATTTTTAATAGTTTTAAAGGACATTAAGGACATAACATTTGTTTCTCCTTAAGCTTGGATGTCAGGAAGGCTAAAAATATTGTTAGTTTATATTTCTCTTTGTTTCTGAAGGAAACTTCATTGTCCTGACTGGAGGGAGCATTGTATTGATTAGCTGCACAGGTACATACTAATTTAGAACGACTCAGCAGAAAAAAAAGAAAATCATAAAAGACTTAGGCAGCCTCAGCCATTTCCTACAAATAAAAGACCTGTCAGAATAAGGTATGTTTGGTCAGGATAATCACAAGTCACCTACTTGTGTAGGCCCATTTTTAATATGTCCTTTAGTTAAAATAAACACCTACTAGTTTTGCCTTATTTGTCTTGCATGATAATGGCCCATGGATAAGGAAAGTTGTGTAGAGTCCTTTCTCCTTTCAACCTACTGCTAGCTATTTTCCCTTGTTTCCTGCATTTTTCTTGCTCCTGGCAGTTCAACCAGGCTTGTTGCTTCTGCTTCTCCATTTCCACTGTCTTATCTGGCTGCCAGCAGGAGTAATGAGAGCACAGGAGAAATGGCATGAGTGCTGTTCCTGTCTTCTCTGGCTTCAGCATGACCCCTGGATGTGATCACAGAGAAAGTTCCACTTACCATCAGGCACCGGGCACAGTTATTTATGACACCAGTGTCTGTACCATTACTTCTGGTGAAAGCTTCGTGGAAATAGCTGAAGAACTTCTCTGTTAAAATGATAAAGATTTTACTACTTCAGTAAAACAGAGTATTTTTTTCAGACTGGTTCTTGAAAATATTTCTAATATTAAGCTTGTGTAATGTTCTGTTTAATGTAATTCTGATGCCAAATGGGTCAGATTTTGCAGAGTAAGTGACTCTGGTACCCTGCATTTCTCCTTCTTTGGTTTCTTGCCTTACATGGGAAAGGTCAGTAGCAGTCAGTTCTACAAAGAACAGGAGTCATTTGTATTGTAATAGTGTCTGCCTCAGTCCCTAGGTATGTTGATTATGTTAGCAAGAGAACTGATAAAAGAAGTTACAGAGCTGCATGGCCAGCAGGTCAAGGGAGGTTCCTTCCCCCCTGCTCAACGTGGAGCACTGTGTCCAGCCCTGGGGTCCCCACTACAAGTTGGAGTGAGTCCAGAGGATTGTCACAAAAATGGTCAGAGGCCTGAAATACCTCTCCTGTGAAGAAATGCTAAAAGGGTTGGGATTGTTCAGCCCAGAGTAGAGAAGACTCTGGGGAGACCTTGTTGCAGCATTTCAATAATTAAAGAAGGTTCTGTAAAAAAATAGAGGCTTTTTACCAAGGCCAGCAGTTTTGGCAAGGCAAGAGGCATTGACTTAAAACAAAAGAAGTGGATGTGGATTGGACATAAAGAAGAAATATTTTATGATGTGTGTGGCGAGGCACAAACAGGTACTCCAAAGTTTTGGATGCCCCATGATTGGAAGAGTTCGAGCTCAGGTTGGACAGGACTTTGAGCAGCCTGGTCTACTGAAAGATGTCCCTGCCCATGACAGAAGGGTTGGACATTTTGATCTTTAAAGATTTTTTTCCAGTACAAACCCTTCTGTGATTCAAGCTCAGGTAAAATCTTTATTCTCTTTCTATTTTCTTTAGCTTGATACTCATCTTGAAACCAAAAACTGTTATACAAGAAGGTTGTGTTTCATTGTAACTACACCTGTGTCAAGAATAATCTTCCTAAATACAGACTGTATGTGACATACTATAATTAAATTTTGTTATCCTTGGCCTTTATGTAAATTGTTAAACTGTTTGTATGCAGTGGAAAAAAACAGCCACATATTTCAGCAGAAGTGTTCTGGCAAAACTTAAAAATACTTCAAGTTATGTGTTTATTTAAATGAATTTTGGATTAGGTCCAATTGTATCTTCTGCCATTTCTCTGTCAAAGTCAGAATTTTGCTGATGGGTATATGATACACATTTTATCAGAAATTCAGCAGTTGCGGTTCTAATTTTCTGGTGTACATAAGATGCAACTGATGATCCTTGTCACTGCAGTTACCTGAATGGCTCATTCTTAGTTAGCAATGATAACTCTTGAGATTGTGGGGAGTCAGCAGCATGATAAGCAGGGTGTTTGGACTAAAAAGAGTTAAACAGTTCCTGAAGATGTCTCTCAGAAATGTTGTAAAATGCTTCTTTAATACTGTGTAGAAAACATACTTTGTTACAGGAATCCATCTCATTTTAGACACACAATGATCTCCCAGATTCTGTGTTTAGACCTAAAATGAATGTGTTGCTTTGAAGGAGTGCTGACTAGTTAAATTACCTCTTTGTTAAAAGGAAATTGATGTGTTCATTCATCTGAAAAAAAAAATCAAGATCTCTTTGAAAGATCAGCGGGGTCACATTGTCTTTTAGTTTTACACAGAACAAAACCAGCACGTAAGAATGCCTCCAGGAAACAATAAAAGTTACGTGCGTGTTTCTTTCTGGTCCGGTACTTTTGTGAACAATGCTCGTCAACTGTCTCAGACAGTTGAATGGGCTTTCTTCACCTCCCACTTGAAAATACAGAAACAGATAGTTCTTTCCTGTAATCAGAGTATATTTTACAAAATTTCATTCATATATATTTATGCTATTAATATACTGCACTAAGTAGAGATTTAGTCTAGTCTTCAAGAGTAGCTTGCTTATGTGTAAGTAAGGAACTCTGAAGAAGCTGCATGTTTCTTGAAATGGTGTGCAATGTTCTTTTCAGTGCTTTAAGCTATTTGGGTAATAATAAAAAAATTACAGTAAGTGTTGATTATTTTATTCAGAACATGCAACCTGTGGAACTATTACCAGTCTACAGATAGAGCACTGGTCCTCTCAGTAGCATTAGTACGAGCAAAGAGTCAGTGGTAGTATACTGTGATTGTTGCTTTCCTCTGACATTCTCAAATATGACATTTTTTATGAGATCAGCCAATGAAAAAAATCTAGATTTGTTTCCTCACCTTTTTACTCTATTTGAAATACATTGCTGATTATAAAACCAAAAAGTTTTATGTTGAGATGTACTGACTTTAGCTATTCATTATTTCCAAATGAGACTGCATGCTTTTAGAAAGGAACAGTGCTTGTTGTGTGTTGTCTTACTGCAGGCGCCTGACCTTGTATAGCTATCCTTCCATTCGAAGATTAATCTTATAGGCCTCTTTCACCTTTACAAGATCCAGTAAGAGTATGACCCTGTGAACTGATACTCTTGCATATGAAAAAGCTTCTTCAAACTGAGAAACTTCTGCTTCAGGAAGATGCTAAGGTTTCTAAATGAGTAAGAGATTTTCAGATTTTACTGTGGAGTGTCGTCATGAGCATACCTGTGTTGCCATCCTGTTTAGTTTCACTTTCTGTGGACTTGCCTTGGCAGACAGTAAGTTTTGTTTTCAACTCTATCAGTTGAACACCATTGAAAATTAAGTTTGTAATAAAGCTTTTGGCTGGCCAGATTCTCTGAGGTTCTCCAGAAGGTTGGCTTTGGGCCCTCATGCAGCTTCAAACTTGTTTACTTGTGCTAAGCTGAGCAAATGTACTTGAAAAATACTTCCTGGACTCAGTCAAGGCCAGCATCCAGGCACATTGCACCCTATAGATTCATCAGTTAGGTTCCCCATGAAGTTTTCTATAGTTCTTTATGTTGCCATCTTCATTCCTTCTTTCATGTTCTAGCAATGCTCTGTACCAGTATGTGTTGTCTTTACTCTCGCTTTTTCTAGGCAGATCAATCTGACAGAAATACACACATTTCTTCAGACTTTCTGCCCCATACTGCATCAGTCTGTGAGTCCCATCTGTCACTTACTGTCTGAACCGTTGCCTTGTAGCTCTTGGTGGTGGTTTCTCTGTAGTTTTTTGTCTTTTGAATCTGATTTCAGAGAGGACACATATTTGTCTTAAGAAACAGCCCAGCACAGTTCAGTTAATCTCACAGCTAAGCAAAGTGTGTTTGGATGTCTTTTGCAGAGAGGCTCCTGTCCTCTGGGCATGATGTGTGTGAGGATAGGGAGAAACCAGAGGAGCACCAGTGTGACTGAAGTGAGTTCACCTGCTGCCAGCATGGGATAAGAACATTACCAGTCTCTGGTTCTTATTCTTTAGCTTATCGCTGATGCTAAGTGTCCTGTGAGTCATCAGCCCCTGCTACCTCTTCATACACATGCTGGGTGACACTTGTTCACTTCTTCCTGATGAAAAGGTGATGCTATCAGCATTGGCCTGTGACACAGAAGTCATTTCTATAGATCCTTAACAAACTGACAATGGTTTTATTTATGTACTCTACCTAAAGTGAACTGTTACTTTAGTCAGTGGAACTGTCTATAGTGAGCTTTTTACAGTAAAACAGTGTGCTTGGGATTAAAATGTCAGAGCTATGTCTGTCTGTAGCTTGACTTAATCTAATAAAATGTCAAACATTTCTTTTTTTGCTGCTTTCCCTTCTAGAACTAGATTGAGAAGGTCTTAGGCGGCTAGTGTTAGCAGACTAGGTTCAAATCTTTTAGATTTTAGATTTGAGTAGTCTGCATAAGCAGATTGAAGAGCTAGCCCTAAAAAAGTTCTGATGTATTTTATGCCTGGAACCTAAAAATACCATTAAGAAGAATATCTTCACCCGGAGCATGGTTGGGCACTAGAGCACACTCCCAGGGAAGTGGTCATGGCACCAAGCCTGACAGAGTTTAAGAAACTCTTAGACAACACTCTCAGGTACATGGTGTGATTCTTGAGGCTTTCCTGTGTAGGGCTGGGAGTTGGACTTCAATGATCCTCATGCGTCCCTTCCAACTCAAGATTTTCTGGGATTCTGTGATTTCTCTTACATCACTGACTAAAGCATAGCAAATTAAATTACTAAGATTATTAAGGCCTTGACAGACAGTTGCATTGGGAACAACTCCAAAGTGTTATCTGAATTTCACAGAACTTTGAGAGTTTTGTTGTTATTTTAAAAAAGATTTTCTACAGACATGAGGCCCTGGAATGAATTTTGAAATTAATTTGCAATTATAGTTGAAACTAATAGATATTCCAGAGCATAATTATAGAATGATGATTCTTTTGTTCCATCCTACTGAACTGCTGTTCACTAAAGGGAAAAAAGAAAAGGATACACCACATCAGATTGCTCCTTTTAACTTGTGCTGCTGGCTTTTTTTTTTTCCCCCAACTACCTGCAGGAATGCAGTCTCTGTCCAGCTATCACAATGTACCTTTGATTTGGCTGCACAGTATCTCATCTCTCCTGCCATGTGTGCATGTACCTACCCCACGATGGATTTACCACATTTCATTTAAATGATGAATGCAAGTATTGTAGACATCACTATTAAAATTAATGTAGCAATTGCTTTAGCTAGATCTATGCAGAGTTTTTTCTTAAACTGCTTCTAGTCTATGCTGCAGCTGCCCCAGTTGCATCCCTTTAAATGCAACAGTGCAAAGAAAACCAAAGCCATTCTTAAAATACTTTTTTTTTCTCCACAAACTACAATTGTGAAAGAAAGGTGTTTGAAAGAAAATACTCCATCTGGATGAAAGTCTTTATGGCTGAGTCAGTAAGCCAAAGTCTCAAATTACTAAATTGAGCAATAACTTTAACCTTCAACTTGTGGGTACATATGCCAGCATAAAGGGATTGTAACCTAAGTTGCTAGACTCTCTATCCCACAAGCATATAAATGAGGAAATAATTAATTCTCTCACTAGCCCACACTGTGTTTTATTCAAGTCAACGCTCAACATTATTGCCACTTTTCAACCTTGGTATTTAAAACACAGTGAATGTTATATTTGTGATCATTGTATGAAGGGTGAGATGTTGGCATAGCAATTTTTTTTTTTGTTCTGTATTTTGATGTGAAAAATGTTACAAGATAATGTTAAGTCCTATTCACAGAGGTTTAACATGGCAGAGGCGCTTTCATTATTTCCTGTTGATGACTTAGAACTTTTGGCACAAACCTTAGCATATTTCAGTGTGTAAAAAAAACCCTAAACATCACCACTCTTTTCTAGAACCAGTTCTTAAGCTTTTCAAGTGCATTTGCTACTTCAGACTTTGCAGAAAAGTTCTCCAACATACAAGTATCCAGAGAGAACTATTTGTAATAAATTAAAATTTGACAAATCTTAAATCTTTACTATAAACATGTAAAAATTAGATTTAGCCTAAATTTTTCTGCTGCATCTTAATTACAGGCATCTGTGCCATCCTTACATAAAATATACATGCACATTTGAATGCTTAATTCTTAATTTTGTCCTCTTGGTAAAGTGAGAATTTTTTTTTTTTTCTGTAGAGGGAAGAAGGTAAGAGAGGAAGAAGTGCACTAACGAGGAATTTTTCTGCTCTTTCTGGGAGACAGCTTGGTATTCTGAGAGTTCTTGGACATAACTTTTGACTGGCTTCATTTTTGTTAGTCTGACCCAGAAGAGGATTAAAATTACCAACATCACAATGTGACACTCATCCTAAGCATACAGGTCACGAGGGTTTCTCCTAAATCTAAGTTAAGTTGTTTGTGGTTCCCTTCTGCAAAAAATTAGGATTTATAATGTAGGACAGACTCTGCAGTAAACATTTTAGAAACTCAGCTTTTAAAAATGAGCTGTTTAATTGCAGTATCCAAAGCAAATAAAATAGCTACCTTTTGAGGTAACTGTGCTTGAAACAGAAGATGCTTTTAGAATGCAGTTTCAAAGTATTTCATACTGTCATCAAAAGCCATGTGCTTTTGAAAAACCAAGTATTTTTGATATATTTTTGTCCTTTTTGTGAAACTAATTTGTTATCTTGATAACAAATAGTTATATTTGTTATACTTGTCTTTTGAAGGGTTTAGAAGCCATGTAATGTATGCTAATTTTAATTAATGTATTTTATTTTAAAAATATTAAGATTTAAGTATGAGGAGCGATGTAGTCTTACTTCTTTGATCTTGGCTCACTTAGGCTTTCTACAAGAATGTTCTTATAGTTTACATGACAAACCACTGAAGTAGTTTTGAAGTTTTTTAAACTGTAAATTGTGCTTAAACTTTTTAAGGTTAACTGTGTAATTACAAAGTGTTACATTGTAAAAAAAAAAGGTTGCAAATTATTATTTCAATTCTGATCTTTGCTTATTATGTAAACAGTAAGTTTTTTTGGTGCAAGAAATAGATAGCATTTTCTTCCCATAATTAAACCTGAGTATTTTGTTACTTTTTTTGTTTGATTTTTCTAAGCAATGTTATGTAGTACAGTCTGTCTCCTTTTTTTTCATTCCCCAAGGTTTAGAACAGCTGCTGTATCAACACGTGCTAGCCCTACATTCAGTCAGAAATTCTACTTTGGTATTAAAGCAATTAAAATGTAAATTGAAAAGGTGTGCTGTCTCACGAAAGACTTGTGTGTTCGATGTGTGGTTCCTAAATGAGTGTTAGACGTATGATGTTTAAATAAAATACTTACCTGATCCCCCTTGTCCAATATTTTACCACTTTTTCAATTTTCTAACAAGTACTTAGAAAGGAGAAACTTCTTCTGAAATCCTATGAAGTCATTGCCATTCCTCTTCAGACTCACTTCTGTGATGATGCCCATGGAAAAATCAATAGTAATTGGGCAGCTGGTGCATCTGCTCTCAGAATCTCGTTGCTTCCTTGCTCTACTCATGTCTTTCTTTATCCACTCTCTTTTCATCTTGTACTCAGTCTTCAAGCTCCTTATGAGAGTGGCTGTCTCTTTGTTAAATTTTCATAGAGCTGTGATACCAAAGTGTTGCAAATAAGCCACAGAAATTACTCTTCATTGCTGAAGCAGAGAAGTGTGATGGCCCTAATGGTGCTTATAAAAATCTTTTCTTAAACTTTAGGTTTGCTTTTGAGTTTTGTTAGGCTGGAACTTCTATTTAGCAATACATAAATAAACATACTTTCAGAATTAGAATTAGGTGGTTGATTTTGGAATTCAAAAATAATATGGGATGTATTTTGCAAACATTACACTTACTTTTTCCTGTGTTCTTTGGTGTAAAATGATATTTGTTGTTATGATAAATATTATAAGGCTATGCTTAAGGCTATGATACAGTCCTTCTGTTAACACAGAGCTTGAAGACTCAGTGAATAGATCTGCTTATCAAAAAAAAAAAAATCTTGTGTTTTGTGTTAAAATTCGATTCAAGTTTCATTTCATCTAGATAAAATACTTGAAAATTGTCATGTTCGTGTGGTCATTATTTTTCCACTGTGATGTGAACATTAAAAGATAGCCTAAGGATTTTAAATGCTGTGTTTATACAAAGAGGGAAGCAAGTGACACTGACACCACACACTATCCACGTGAGCCCAGGAGCTGCTGAAGCTGCTTTAGCCACACCTGAGCTCAGCTCACAGGAGCTCTCCAGGTCTCTGAGGCTGACTGGCTGACAGCCTTCCAGACCATTTCCCTGCCACCTGTGTCAGAGGAAATGTATGTGTTATGATGCCCTTTACCTCTAAAACCACAAAATCACTGGCTGAAGGAGTGAACTAAGTTTCCTTGCCCAGAATGCCTGGTTCCAGCTCTCCTCGTTAATTTTCTCCTCTCTGAGATTGTAAGTTTGGAAGCTCTTCATGGAAAGATGACTACACTAAAAGGCATCAGTCTGGGCCCCTTTCAGCCATTCTCAGGTCAGAGTTTAGTTGCATCAGCTGATATTTTGTCCTTTTTCTCCTTCAGTTGATGTAGAGGCTGCTTTGGTGGCAGATGCAGTGGGGCTGTTTGCTGGAAGATGAACTGACAACTGCAAATGGGCAGATCTTGAATATTTTACAGAAGGGTGCTCATCAACTACAGCAGCTTGAGAGAGGCAGCAGCTGTCACATCTTTGTTTCTTCTGGACTTCCAAACATGCTGGGAGCCAAGTGTTAGAGCCAAAGTGCAACAACAGCTTCTCCCTTGTCTTCCTGTGTTTCTGCTGATCTGTTTAATTGCAATTCAGAAAACAAAAAATACCACCTTGTGGCACACCAAATTTCCAAAGCATAAAAGGCTAATGCCTGTTGTACTGTTAAAGATGAAAGACCTTGTGGGTACTGTATGAAGATGATATACATGAGAATAGTTTACCACATCATGTGTTTTAAGTCAAGAATTGTTTTCTGGGTAAATTTTGACCCTGTCACTTCTCTCTTTGCGTTCTTCCAGAGATCATTTTCTTGCTATCACATCAAATATAAGCTGTTTGCCATCACCTGAAGGGCCTTCATTGACTATCCCCATTCTATCATTTTTCATTTTATTTTGATAATGTGATGGCTATATTTACATTAGCCTTTGCTAAATTTTCAATACCTCTGAATTCATTCTTGGTTTTGTGTGGACTTCACTTGTGTCTTTTCAAAGCCATATCATAGCTCTGTCTCGTGATCCTTCTTAAAATTCTCCCTTCCCTTTCATTTCCTTTGGAGTCTGGTCCTTTTACACCAACAAGGTTTTTACTCTTTTTATTTTATTCGCCCTTCTGTATCATGTCTGTGTCATATTTAGCCCTTTATTGGACACACAGGTTGTAAACTTTTTGAAAGAAAGCAGATATCACTGCTTTTTTCAGTGACTTACATGGTGCAGTCTGCATATTACTGAAATTTCAGGATGATACGATAGTGTGCATAATAGTTCAAGCAATGTGCCTACGTATTTTATATTACTAGTCACTGATGACCATACAACATTCTAATATATCCATACTTCATCAGAAGTAAATAAAGTTTACTCAGTGTACAAAAGATTTAATGATTTTTGCCTTTTCTGCACAAAAATTACTTGAGCTTTTTAGCTCACTCCACAGACTCTCACTTCTCCCATCCATTTCCATACCCCTGCCTAAATCCAGATCTCATCTTCATCATCTCAACAGAACCACCCTGTCCCAGATTTCTCTCAGGTGCCTGGGGGCACTATCTTATCTCCTTCCACTGTCAGTGTTCTCATTCATCCCTACCCAGGTTTGTTTAATGTTCCAATTTGAGCAAGAAGCAGCATGTTCTGCAGCTGATGCAAGTTATCTGTGTGCTAATTTCCAGAAATAAATGCATGAAAATTGGTGCTGTTACGTTCTAATTTCAAATTATTTGTGCTTTTCCTAGTGTTATAGGCATTAGTGGGATCTTCATTATTGATTTCCCTGACGATTCTGATATCTTTTAGGCATTTGTTCACATCTAATTTAGTTTATAGTCTTGAGAGCTACTGGTGTTAGATAGTGATTGACAGATAATATAATACCACAAACTGATCTTGTTAAACTTAAGTGAAAATCATTCTTTCAAGTTATTTTTGAGATCCTGTCTGTTGAATATAATACGAACTGCTGGTTGACTGAAAAGAGTGTAGAACTTTTCTTTGTAGACTAAAGGGTTAATAGATTAAAGCCTGAAACAACCCAGAGGTTGGAGTAATCAATTTTTTTGGATTTGCATCTACATTAATTAGATGTACACGTTAATTTACGTCACTGAGTGCTGTGATGTAGTAATGTGAGCATGCAGTGACTTTCTTGGAGCATATAAATATTTTATC
This sequence comes from Regulus satrapa, assembly GCA_013396955.1. Lineage (NCBI taxonomy): Eukaryota > Metazoa > Chordata > Aves > Passeriformes > Regulidae > Regulus > Regulus satrapa. The sequence goes on along the minus strand of VWZN01015309.1, from coordinate 266,952 downwards.
TGAGTAGCATCTGCATGTTTACAGTTTAAAATATATCTATGACAGAAAGATACAAAATGCTGCAGATTCTGTAGTGTGATTGAATAATCTCGGTTTTGGTTTGTGTCTATAACTAGGTATATGGAGGATGTTCATTTGCTTTTGGATGAATGTCTGCTTGGTTCTTCATTAGGTGTTTGGTCTCAGACAACATGTTTAGTACTTTAGTGGAGGCAGCTGATACAGCAGTCATTGTTACCTCACAACAGCTCAAAATAAGGCTTGTACTTACAGACAAAACTAGCAGAGTTTTGTAGGAAAAAGGATTGCAATGAAGGCAGCCAAGGTCACCTCCCTCCTTTTTGAACAGACCTGACCACCCTGATGGGATTAGCAGGTGAGACAACTGGTGACAACAGCTCTGGGGAAACAAAAGTGTGTCACTGCAGCTGTTCACCAGGTTTCCTCAACTGCTTTTAGTGTGGATTTTATCCACATCCTGTTTGCCTTGTTTTCTCTTCAGCTCTAGACCCTTTTGATTCCTCTGTTTCATCAATCTACAAGGCTGGAGGGGCACCAGTAACTGTGTTGGAAAGCCAATGCAGAAATAGTAGCTTTGATACAGTCCCAACAATAGTTGACTAAAAGGTACTGGGCAGCTCCTGCGCTGTCTGATTTTATGTGCACAATATACTCTCAATCCCCTGACCTGCTTTGCCTGGCATATTTGGATCCCTGCGTGTGCTTTATGGGGTGAAAGGTCTGGCATGGAGCAGTGTGGATGGGATGACTCATGCACAGAAGAGACCTCCTAGAAGGTTCACTGTGCTACCAGCTGCAGCCGGTGCTGACACCCCTGTCTGTCCCCTGACATAAACCAACATGCGCTCTTTCCATCTGCACGTCTGGATAATCTCCTGCTGTCCCGTGTCATGAGCAGAGATGCTCTGTCTGCCCTGTCTTTTTGCAGGTCAATCTGCTGGTGGCCTCCATCGGGTAAAGGTGAGGCTGGGGACCACGGCAGCTGGAAAGTGTAAGGTGCAGTTGGTTTGTGCCAGTACAAATGCCAGGCATGGGTTTGGTGTTTTAAAGAGTCTGCTTAGCAGAGCTGTTAAGATGATGCCATGGTAGTTCTTGTGTTCATGGGCATTCATTTTACTGGCGCAGAAGGGTGCTGTGTACACCCACCTACACAAGCTCAGGTGCTTCAAGCGTATTTTAATATGATTTTCTTTAATTAAAAGTTAAACTGGTGTCTGCTTTATTGCATGTCTTTGGAGAATTTTTCTTTTTCATGTAAGAATTTTGCTTTAGATCTATTCTGTTTTTGAAGTAACGTCTAATTTTTAATTAATTTTTCATTCATGGAAATTCAGTGTTTATACCAGTCTTCTAATACAGGTCGATGTTAGCCATTTCTTTTAGAGTATAGGTATTGAAAATACTTGCAGAGGGAGCAAGATGCGCAATTTATCAGGGAGGGAATTTGTGTGCGTTTACTTAGAAAGATTTCAGCAATTCATGAGGAGAGTTTATAGGCCCTAAGTACTTCTTCACCTGCCTATTTACAGTGCTGTAGCTCTGCATTTTTTCTTTTCATCTGGGAAAAAGTATTTTGCAGAATAACTGGAACATTGTTTGTCTTTTTTAGGTTGTGAAGCATGTTACAGAACCGTACAACAAGTGGATGAAGGGGAAAGGAAGAAGTGCCATTGATAGCTAGGATAGCAACATGGGAAATACAACCACCAAATTCCGCAAAGCTCTTATAAATGGAGATGAAAACTTGGCCTGCCAAATCTATGAGAGCAACCCTCAACTAAAAGAAACTCTTGACCCAAATACTTCTTATGGAGAAACGTACCAGCACAATACTCCGCTCCATTATGCTGCTAGGCATGGAATGAATCGTATCCTGGGGTAAGCAGCATTTGAAATTTGGCTTGGGTGTGAAAAACTGACCTAGCAAAAAATGCAAGAATGTCAGCCAGATTATAAACACCTGATGTGTGTGTGCACAGGTGTACACATAAATATGCATGTGTGTGTTGCACAGACAGAATTTGTAACAAGTTTGAGTAGTAATAGAAAACATGCAGATTAGTCTATAATCACAGGCTGCTATAAAAGTCTTTAATTTTATTTCAGTATCTGTTCCTTTCTTGTAATATTAGACTTGGGCAGTCTTAGCTTGCTTCCTGAAGACTCCTATACTACGGTTCTTTGAAAAGAGTGACTGTTCCATCACATTCCTGATGTGTTTTCCTGTCTTTAAATAATCCCTTTGCAAAGCTGTGTTATTGTTAAATTCTTTTAATCTTTGTGTTTATGTCTAAATGGGCCTGTAGTATTCATAAGATTTGCTTCATACCTTGTTTACTGTAACTTTAACAGCATTCTGATCTCTCACCATAAATTTTTCCTCAGTGTTTTAGATTCATCCTAACTGGTTTTTTACTTTATAATTTCTCATTTACCTCAATTCTGGCTCAATAGTTTTTTCTTCTTCCCTATGTATTCTGTATTTCTGTTTTTAATTTAATGTTTTCTTTTCATCACTGAAACTTCCCCCTCCCCCCCATTCCTTATTCTTGAAAAGAGTTAACTAAAATGAATTTAAAATAATGTCTAGATTTTACTTATACCTGTCATATGATTCTTTTTCCTTTGAGATGTTCCGGGTTATTTCTCTCAAGAAAATAGCTCTTGTATAGAAATTACAGTCTCATTGCGACAACAAGGACACATGAAATGGCACACATGAAAAGAAATAGTCATAATTACTGACTTCTGAGCAGTGCATTACTTAATTCATATTGCATCATTATGATGACATCTCAAATAACTGCTTTGTGTTTTTTTAAAAAAAAAGTCATTTAGAAATGCCATTTTGCTACTAGCTACATAGGACCTTCAACATCTAAGTCTCACAGGACAACTTTTTTTTTTCACACATTGCAAACTAATGATTGAAAGAATCATTCTTTTGCCTTGTTTGAGTCAAGGGTTTGTAATAAATGTTTTGTTCTTAAACATAGGGTAGGTGCCTTTATCTGCTGGAGTCTGGTTCTGAAAACCCACTGTTAGAGTCTTGAGAAGAGTAATTTACTGAAGTTTTTTTACTATTAATTCTTCTGAAATCTTTCTAAGGGCTTCTCTTTAAGATGTGCTGCACGTAAATGTAGCCTTTTTATCCAAACAAAGTAGTAAAAGTGAATAAATATAAGCCTTACAGTGTGTCTATTTGCTAAGTTCATAGCAGAAAGGGCAAAAGTGCTTTGGAGTTAAGCTGCTTCTTTTTGACGCAGAAAATCCTGGATATGGCAAGGGTTAAATGAACTGATTATTAAAAGGAATGCTTTGATTTACTGATAAAGTTCAGTACCTAAAAATAAATTAATTTTAATCTCTTTGTATTTTGAGATAAATTTACAATTATGAGATATCCATAGTAATGTAATATTTTATATTTATCTCCTCACAAAACATTTTAAATATTGGAGCATCTGTAGCAACACTAACTATAAGCTCTAGCATTTACTTGCATTCATACTTTGTAATTCAGTTCCTCTTTATAGGCTGAGATTTGTATTATTGTAGGTGGATATGAACTGACGTGTGCCTACAGCTTACTGTGTGAGATTTTTCTCAAAATAGTGTGGTGCAGTTGTTGGTGCACCTGTTGCATTACAGAATGCATTGAGAGAGATATTCTGGGATATTTAGAAATATCCTATCTGGCAATGCTGAGGCAAAGGGACGAGTTTCCTGTTGCACATGTATGGTGGTGTGAGTGGCCAAAGGCACGGCGAAAGCAGACAGGGAGTGTGCAGTGAAAGGGAGCTGGGGCCATCCTGCTGATGTGATCTCAGAAGGACAGAAACAAGAAACTGGAGAAGAGGCGAGAGGGTCACAAAGCAAAACTCCCCACCTGGACAAACTTGGTTTAATCCAGCATGAAGTCTACTGGCAGAAACTTAAGCCAACAAAAATTTCTCAATGATTTTGAGCTGCACAATTATGCAGCAAGTATCTGAGTCATCTGGCTGCTGCACTTTTCATCCAACATTTACAGCCCAGAAACAGGATCAAGATGTAAAAATTTGAAAATTTGCTGTTAATTTCTTATCACAAGATTCAGCAAGAATTTGTTAAAATGCTAGGATTGTTTCTTGATCATTTTAATGAGTATCACAGAAAACTTTAGTATACTAGGAATGTTGAAATACAAAACAACACAGTTGACGTTCCATTAATGTATAACTTGGTCTACAGCCCTGAATAATGTTTACCTGACATACCAGTTTGTTTTAACGTAGCACTTAATGTTTAAAAACCAAAAATCGCTGACCACAGCTAATTAGCTCAAACAAGAATTTTCAAAGACTTCATCTCAGGCCAGTAAGCTCCTCAGAGAGAGGAGCCCTGCTCCAAAGCCGTCAGAGGATAACCCTCAGCCCACATCTGTGACACCTGTCAGGAGGAGTTGACAGAAGGGCATTGTACTGGGTTCATTGGGCAAGGTTTTGGTAGCAGGGGGCTGTGGGGGGTAGCATCTGTGAGAAGAGATTGGTGTGCCCCACACCAGGCACAACTGGCTTCTGCCAGCTCCAAACCTGCCCCACCGCTGGCCAAAGCTGAGACATGTTTCCTTTAGAAAATGCAGTCTTCAGATGATCAAACACATCCGTGCCCTCAGGCTTTATTGTTGTTGTTGTTGTTGATTTGTTTTCTTTTGTTTGGTTTGGCTTTTTTTTTCCCCTAAGGTACATTTTAGACCATCAGGCTGCTTAGATAGAAAGAATTGCTATCAGTGTGGAAAGTTACTCACTAGAGTCTGGCTATTGGTGAACCACTCCTGAGCTATGACAAGAGAACAGGCTTTCCAGAGGCTGGTTGAGATGGAATGACTGGGAATCACGAGGACTTGCTTGATGTTGAAAGGGGAAAAAAAAACCCTTTAGATAAACTGTCATTTTGCAATATACGTGGTGTGACTTTTAGTTTTGCAGCTTTGATGGGAAGCTTTTTGGATCAGTGACAGATTTTCTTCATTGTGTGCTCCATACTGCTGTATCTGAGCACTTTGTGAGTATTCAGGCCAAAAGTGGAATGTTGTAGCAGTTGCTGCTGGTCCTGGCCTGAAGATGGGGGAGGAGAAGATGACAGAAACATGGAACTGTGGGGAGACAGGACAGGTTTATGAAGTTGACTTTTTCTGAGAACAAGAAAAAAGGGGCTTGCTTGTTACAGAGATTCTGGAAGTTGAAGTGATCGCTGAAACTAAAGAAAACAATTCAAACCCACTTCTTTTAACATTCTTGATGTCTGCCATTCAGGAATAGTGGTAAAGCAACGCTGGCAATGAAGTCATAGCTAAGCCAGTCAGAGAGAAACATTGGTAAATGGGCCTGGGATTTGTTCATAGGAAATAGCTCTTGTTTCATTGCTATAATTTGAGAAGTATGTTTCATTTCAGAAGAATGACAGAACATCAGGATAGTGGTGGTAACCTCTAGGCTGAAGTATGAAGCATCCCTTGGAATTTCAGCTACACTCCCATTCTCTTCTGGCTGTTTAAGAGGTTTCAATAAAAACTGGTCCAAGCAATTGCAATGCAATCAGAAAAAGTATGTTGATATTACCACTATGTTATGGAGGGTGAATTTGCCAGAAAACTTGTTGACCCCAGAGGGAATGTTGCATTTGTCACAGCACATTCAGGAATGTCTCTTCCCATGCCAGGTTTTGTTGGCTTTTCATCAATTTGCAGTCATGTTGAAAATTAGTTTTGGATGATTTTGAGGGACATGTGTGTAGACTGTTCTTTCAGAGCAAGATTTCTCTGAAGTTTAGAATGTATTAGAGGATTTCTATGCTGCAAAAATATATGTTAAGGAAAAATGTTCACAAAAACCCTGCTCTCTGCAGGTCATCTGGCTTTAGAAAAGTGCTGTAGTTGCTTGTTTTCTGATAAGGTTGAACTTGCTCTGAATTTTTGATATTTTTCTTTCTGGGGATGGAAATCACAAAGAGAGGCTACTTCATTGTTTTGACAGACAGAAGTTCTGTAAATATTTAAATGTTGAGATGCAAATAGATCTAAATGATTCATGCTGAAATCTTCAGAAAGGTGCTAAAAATCATATTTTTTCTTTATTAAATTTCTGAACAACTATTCAATGCTTTGACAGTAAGTCTGGTGTTCATTTTTAAATTGCTTTCCTAACAGTACTTCTAATATCAATGTGAACAAAGAAAAATAATAAGGTTCATAGCAGGTCTTTGTCTAATAAGGGGCAAATGGGAAAAATGTGGGATTATTAATAAAAACTACAGGATCCCAGTGTAAGGAAATTTGTATTGAATGTATTGATGTTTTCAAGTAGGTGGTTCAGAAAACTCCTTGGAGGAGTCTTTTTTTCTCCCTTTTTTGTTTGTTCTTTATAGTAATTCTTTAATTATTACATTTGCTTGCTGTCTTCCAGTCAATTTTAAAGCTCATTTGGAAGAAAAATTATGAAGGCACAATAGTTGCCTAATGTTCTTTTCTAAAAGTAGTTTTTTAAAGCTTTGGCTTATGATTTTAATTCAGAAGATAACCACCAAACTATATTTCCTTTCTTCCACATAACAAAATGTGGTTGTTCTGGTTTAATAACTTAAAGTATATGATACACTACTTCATCTGAATAATTTATTAGAATGTCATTGTCTAGATCATTCACTTTGAGCAAGAGAAAGCAATCTTGTTTTTAATTATCAACAATTATACAGATAATTATTTCAAATATACTTCTATTTAATTTTAATTAGAAAAGTAAGTATGTCTCCACTGGAATTATTCATACTAGGTCTCCTTTATAGTCATAGACTATAAACATAGATAATAAATCTATTCAGAGTAATTAGTGCAGGCAACAGCACAATTCATGTATTGTAAAGGTGACCATAAAGTATTTTAAATTAAGTATGTGCCAGAAGTTTCTGATTCTTCACATTGATTTAAAGGGAATTTGAGAGAACTGTATCAGCTGTACTTGTCTGCACTGTAGGTCACCAGAGTTGAGAAGATGGATCTCATCCTATCTTATGCTAAATATGTAAAATTGGATAGTAAGCAGCTGCAAAGTTGTAAATTGAACACTTTGACGGTTTCACAATATGAGACATGAATGCAAGTTCTGGGAGATACTACTTGTGGTATAATGTTCAGTGTTTTCCTTTCATGGTGTGTGGTGAATGATCTGTGCAGTGTTTGGATCTGTCCACTTCTATGCATTGGTGTTTATCCCATTGATTTGTTGTCATTGCATTCAGCTGCTGAATTGGTTCTGTAAGGTCCTTTTTGGATTAGGTATTTTGTGTGGTTGTGAGTCTTGGTCACCTTTCTAATTCCTTGGAATATGAAATACTGAAGGGAGCTCTTGGTTAGGTGAAGGAGAATAATAAATAAAGAATATGATCTGACAGGGCTTTATGGGCATGTTTATAAAGAAGCAAGAGGACCAAGTGAATGAAGTACCCCGATTTCAGAAGCAGAGCATCTGACTGGGTGGTAGAAATTAGTAATTTATAAGGTCATTTTCATCTTAGTTAGTCTAAAAAGCAGTCGAGATGATGGACAAAGTAAGAATAGGAAGCCTTTAAAAATAATCAAGTTTTTACTGTGACTAAATCCTGGAGAAAACCACCAAAGACAGAAAAAAACCCGAGGAGACACTTAGAGGAGCAGCTACAGATATCAAGTAGCAGCAATAGCATTTGCTGTGTTCCTCAAAGACTGCCACCCAGTTGGGCACTGTCTTCTGAAGTACAATAAAGCACTTATTGCACTTTATTGTGTACAGTTTTTATTGTACTGAAAATCTCAGACCTTTTTCTGGCTGGCTACCTTGTTTTTCTTTCCCTTGATGACTAAAGAGGCTACCCGGAGCAGAGGCTAGACAGTGCTAAAGGAATAAAGTAGGTATTTATTAAAAAGGCTTTCAAAGGGCCTTTGCACCTTGGGCAGTACAAGAGCCTGGCTGTGGCTCCACCCAAGAAGGATGACGGGTCAGGAGTTTTCACACTTTTATAAGTTTTGGCCCATTTACATATTGGGGTTAATTGTCCAATTACAGCTTCAGGTTATGAAGTCACATCCTCCCAGATTGTTCTCCTCAATTTGCTGCTGTTTGTACTTTTTTGGGCCTGAATCTGCAAGGGTGTCCTTGGTTCTCAGGCTGGAAAAGGATTGTTTTGTCTAACTAAACTGTGAGGAGAACTTACTAACACGTTATATGAAGTTCAGAGTTAAATATTTATGCAGTACAGAATCTGGAAGATATGAAAGCTAAAACTCAAGGCGTAACTCTAAACCTCAAAATCTCAGTTAAAAGCAGTTCTCATGGAATTGATGTCTGTGGCCTCCCAAGGTATCTTCTCTGGTGTTCCTCATTACTTCCTCACAAAATGCAAAACAGAAGGTAGACTTTATCCTAATCCTAGTCTGACCTACAAGCAAAGATCAAAAGCCAGTCAGCTGCTGTGGTTTTAGGTCTTAAAGCTGACTTTTTTTCTATCTGACTTCTGATTACTTTAACCGTAGTAGGTGAAAGATACATGATTCTTATGAGTTTGTTGCTCACAGCACAGCCTTTGCTCTCTGGTTACGGCTGCCAGTCTTGAGTGTGTTACTGCTCCTTGCTACTAGGTTTTCTTGCACCCAGAGGAAATCTTTGTAATTTTACTTTCCTTGGTGGAAATCACACCTTGCAGAGTAAGACTGCTTTGTTAGTGATTGGTGAAATGAGATCTATTAATGCAGTACACTATTAAAGGTTTCTTATTCTGTGTTGTCTGTTCTCCTTAGTAGAACCATCATGAATATTTTGCCACAGGCAAAGTAAAATTTTATTTGGGTTATAGAGGAGTATACCCTTGGTCCTTGCCAACCAGAATGACCACATCTTTATTTCAGCTAATTTTGTTGCCAGGTAGAGTTTGTGACTCTGTCCAGTTGATTGGTAAATACTGAATCGTTGTGTCAAATGGCTTCACTTCACCCTGGGGTTAGAGGCACACATGGCTTCCTTACCAGAGAGATGTGTTGACTCAGATTTTTCAGAAATAACTCACTAATTTTTACATCTAAATGCAAATTGCAAGCAAAATATTCAGTGACATTGTATATAGATCCAGTTTTCCTTTTGGTCAAGGTACAGATCATAGATGATTTGATTTTTTTTTTTAATTCACACCTTTTAATTTTTTTTCAAGTTAATGTAATAAAGTTACATCATTGGGACATGTAAGGAAAATAAAAGTTAGTGTCATTAAAGATAAAGCAACATACAAATTGAAACCATTTTTATGGAGGGAGAGAAAAAGATGAGACAATTTCTATAATACATTTAGGGTGTTTAAGAAATAGAAGTGTTGCAAAGCTTGATAGTATTCACTGTGTAATTTCTTCATTATTGCTATATAAATAATATCAACACTAGATATCATATCCTGCCAGGTCATTTACAAACTCATACAAAGATAGTTGTCCCATGCAGAAATACAAATCTCTATTTTAAAAGGTGATAATGAACACACTTTTGGTAGTTTCATGTTTATTATTTCATCTCGCATTTGTTTGAGACCAATCTAAAAATAATAGTCAGCAGTTATGTGAGAAGAGAATTCAGTGTGGATGGTCTCAGAAAAAAAAAAAAAATCCGTGTTCAAAGGTAGGATTTGGAGACAAGGCTGGAAGGAAGGCACTTATGTTTGAGAATTGGTTCTAGCCATCAAGAGGTGTATATGAGAAAGGGCCAGAGACAGATTCAGATCAGACAGATTTTCCTTTACAGAGGACTGTCACAGAAGCTGCTGGTAAGTAGCCAGCTTCAGTGGAAGCCGCTCCTGATTTGGCATTCTGCTCTATTTCTTTTGAAATCCCACTCAGAATATTGAAATAAAAGCCAGAAGAGGCATGGAATCTTGGAAACAGTATTCCTGACTGTCCAAGGGAATGCAAAACTTAAGTAACTCATAAATAAAGACAATAGTGTTCTGGTTACCAGAAACTTACAGATGCAATTGATACATTTTTGTATTAGGAATAATTTAATCTCCGTTTTCCTGCTGCTGTTGCTCCTAACCAGTCCAGTTCCAGTTTAGGAACCCTAGATAAAGCATAATTTTTCTTCGGCCTGCAGTATAACAAATGTAAGGATTAATGTAAAGAAATGCTAAAGAATCTTAGTGAAACAGAGAAGAAACTATAAAGTCCTAATAAATAACTTTCTAGCACTCTGTAATGAATAAAAATATCAATAATTATATTTACTAGATATGGCTTTCAACATCAGGTAAAAACCAATACTCTTCATAAAATTATTTTTAAAAGTAATGACAAAAAATATTTCTTCAAGAAGTTACTAGTACATTGTGGTTGTTTTATAGTATATTTGGGAGAAAAGTACTTTTAGTGAAATAATCATAGTTATTCAAGGTTAAATGCATCAGTATTGGCCTACTGTGTTGAAAGCTGAATGATTCAATAGTATGAATTAATTCATTGCAAATGAGTTCTAAATTACTGGGTAACATGACTTAGTTCTTCTCTATGTTGTTGTAACTCATGGCTTACCCATACTTCTCTTAAAGCTCTTAAAATTCTTCTATTAATACTCACACTTCTCTTAAAGCTGTGAGCTTTAGGTTCATGCCTGCACTGGAGTTTGCAGTGTGACTTTCTTTAGCAAGCTGTAATTACAAGGGCTGTCTAAGCCAAGGGTAGATGGGATGTTGTGAAAGAGAATCTTGTGCAGTTTACCCTGTTGCTGCAGCTCATCTTTTTCTAGTGCCTTACTTGTCTTGTATAAAGCAACAGTGCAATTTTCTGTGTACTTTATAAAGTATACCTAAGTGCTTTGCTTTCAAAAATTGTTATTTTCACTGTCTTTGAGCGTATTCAGACATGCTTTAGCCTCCAGCTGTCAGAACTAGTTTTATAATTTCATTTTACACCAGTAAAATAATTTTTTTGGATTTTTTTCACACATGGGTACATTTTTGTATATTTTTAATGCATACAAATAGAGCATAGAATCACAGAATTGATTCAACCCAGGTTTGGGTCAGAAGAGACCTTAAAGATCATCTATGACATTGCTAAAGAGTCCAGCTATGTGTATCTATATAGCTAAAATATATATAGCATTTGTTTAGAGAAAGAAATTGTAAGTATGGTGGTTTTCATGCCCCAAACATTAAAGATTTTTTCAAAACCTATAGAAATAGTTGTGTTGTTAGTTTCCCAAAGTGAGGACATGTCCCAGTTGTTTATTATTCAAGTTCCCAGCCTTGTGATCTTGAGTTTCTCGCTGCTTTTTTGCAAATACAGATAGTAGTAGGTGTGAATGTTACAGCCCTTTCCTTTTTGTCACTTTTTCAACACTTTTATGATGCTTTTGTCACCTCGAGTTTGGATTCTGCTAAGTGCTACAGATTGAAGCAAAATCTGGAAACTGCAACTAGAGTAAAGTCTGTCTGCCTTGTGGTTAAGTGATATTTCCCATGGGCAATGCATATTTTCACTCTATCAGGACATTTTCAGGCAAAATTGAGCTTCTTATGCCTCTGAAGCTGTGAGCCGAATTGCAGGGATCTACAGCACTGCTCTGTGAAAGTCTCATGCACCAAATACCACTGTTAAAAATGGAGCCTTGTTGAGTAATGAATTTGTGGGCATTTGTTTTATTGATTTGCCCGTTTTTGGATGCTAGTCATCGCTGAACTTTAAGTCATGGGTTTGGCTAGGCTTTTCAGGGTTGGCTTGACTTCCCCTTATATTGAAGAGCTGATCATATCCAAGTGACTCTATAGAATCTTATCTTCTTGTCCCCATCTTCTTCTCTCTCTCTCTCTCTCCTTTCCATTTCTCTCTTTCTGTCTCTGACTTTCCCACTTCCTTCCCCTACTTTCTTTCTGTCTCTAGTTTCATACTATGTGAAGTTGATTCAAACAAGCAAATTCACTTTGGATAGTGTTTAATACTGGTTAGTCTTACCATTTCATGTAATTGGCTCTGAGGTATTTTGCCTGTGTAGCTAAATCACTTCCCTCTGAAAACAAACAAAAAACCTCAAGCAAACAAAATATGCAGTTTCTTTTTTTTTACAAGGTCTTTAATCTCAAATTTGGCATATTCATATCTCCTAACAAATGTATCTATCACATCAGCTATCATGGAATGAAAAAGAGATTTCTCTAAGGAACGTTTTTGCTGACAAAATAGGGCAACATAGAGGAGACTCTTTTGTGTTTTCTTCTGAATACTTCATTGCCACATTTTAAAAATGGTGTTTTAATAAGATTTGTTTTGAATTCAAACTACTCAGAGATTTTCAGGAGGAAGAAAAGACAGAAATCCAACTGCTCAAACAAGCTGTTAAGATATTCTTCCATTGCAGGACCAGATCATCTGTGCCTAGTTTTTTCTACTGAAATACTTGTCCAGACTATTTTCAATAATATCTGAAAGGGAAATTCCTGTCTACCCTGTACAGCCTCTTCCTTTATTAATAAAATAGTTTCAGGATTATTCTTTTTCCTGAGCAAAGCAGGAGTGAACTCTGAGAGAGAAAAAAGTGGTATGTATTCAGGGACAACAGAAAGAGGAAATGGCATTTAGACTTGTAACTATAGCATAAGGCAATAACTGAGGTAAAGAACTTTTTTTGTCAGATTGGGTAAGTTTGTCAAGTTTCTCTAACCACTGTTCACCAAGAGCAATATTGTCTGATTTTGTATGTAGGCAGCACCTGCTTTCAGGTGGCTGAGCTGCCTGAAAGTGATTGAACCTGTTTTTCATTAGTCTTATGGGTGTGGTCAGAGAGGGTGGAACCTGCTCCCCTGCACTCACATAATGGGGTTCCAGAACAAATTTTTTTTTCATATTTGCACTGATCAGTGCAGGCATTTTTGCAGTGCCTTCTTGAATGTATGTGCCATGCTTCATGTTTAGCTTGGTATGACCTTTCTGGGAACCTGAGGGAACAATGCCCGTGCTTCCTCCCTTCACGTGGAGTGCTTTTACTGCTGGCTCTCTGGCCCCAGTCCTTCAAAGAGATGATCTTTCCTCTCTGCCATTGCCTACTATTTATTCTCCCTTAAGAAAAATATATTTTAGTATACCTCAAAAGGCTAAATCATGTTTGGATGCATGGGGCTTGTATGATTTGTCTCGTTCTTCCATTTCAGATCTGGACTGTAGCTTCTATAATCCTTGCTGGCAAGAAGCAGCAAGGGAGCTGTGTTGCCTCAGGTATTGTTAGGATTCAAAGCTGTGATTCTAAGAATCAGCATGTTGTTCCCCTTTCATTGCTAAGGTGATTCTTTTTGCTGGTAATATTGTGTGCTTTTAACTGCCTGTAAAGCGTTCAAGAGAACACATAAATTCTTGCCAGCTTCTGTCACCTATATAGGGGAGAGTTTGCATTGTGTTGCACTTCCATATTGATAATGTCAATAGTCATTCTTCAATCCATGCAGCAATGGCAGCAATAGTGTTTATAATATTTTAAGAAGTAGTAAGTTCTAAAGATTTGGCAAATGAGAATGAATATTTAACAAATTGCTCTGTCATTATCTATTTGCAAACTACTAAATGCACTACTATTCAGGACAGAGCAGAATAAATAAAGTACCTGTTTCACCAGTCTTGTGCCTTAATAACATTTATCACAATGCAACACAGAATTGTAGAATAAACTTTATCATACACTGACAGAGTAATTGTATATGAGATATTTTAGTAGTTCATCCAGATCTTGACTCCTAAGAGAAATGGAGGACAGCTGTCCAGTAGTAATTCTGTGTTAAAGAACATTTGTCACTAACATGGCTAATTGAAATTTTTGCGAGAAGGAGAGTGTCATAATCCACCATTCCCACATCAAGGAAATGAATGGAATTTTGTGCTAATTAGTTTTCTTCTATTTTTTTCCATTGCAGAACTTTCCTTTTTGTTCGAGATGGTAACCCAAATAAAAGGAATGTGCACAATGAGACATCTATGCACTTACTGTGTATGGGACCTCAGATCATGATCTCGGAGGGAGCTCTTCATCCTCGCCTGACACGGCCCTCGGAAGACGACTGCAGAAGAGCTGATTGTCTGCAAATGATCCTGAAGTGGAAGGGAGCAAAGCTGGATGAAGGACAATATGAACGAGCAGCTATTGATGCTGTTGATAACAAAAAAAATACACCTTTGCACTATGCTGCTGCCTCAGGGATGAAAACCTGTGTTGAGGTAGAAGTCCATCTATAATTATATGTTTATATACGTATTATGAGTAATTGACAGTGTTTCACAAAGCTTTTGTTTCATGGCGGAGGGAATCTGTTATAATGAATTAACTTTTTAATTCTATTTTTCATTAATTGTAAAAATTGCAAAGATAAACAGCCCAAAACATACACTGTAGAGAAAAGTGAAAGAAATTGATTACATGTATATTAACTTCATGAAAATAATTTCTCAACAAAAAGAAGACTCGTGTAGACATATAAAAATTGGAATTAATTACAAGACTGTAACAGTGGAGAAAAAGATTTAAAGGTAGGCATAGGCATCCTATTTGTGTAAAGAGAAGTGAAATAACAACCTGAGGGAAAATTAAAGCTCTTTTTATTTTGCTGTGCAGCTGAGACTGGAAATGCTATCCATGTTTCAAGAATAGATTTAATGTCTTTATCTACAGTGTCCAGCTTTTAAAATTTTCGTGAAAGTAGTGGATAGTAGTGAATAATTAGGAATGACTTTTGAAGATCTTGCCTCAGATTTAATTTTAAACTATATCAGGTAATGAGAAATAGTATTTAATTGTGCTGGTAATTTAATATAAAGAACACAAGCAGACATCTAACGTTTTCAGAAACAGCTATCATCTTCCAAACTCTGTCTATTTTAACATCAAGATTTGTATTTTCAATGGCAATAATTACTTTACAGTACAGTTCAGCATTTGTACATGAAATTTACATTTTTTTATTCTGTTCATAATTTCATGTTTATTCAGACTGTGCTCAGTAACTTTTCTCATCAGCGAGGTTTATCACCTCTTTTTTCACCTTCTCTTCTAGATTACAACTTCATATCTTAAACAGACAGGTCCCAAAACCTCTGGGACTTCTCTGGTGACCTCTCTTTGCAGTAAAAATCCGACTATCTTTCCTGATGTTCTCTGGAGCTGTTTTTAGTATTGGTGTTACTTTGACTATCTTTTAATTTTGTACCATGATAGATTAAATCAGTAAGCTGCATATTAGAATAAATAGTTCAGAAGTTTCATATTTGAGTTTCATTAGGGTTTATTATTATTCATCATGGATATAAGTACCATCTGATGCTGGGAATTTACATTAATGTTTGGTTTATTGATTTTTCTAGAACCTCTTGTGCTGAGACTCAATTTGAAAGACTTTCTTTTGTGTCCTTCATAAAGTATATGTGGTACATTCACAGAGAATCCAGCAGTTCATACTACTTTCCTGCTATATGTTATATGAGATTGCTTTTACATTTTGTCCAGCAAGCAACTTTACAAAAACATTGAAAGATTTACTGTGTGATGTTTTAAATTATTTATTCTGAGTTTTCATGCACATGCTGCATAATTACTGACAGCTCAAAAAACTGTCAAATCAGAGTCTTCTTTATTGTGATTTTGTATTTACCTTTCCCAAACTTTGTTGTTTATATATTCTTCATCTGGAGACAACCTCATCTTCCTTTTTTCCATATGATTCTGTCCTGTTTGTCTCTCTTCACAGATTGTTCTGATGTTTCTGGAATTTTTTTCCACACTTACTTAGTACCATTTTTTAAAGTAGGTGGTGGATTTCTTGACTTACTTAGTACTGCTTCTTTAAAGTGGGAAGTGGATTTCTTGTCTTTTTACTGCTTGTGCAAGTTTAATGAATCCTTGGTAGGTTTTAATGAGTGGTTCTTTGATAGTGTCATTTTGAATTAGGTATTGCAGACCAGGAGTTGCTTCTCCTCTCATGTATTTGCTGACTCTTTTGTCTATTATCCACTCACCTATGTAAAAAAGTTTAAAATTTTAATTCAATAGTCATTTATTAGCTTACTGAATTACAGAATTGTACTCCACTGGTATATCTTGATATAGAGTTTGTTTGTTTATCAGTTTTTTGGGGGATTATCTAAAAAAAGGTATATAGCATCACCTTCTCTATGATTCACATTATGTTTGTTGGTTGTATTCCACCAAGTTTCCAGGTATTGTCTGAGAATTCTCATTTAAAGGTTGTCATTTCCATTCCCAGCCTCAGCTGTGCACCCCCTTGAACTGAATATTCTTTACCTTCTGGTGTTTCATTGGTCCTGTCTGTAGAAGTTCAGATAGTGTCTTTTTATTTCCAACCCTTCTTTCATTTTGTTAGTATACAGATCATCCTTAGTTTTTTGAGCTTCAAATGAAAGAAAACTCATCTTCCTGATGCCATTTTCTATGCTATTATTGAAGCTTCTGCCTCTCCGGTTCCCTGCTCAATACTGAGACAAATTAAGAGGATGCTGCTGTTAGATGCTGATGCTTAAGCTCCAGCAACACAGCCTGAATCTTGCCTCTATACATTTTATTTCCTCTGCCCCGTGTTGTTACAGCTCCTCAAGCTCCACGCCAGCAGTTTGTCTTCAACATGTACTGAGAAATTATTTACATGCTTACTGATTTTCACCAGGGAGGCAAATCACCATGCAGTCTTTGCTAGCTTAAGTATGCTCAGACCCAACTAACTATATACATGGTAATCGAATGACATATAGGGGTTGTCTGGCTCTTTCTTTCATCCTGGTTTATTTTATATAACCAAAATAAATCATGGTTATAAGATTGATTTAGAGCCTCTTATGATGTGATTTATTTGTAAACAAATATCAGGCTGTCTCCTACGTCTGTGTTACTACTGCTTTTATTTTTTGGTTTGTAAAGAAGTTGCGAAGGGCTGTAGAAGTTGCTCTTGTTCTCTCGTTTTAGTGACACTTATTTGATCCAGCTTCCTGATAAATTCTGCCTATAGGCCTTTCACTCACGGGTGTTTTCTCTATCCTTCCTCAAGACAAGACATTTGCTTTTAAACATATTTTTATTTACTTTATTATACAATAGAGTACAAATGTGCATGTCATATGAGAAAATAGAAGATAGCAATTAGCACTGAATGACCTCTGAAAAAAGTTGGTGAAAAATGTGCACATAAAATGATTTGATATAAGAAAGGTTGTTTCTGGTAGAGAAATGGTAAACAGAAGAAAACTTCAGTAACACTTTTCCAACATATTTCAGTATCTGATATTTACAAAATGAGACTTCAGATTTGCAAGGGATTTGAGCAAGGAGTCTTCTGCCTGTTTCTGCCTTCATGTCCCTACATGGGGCTATACAGTGGTGTTGGAAATAGACACAACAGTTAAAGCTTCAATTTCCAGAGCGTGAAGCAAATGGGCTCATGCAGTAAGATCCAGACAGCCTGTAATGTTGGAAAGAATCACAGCTGCTGCAGAGTGAATTGTGGTTCTGGAGCTGGTCTGCAGCTTTCAACTGCAGACTAAAGTAAATTTGTTTTAAAGTCATCATAAAATTTCATGGTTCGTGCTTTACAAATTATTGTTCTATTTCTCAGTGTCTGTAATGTGATTCATTAGATAAATCCAGTTACTAGATTGCTAGTTCCCCATTTAATTATATAAGCTGGGTTATGTTTTCTTGATAATATGTATTGTAATTGAGTAAACCATTTCTGATTCTTAATTTGCTTTCAGTTTATCTTTGAAGAAGAATTTAGTGTGATCCACATGAATTGCTATTTGCCAGAGTTACGTAGTCATGGTTTCTGCATTAGAAGCAGAGTACACTCCCAAGTTCAAACTTCTTTACGTGCCCTATCATGGGATAGAAGACCTTGGGTCTGAGGTATCCTAAATCCTCCAGTCTGTAGTCCTTCTAACTCTTTCAACAGGAACAGGTTATGAAAAGGAACATTTCATGCCTTCACCAAGCCTGAAACCAAGAGATCAGTGAAGGAATTTAATGATTATCTCTTTGTTCCTCAAAGTATTTGAGACCTAAAATTATTAACAAAAAAAACCCCAAAAAGATAATAAACCGGATCCTAATCCTCAAGTTATCTTCCCTCTCTCCAGAAATCTGAAGGTCTCTTAGAACTCCAGGAGTGTCTTTTGCCCATTTTTTGAAGTGGTCACTCTCACTGCAGAGCAGCATTCCTCTTTATTGTCTCCTTCACTTCTCACCACTTTTCAGGAAAAATCAGTTCTATATCATTGCTTATCCCCATGACACCCAAATAAGAAAAGGAAACCTCAAATATAGATGCTTCTGGGTCAACAAGTAGACTTGTTCTAAGTTGATAGTCAAATGTGCAGTCTTGATACTGCTCCATTCACATGTGTTAGATTTTTCCTCTGAGCAGAACAGCTGTGTGGAACCCATTGCTAAAGATCGTTTGAGTAAAATTATGTGCTTACCTCAAACCACTGAATAGAAAATAATACCTTTCCTGCTGAACTGATTGGATTTTATGCAGATACATTCCACACTATCACAGTATATTTGGCATATTAAAAGGTATTTTTGCAATTGTTTAAATGGCTAATAAGATTGTTTAGATTATTAATCTCAATTAATGAAGCATCACCAGGCTTTTTAACAGTGCTTCTAGAGAAATATGGCATCATTATTAAAAACTTGTTGCTTTGCATATTCCTCATCTTACAGATTAGATTTTGAGCTGCATAAGTCTATGGAATGTTCTTTCAAATATATTTATTATTCTTTTTCCTCAGAAGGTATCTCAGATAAATTTCTCTTAGAGGCTGAAATGAACAGACAGGATATGATACTCAGGTTAGCAAAGTTTTGGCAATATTAAGAAGTTTAGGTAAAACAAAGGTTAACTGTTGGCTGTGTATCTTAGTAATTGTCCCAGTATAATCTGTATTTCTGCCTGATACTCCGCTATGAAGATCAAATACTCAATGACACTAATATTTTCTCAATTAAATCTTGTCATTGGCACTGGTTTGTGGTATTTTTGGGTTTGTAATTTTTTTCTTTTTGGAGAATGTGAGAAAGAATTCCCAATCTACAGAAATTAATCCAGGTTTGTCAAAGACATTCTGTATTCTGCAGTGACAGGTGAAGGAAATTTTGTCTTCTACTAAAGAAAAAAATTAAGGAGTGTCTTATCATGGTCTAAAAAAGGCTTATATGAAAAAGAGATAATTTTAGAGAAATTTGTGGCTTATTAGAAGTATAAAAAATAGATCCTGAGTTTTGAAATACCCTGGATAGTGTTATTACAGACATCATGATCTGAAGGCAAGGTAATGTTTATAGACTTTATTTAGAAACAAGATGAATCATTTTAGTGATGATATAAAGGTGTCATAATAAATCAGAAGAATGGTCCACCCGGGCCTTTAAAATCTGTGGCATATGCTGTCCTTGCTTATATGAGGTCAGTTTATAGCAAGAGACCAAGTCAGCAAATTAAGGAGAGCAGCACAAGGGTTTAATAGTTAGAGATGGCATTTTGGGAGGGTTGCTGGTGAGAGACAAGCTTGGTGAAATTACACAATACTAGACCATATTAGAATGGCTGGAATTAGCATGATTTCATTTCACTTTTTTCATGTCCTCAAAAACAAAGTAGAGCTGCCAGTAGTATTTTGTGCTCCCTGTGAATCCATATCCTCTCTTTTCTCCTACCCAAGGAAACTCCTATTTTCTGTCAGCACAAGTGTACAAATGGTAGAGTTGTACCTGTATAGAAAGAATATTAAAGATGTTTTTAGCTCCATCTCGACACATGCTTGAGGGCCTCAGACCCCTCCTTTTCTATAGGGCACTGACCAGATCAGTAAAGC
>VWZN01015309.1:231393-246604 GCA_013396955.1 Regulus satrapa | reverse complement strand
GGAGATTTGTTTGCAGAAAATGAAAATAAAGATACCCCATGTGACTGTGCAGAGAAACAGCACCACAAAGAGCTGGCTCTTAACCTGGAATCTCGAATGGTATTTTCACGTGATCCTGAAGCTGAAAGCATTGAAGCTGAGTATGCTGCTTTAGACAAAAAAGAGGTCAGAGGATACTTTAAATGTGAAGTATTTTACACATCTATATTTGTAGCAGTTACATTGTGACACATCTGCAAGTATTTCAGTAGGTACTGTACTTTGTATTGATAAACAGTTTTAGCTCCCGCTCTTTGCAATTTTCAAGTTAAGCTCTGAGAACATAACAAATGCATTGTCAAAAGTAAACAGAAATTTTATTCATATCTTAATTATGTGGACTGTCTTGCAGGATGTGAGGCTGGAGGAGATACAGTGAAGCCAGTAAGCCTCGGAAACATTTTCTCTAAACCAAACATATTTTTTTTATTTCTTAAGATGCCTTTTTGTTTCAAAGATTAGGAGAAAGGAAGTTCTGAAAAGGCAAAAATCTGTGGAAAAAACTAGGGAAACTTTTCTCTTGGATCTTCCTGGACTGAGACTGGGTTGAATGTTACAAAAACCACTCAAAACTGAGTAGTGCAGGACTTCAACATAGTGCATTTACTTTCTTGTTTTATAACATGATGCCTGAAGCTACTGCATACCAGAGTTTGTATGAAAAACAGGTAATAACAAGTGATATTACTTCCAAGTAAATTTTTGAAAGAGAGAGAATTCACTGACAAAAAATTGGCTTGAATTCTGTTATGCCTTATAGACGATTGTGACTCCATAAAGATAATTTGACCGAAAAGATTCTGAGTACAAGTTCCCTCCCCATTCATTATCAGATTTTAGTTAACTAAAATTTTTAATAAGAATACATAGACAAATTATATGATTCAATAAATATTACAAATTAATTCTGGTTAAATTAAAGGACAATAGATTGTTCTATGGTTACTCCCTTCAGATATAGCTTGGCCTTTTACTAGCTTGGCCCACTTATGGCCTAATGATGTTTAAAAGAAAATACATAAATAAGCTAGATCACATTAACTGTTCCCCTGAAAATGCCACGGGTGGTCACTTTCATTTGAGAGTAAGAAAGTACTTATAGTGTCCATTTAATTTTTTGACCATTTTTCTTGGATAAATTCAAATATAAACAGTCTTCATTAGATAGTTTATTCCTAGATGAGACATTTAGAGATGAGGTTTAATATACTTAGTACGTTGAAATAGCAAATGTAATGAACTAATTTTAATTTCTCTGAATATTTCTATGTAGAGGCTTCCAAATTGTAAGAAGATAGTTTGAGATTATATTTTCTCTTTTGGCAAAAACACTTTATAAGGCTGCATCTGTTTCTTGCCACAATTGCAGTTTGCCACTCCTTTGGTTATACAAGTAGAGCTATTTGGAAGGTTATGTTTTCAGCTGGATCATAGCAAAAGTTTTGGCTTACAGGAAGAAAAAGTTTTAAAGACTGGTAATATGTAACTGTAGTATTTAAGTTGAATAACTGTTATCAGCATATTTATACCACAGGTTTTCTGGCATATACACCAGCACAGATAAGAAGATGAGAGATGAGAAGATGAACTTACAGATATGGGTGGGACAAATCAAGAGCCACTTAAATAGGCTTTTGTGTAAGAGAAGATGTTGTCTCATGCCTGTTTAAGGTAGATGCTGAGCAAAACCGGTTTCAAGACATGGTAGTTACAAGGGACTGTACAGTTGTCCATCTCACATACCTGGGCAGCTTTCCCATGTGTTCTAAATGTCCACAAGCCAAAAAACGTCAGCCTGAAATTTGGTACACCAATTGATGACCTTGGGGATTTACTTACAGCAATTCCTTCTTCACATGCTCCCTGCTGGTTTTTCCCCCCTTTCTTTATGACTTTTCAGTGGGATAATTTCTATAACATCTTGTTTATCTCTAAGAAAACAAATCCTGGCAAAAGGGAGATGCTGAGAGCATGTAGGCAGGAGAAGTTAATCCTTTGTGCTTGTGCTAGTGCCTTTCAATCTTAGCTCTCAGAGTGGCCAAAACCAGTTGAAAAAACAGCCTTAGAAAGAGTAACACTGAGCTGCAATTCAAATTACTACATGTCCTCATCCTCCAGGCCAGTATACAAATGGCTGGGATGGGCAGTGATAGCTGCAATTACCACTGGCTATGGTGATGCCTCTGTCAAAAGCCCCAGAGCACAGATGCTTCCAAAACTGCCTCTTAAGGATGATCCTCTACTTTTTTTCTCTGTTTCATTTTTATATATTATTAAATAATGAGGAATGGAGTATACAAAATTCTTGTTTAGCATAGCATTCAGCTTGTAATTGTTGCCTTTCAACATGCTTCCAAAACAGAAAATACTTATTCATGAATAATTTAAAAACTTTGAACACTAAGAAATGCATTTTCAAAGGAGCTGCATCTTTTGAATGAAGGTTACAGGAAAAGATAAAACATTTGAAAACAATGAATAGGATTTCTTCCCAGGCAATAGCCAAATGGGCTTAACTCCAGTGTTTAAGATCTGCACATTAGTATCTGGAATGATAGTACCCAATCCCTCCCCTTCCAAGCCTGCCATGTTTACAGCAGAACACAATCCTTCTTTTCTTGATTCTTTGCTTTTACTTCATTGAATAATCTAAAATAATATTAAAAAATCTTTGTTATATTAAATCTGTGTTTTCAATCTAATTGAAGATACACTTAAATAATATGACAGTAAGTGATTGCTCTTAAATTGCATTTATAGATTTTGGTTGTTATTTTGCTGTGTTTTACACTGCTGTTTGTTGTAGCATGAGAACGTGTTTGTCTTGGTGATGTATCCCTGGGAGTCCTCAGACTGAAAGGGTCCTTCCTTTCAAGCAAATCATGTAATGTTTTAAATTCACACCTGTGAATGAGCAGTACCTCGGAGTGGATCATCCAGAACAGTTTTGGCTCTCAGACACAGTGGAATACCTTATGCAATAGCAAAATATATAACTTCATCCTTTTTGCATATGTGCCACTGAATACTGAGGCAATACACTGCTAGTGAGTGCATCACAAATTTACTGTGTATAATAATTGGAATATTTTTTTCAGTTCCTGAATCGATGTAATAGAAATACATAAGTAATACAAATACTAGTACAAAGAGTTGTCTAGAATTATTCAAATTTCTTTTATCTCTATGGGTAGAGAATAGTTTATGAAGAGAAAGGAGAGAAGGGGACTACATTAAGATATAGGTAGTCTCAATATACATATAGTGCATATACTTTTACTTGAACGAGTTCAATGCAGTATACTTTTTTTTTAATATATATTACTCCATTAACTGTAGAACTCCATCCACCCATAAAGAAGGACATTTACATGAGGTGTTTTGACACCATTTAATTACATAGTCATCATTGTAGCAAAGAGTTACTTTGCCCCTGTCTATTTTAATGGTGCTTTAAAAGAGAAGAAAGTAATGAACTGTTAAAATTCATAATCAGCTTACATCCTGAAAGTACTTTCAGGAGAAAGAAAAAAAGTGTAATTTATGATATCTAAATGTTAGTAGCAAAAACTACTAACAGAGAAGAAAATAATTTCAAAGCAGGGCTCTTGAGAATACAGAAGTGTTGGAATCTGTAGCGAGAAGCTCAGCAATGCATTAAAGTAGTAACTCTAATAGTATATTTCAAAATCCTTATATAGTTAAATCATGCTAATATTGAACAATGTCTTTTTCACAGCAAATACCAATAAAGAGTTCCTCCACAAATGACCATTAAAGGAGGTATCCAAGCATCATAAACTGTAATCAAAATCCTTTACAGCACAGGGCATTGCAGAGATAAGTCATTAGTGTCTGCCTTAGTTAAAAACAAACCTCTGTGATATTACATGCTGGATATACATCCTCGTAGCTAAAGCTGTATCTTCACAAATCTCTACAAGACCATCTTGTGCACATTAACATTTTAAAGGTTTCCATTGTATAAAGTCTTCACTTTGGAATTTCCAGATTAACCTCCTTAATTGTCCCAGTTTAAAATTTGTTTTCTTTCAGTTTCTTCTCTGATCTCATGTTATTTTATGAAACAAATGTTTGCTGTTTCAAACATTCTTAGGGAATATTTCCCTCATTACTTAAAAAGATAAAATTAGGATTCTTAAAAACTGAAGATCCAAAACTCCCTGCTGGGTTGCGTGGAATGCTTCAGCTGAGATAATATAGTAATTACTCAAGGGAAGATATATGCCAGTGTTTCACCTAAAACCAGTCAATTAAATATAATTCTGAACATATCTGCATTTCAGGATAAAATACCACGTCCTAAAATATGCCTATATGTTGCAAGTTTAAAAAAAAAAGATTTTTTTTTTCTAATTATGTGTATGGTCTTCAGGAATTGAGTACTGTTGTGCTGACACAGTTTTGCTTTAGAATTGCAATTCAAAATGGAGTTCAGATTCAGTCATGACCATTTTGCTTCTATTTTTTTTTCTGTACATACAGCACAATTATAATCATTCTGGTGCACAGTTGTTTCTATCCCTGTCTCTCTGAAATGTTTTTGAAAAATTATCTCTTTTGTTGTAAGAAGGTCAGTCAAATTCCAGCATGCTATTAATCCAAGTGGCCCAGATTTATTTCCGTGCAAACTATTAACGTTCAGATTGTCCTTTACTGAATCATGCATGATCAATGCTGGAAGGACATACAGAAACTGCCTGAACTTGAGCAATCAAGATATGTGTCAGGACACCCACAGGTTATTTCTCTTCTGCTGTACTTGCTTTCTCAAAAAGAACAAAGACCCAGAGCAGATCTGTGGAGCATTACTCTTGCTGATGACAAAGTTTCTAGTATGGAGAAGCCCCTGTTTATATCTGATTAGCTAACAGGACACATCCTTGTGTGAGGCACTTACGGTTTTAGATGCATTGTGGAGTTAATGATGATGTCTGGAATACAAGAAGAAAGTTACATTTTTAGAGTAGG
This sequence comes from Regulus satrapa, assembly GCA_013396955.1. Classification (NCBI taxonomy): domain Eukaryota; kingdom Metazoa; phylum Chordata; class Aves; order Passeriformes; family Regulidae; genus Regulus; species Regulus satrapa. Next base: position 241,573 of record VWZN01015309.1, on the reverse strand, counting down.
TGTCTCAAGAGAACAAAAGTGTTTAGAAACCATTCTCCCCATCACTTCTGCTTTCTGCTTGTTGTCCTTAAAGGGGACAGCAGACTTTAACTTTTGAGGACAGAACCGGTCTTTTGCTTTCTGCCTATGTATGTATACATACATTTGTGTCCTTATAGTGTAGCACTGGAGAGTCCTGGACTATGGTCTACAGAAAACCAACATATAGATAGTAAATAGTGATGCATAGACTTAACTGTCATTATCTGTCACCACTGCTGCTGTGTCCTTCTGTCAATTCCATTTGTCCTGCCAGACAGTTGCCATTTGGTGGCCAGGTTCCCGATTAGTTCTGAGCATGTAACAGTTTATGTCAAATGCTTTAAGTATTTTGTTAGCTACCATTTAAATAAATAAATAAAACAAGTGCATGTAGGAATAGCAGTTTTTACGTATACTTTCTACATCAAATCTCTTTACAGACCGTCCCACTTTTTTTTTCTCTTCCTACTTATGGGGCATTTTCTCTGTGCAACACGAACAAATACATTTTTTGTTGTCATAGTCTTCCTTTCTTAGTTTTAAAAAGGAGTCTGGAAACATATGTGTTTATATCTGCTCTCTTGGTTGGAGCTAATTCAGAATCCTGATATTGCTTCTTTTTGTCTTTCTGATTTGACTTTTTTTAATGCTGTAATATGGGGATGGATCTCCAGACTGGGAAGGCAGCTAGATGATTTGCTCTCTGTAGGGCTATGTGAATTGGCCATTGTTTCTCAAAAAGAGTTTTGATATCTCCATATACAATATATCCCCAGCCTTGGAGATATCCAGAAGCCATCTGGACATAGTCCTGGGCAGCTGGCTCTAAGTGACCCTGATTGAGGAGGAAGGTTGGAACAGATAACATTTGAAGGTCCCTTCCAACCTCAACCCTCACAGCCTTTCTGTGAACATCTAATTGCCTGTCTCATCTGTCCTATTCAGGACTGACTTTGCTTCTGAGAGGGTGGATATTGCCTCGGAAGATCCAGATACTGGATTCTGCTCACAAACTTCTCACTGTCAAATGTATCCTCCTCCAGACCAATTCAGAGTTAAGGGTCTCAATTAATGTATAGTGTCAGAGATTCTATATGCTATGTATGATAACCTGTCCTTTGTCTGGCTTTTCTCTAAATCTTTAGTTCAGATCTAGTCATGCATTCTTACACCTATTCCACAATACCTGAGGCCTAATCACTGAATCAAAGTTCATCTAGATTCTGTGAAAATCTAGCTTTTTTTGGGGAGAGAGGAAAGTCAGTGTTAGGCTAGCTTATCATTTGAACATGGCTTCCTGCTGTAATGGAGAACTTTAGGGAGTTCTCCATTATACCTGTAAGAAATGCTTTTATATTTTGAAGTTTGCAAAAATCATGCTATAAATATTACAAGATTACAGGGTTTCCATATATCTTTGCATGGTCATTGGTGTGCACAGTGAATAAATTTAGTTCCATGCAGCCTCACAGTTGAGATGGTGATCAGTAACAGTGCTTTGAATGCTTTCTTTTAAAATTTGTATTAGAGACTAACTTGCAAATATTAACTATAAATTATCTTTCTTCTTCTTCTTCAAGCCATATGAGGGGCTAAGACTTCAAGACCTGCGAAGGCTGAAGGATATGCTGATCGTGGAATCTGCTGACATGCTTCAAGCCCCGCTCTTCACAGCAGAAGCTCTGCTTCGGGCACACGGTAATCCCAAACCTTAACATCTAAAGAAACGGCTTTCAGCAAATTCAAAACCACAGCTTTATGTTTGCACTTTCTTTCCAAGCAAAAGATAGGTAATGGTTAACAGCAGGAAACAGACCACACAGTACTTCAGAAAGAAGTACAGCTGCAGTATGTCAAAAAGCATTGAGGCAGACAGGGAAGCTGACAGAAAAGTGATTCAAACTAGGAATTATAATGCAAGACAGTTTAACTTAAGCAGTGTGGAGAAACAGAACCACCCTGTTTGGTGAGAGACACAGGAATAAAATTTCCATGGTTTTACACATCAAAAAAGTCAAATTCATCAAAACTATTTTTGTCAGACCATTGGTTTTCTGCCACTGTGTATTTGTGTATAATAGTGGATCAACATTTTAAATTTTTTTTTCTTGCAATAAAAACAGTCTGACTATTGTAATAAGTGGTTGGAAATTGCCTTGGGGCTTAAATTATGTGAGGGTGTGTCCTTTGGAGGATTTTTTTGTAGTTTTAAAGCTTTACACTTTTAATACCAGGTATGCTAGTATCTGTAACTAGTTTATTTTCACTGAAATAAATTTGTATTCTTGTTCAGGTTAAACTGGGGTTGTCAGAAAGGGGATGTATTAAATTAATTGTGTTTCCTCCAGACAAAAGTATCTCTGAAGCTCAGTGTAGGCTTTAGGCTTTGATTCAATGATTCCAAACTTATGCTTACTGAAGCATCTGCATTGTTACTTTATGCCAGAGAAACTACTCAGGCAGTTAATGGTTTGTGTGCTCATCACTGTCTTGCTGGATTAAGCTTTCATACCCTATTATTTTTGTGGGTTTCTTGTTAAAGTCAGTGGGAGAGGGAAGAGTGAAATAGATGTTATTTTAAACCCACAGCTTTTGGTACACTTTCATGAAGAGTTGTGGTACCTGAAACTCATCTCTTTTACATTATTTTCCATAGCTGGTATTTGTGTTCCTTTTAGCATTGAATTAAATAAACATGAACTTGTGCCACTATGATGATATTTAAGGCACAGTCCTTGCCTATATATTTTATGTTGTTTCTTTGTTTAATTCCGATATTGTATTTCTAATGTACAATATTTGAATTGCTGTTTTATTCCCAGAATAGTCTCGGCAAGATAAAATGATAAATATTTGACTGAGTAGGCTCTATAACCTGTGCAGATATTTTGAAGAGGAAAATTGTGGCAATACTGTTCAAACTCTCAGCTCAGTCTGCAATTCGTTGAAAATCTGTGAGGTTGATGTAAATTTTGGAGAAATGTCTGCCAGCATCTAGCAAGCAGGATTTGAAAATTGAGAGGAAATCAGTCTGTGTTGGAAAGGTCATTCTGCTGATGTTGCCTTAGTGATGTTCTGGTAACTTAATGCAATTGGCCAGTGCACAGAAAGAACCACAGACAATTAGCAAGTCATGAGAAAGTCAACTATTTGCCTGTAGCTGTATTGATTCAGCTTAGTAGAGGAAATAACTCAGAGGTTTAGAGAATTGACATCAGAGGAAAAATCCTGAAATTCACAGAATTATGATGTGAAATCTGGGTTTAATTCACACCAGGTATGAAAAGCATGTTTATATTCTTGGAAAGATCATACTTATATACTAAGTTTAAGTTTACAGGCACGTAATACTTCATCCACCAGACTTTGCTTTCTTTTATTGTACAAATGTGTCAATTTATTGACACAGACATTTAGAGTTAAGAGTGTATTTTCATTTTTTCTTTTAATTGAGAGACAGAAGTATGTAGAATTAAAGCCAAGATTTTAAAAAATGTTTGTGTGGCAGTCACAAAAGCAGATAGCTTTACAGTTTTTCTACAAGTGTTTTTTAAACATTGTTTTTCTTCTAGTTCATTATACAGCAATAGATTTCAGGATAGAAAATAGACAATTCAACATACATAACTACCTACTGTTTTACTAAAATTCGTAAATTAGTAAAGAAAACACAGTGGATCCATTTAGTGACATGTCTTAACCCTTGCTAATTTTAAGGATACAGTGCAACAAAGAAGGTCAAGAAAATTTCTAGCAAATTTTATCTGGATCTTAACATCAGCCAGCCCCTCTCTGAAAGGTTATAAACTCAAGGTAGTATGAATAATGTTGATAAAATCTGTAATTTTTGAAGTGTAAATGTGTTCAGGCTCCGTATCTTTAAATGAATTAAATTAATCTGTGATATGTTTTAGCTTAGATAAGTAAGGACCTGATCAATAAATCATCTGCAGCTTGAAGAAGTTTTTTGACAGGGGCAATACTTTTACAAATTTCAGTGTTTAGAACACATATAGTTTTTCCCAGCACTAATACAGTATGGGAAAACTTTCTTTTCTTTATAAAAATAAAATTCAATAAAAATAAAACATCTTTTTGTTAGTAACATTGATGTTTCTTTGGGAGCACTCAGCACTTAAAACTATCCCGAAACTTTAAAATATTTATTTAGAGCAGTAGGAAAACTTGGAAAATTTCTCATTTATGAAATTCAAGTTTGTCTCATCTGCATGTGGTGTTGATGAGTTTAGATTCAAATCTGTATATGAGTTTGATAGATTTATGTTTAAATGACCATTTTTAAGTGTTTTTGGTAGGAAACAAAAAAGGTATTCTGAAGATTTCTTTAGTATTAATCATAGGAATCAGAAACAGAATGCATTTCAAACAATTCTGAAAAACTATTTGATTTAGTTTTAAGTTACTATATTGTGCTTCACTAGTTGTTTTTTATATATAAATGGGCAGTGTTAATTATAAATAAAACATTCACTAAACTTAATTCTAGAATAAAATATAGTGAGAATATATGAAATTTTCTTTACACTCAGGTGGATGTTTTTCTTTTTCCCCTATTCAATCACACGTTATTATAGGGTTTTTGTTTGGTTTTTTGTTTGTTTGTTTGTTTTTAAATGCTCATTTGAGGGTGCAGTTACAAAATATATTTTAAACATTGTCAAGTGCATGATTTCCTGTATCTCTGTACTTCTTGAAGACTGGGACAGGGAGAAGTTACTTGAAGCCTGGATGTGTAACCCGGAGAATTGCTGCCAGCGCTCAGGGGTGCAGATGCCAACTCCCCCCCCGAGCGGGTACAACGCGTGGGACACTCTCCCTTCTCCACGGACTCCACGCACGACTCGCTCCTCTGTCACTTCCCCTGACGAAATCAGCCCCTCACCAGGAGACATGGAGACAGCAGTGGTAAATTTATAAATAGATCTTAAAACCAGCAGGGCAAAAGAGCTGATTTCTAAATGCAGTGCACCTGTGTAGACAGGGGAGCTGCCAAAAAATACCTTCGTGAAAGTATAAAGCGTTTCTATTTTCAAAAGTGGTGAAAAGAGAAGTTAACAACTTAAACATTCTGTATGATAAAACAGTTGAGCCTCTAACAAATACAAACCATTCTGTTTTCACCTCGGCTGTCACTCACAAACTCTCATTTTAGACAGCTACAGTCACATCAGTGCATTTGGCTCTTTTGAACTATTCATCTCATCCTTATCAAGATGTATCCATTTCCCCGAATGTACGCAGTTCTGTGAACCCTGCCTTTTGAAAATTTTTTCTTTAGAAAACAAAATTGTCTTTGTCTGCATTTTGAAATGTCAGCCCACTAGTGTACTGTAAGCTTGTAATTACTTTTACTATGTGTGGGCTGCTTCGAGCGGTTTACAAAGCTATTGCAAATTTTAAATATGAAAGCGCCTTTCATTGAAATCACTGTGGCTCTTTTGGAAGACAGACTTCTCTTTTTAATAATCCACAGCTGCAGCATTATAAAACTATTGCTTCATGATCTAAGCATTTTTTTTAGAATATTATATGCACTCTTTCAAATGGATCATCCCTAAGTCTCATATTAAAATTAAGATTTTGCATTCCTGCATAGAAATTTTTGTCTTCTTTAATTGTAAAATTATGTAAAAGAAGCTATCTAGAAGGTATATTGTTATTGTACATTTATTTCCTTCAGCAGTTAAATATTGCCCATGAATAATTCCTAATTAAAATGTTGAACAGGAGATTATATGTCCTCAGTTTTACATTGTGTGTTTTGTTTTTCATTGATGGTTCATAAGCCAGAAATGCAGGTTTGAAGAATTATTGCAATTATAGACCTAGTGTGTCTCAGTCCAAGTCCAGAGTTACACATTTAGTGTTCCTAGTTTTTTAAGAATTTTATCTGAACTATCAATTATCATTCTGCCAGGAGAACAAAAACTAAAAGGAATAGGTAAAATAAAGCCACAAGGTATAAAGCTCCTTTACATGTTTTGCATTTACATCCTATTTTATAAACAGTTCTAGTCAATGTTTTTATTTGATATTTTGAACTCAGGGCTTCATTAAATTCCTTACTTTAAACATACATTTTAAACAAAATTTACAGCTCATATAAATTTAATAGAGATTATTTTTAATGCATTGTCAACTTTTAAAATATTTAATTTTCACGAGACAATAAGGTTAAATGACTGAAGGGATAATACGGAGTTTTACACTTTAAAGGCCCTTTTTTTTTGACTTTGTTTTGGCTGTAATGTAAGTGCTTTGAAAGTGACATACCACAAGCTAACTTCTTGAAAATGCCCTATGTGTATATAATACCTAATCCATTGAAGGTTAAAATATATTTTTCCCAGTGTCTTTGTTTCAATGAAAAGAAAAATCCTTTTGTATTTCCTGAAGAACATTAGTACTTATTTCCACACATAACCATAAGCAGTGAGTATTTTCATCTTAAACTATTTCAGAGTACGGGTCTCTGAAATAGTGTTCAGTATTATTTTTTCTTTAGTACCTACTTCTGTAAAATTCAGCAATTATATCTTCTGTTGGAATATTTGTAGTGTAACTTATTCTTCATTTTGATCAAAACCTCAAAGTCTCTTTAAAAAAAAATTATATTAAGGTTATCACTTAAAATATTTGCTGCTGCTGCACCAAACTGCTCCACCTTGATTTAGATCTGACTGTGTGAAAAGCTTAACGTTTTCTGTAGCCTCTATCATCTCCAAACTAATTTCTGGCTGTCTGTAAAGCTGATGAAAGACGCAGCTCCCTTTTGCACCTAGAACTTTGACTCTGGGATTCCAGCACTCTGCAGGGTGAAGCACTTCCTGAGCTCAAGGATGCTGCAAAAAGCTGCCCAAAATATGCTCTCTGAATAGGGAGCTAAAGAAACAGAGATACCAAATCTTTCCCATTCCTATAGCTTAAATAACTTGCTTTTCCAGGATACAGTTAGATTTTTTACCCCTACTGAGCACTTCTTTAAATTTTTGCTGAGATTCTTCAGCATTACTCATTCTGCTAACAATACAAGGAGCTTTAGGATATTTCTTAATCAGAAGCATTTTTGTCATTGACAGTGTGACATTTGCATGTGTAATATTTCTGTGTTTGAAGACCCAGTGGATATGCCTTGTGGACATGACTTCTGCAGAGCTTGCTGGGAGGCGTGAGTATATGTACTTCTCTATCATCTGAGAAACTTTCATACTTGCTATGTTGAGAGGAAAGGACAGAGACCGTAAACAGCTGATGTCAAAATACTGTTTGGGTTTCAAAGAGTTGCTGCTTCGAACCTATCAGATATCTTAGTTGTCACTCAAACAACTGTTACCAACTGGTTTAGGCTTATGCAATGTTTGTTTTGGTTCTGACTAAGCAAAATTCTTAATCAAATGTTTTAAGCTTGTGTGTAAATAGATAAGCCTACTCTTGATTTGTTGCATGTGCATGTGGTGTTGGCAGCATCGGGGTTTACAGTTTCTAAATTAAGCACATACTTAATCCCATCTCTGAGTTTAGCACACTAAACTTAGGGACTGTGAATCCATTTCCAATCAGAAAAGCAATTAAAATTCTTTCTTTATGTTGAGGGTTAGTAACTGAAGGGTAGATTTCACTTAGAAGTCCTCTTAATCTAATGCTCTTGTTACTGCATAGGCAGAGCAGTCGTGCTAGTGAAAAAGTCAGATGTGGATAATTATGGTAGTATAAATATTAATTATATTTCCCAGGAATAATTATCTCTGTATGCAGTGCTTTGTATTCATCTGTGTCCTCATTCAGGAGATGGTACTACTTGATCTCTACCCCTGTAGTGTCTTGTTACAGCACCATTTCAAGCACAGCTCTTCCTACTGCAGATCAGCCCCTATCCTATGAACCTGTTGGCCTGGTGCAAAGGAAGAGCACTTTCTTTTCCATATGAGCTTTCCAAAGGCAGTTCTTTTCAGTGGCAGGATAATTGTGCTTCTCTTGCCTTGCAAATCCCTGGGCAGGATGTAGGAGCTACCAAGAGATCGCTGGGTTGACGTGGCGCTTCTAATTTGGCTGCTGGACTGTGTGTCCTTTGTGCAGGACACAGGGTGCAGCTCAGTGCCACAGGCTCAGAGCCACGGGTCAGTGGCAAGTGTTTGTGGTGGCACAGTGAGGGTGGGATTCATCTTTCTGAGCCAGTCATTCCTAAGTCACTTGGAGCATAGCCAGGCCTGAGTTACCCAACTCTAATACAAATCTAAAATGGGATGAATCGACAGCTATCTCTACCTTAACTATTAAAGGATCTCAGGTGACTTTAGAATAACTGCCTGTCCTTTAAATGATTAAAGATAGAATGGTGTCATCCTTGATGTCAGATTAATAAGCCTGTTACAGCTTTGAAACTAAACAACTGTTGAAGTCCAGCTTTCAGCAGATTTTCAAGCTTGTTCTTTCCTGTGTTCTGGTGGTCAGGGACTAATAAGGTCACCATTTAGACATTCATGTCTGAAAACAGACCTAGTTTTATTAGCATAGTTGTAGAAATTAATTGTATATTAAATGAATTATTTCCCAGATTAATTACACTTACATATTCTGTTTCTGGTTTAAGATAGAAGTAATGCTTAGTTTAATTAAACATTGCAGAGTTGATAAATGGCAAGGATGGAAACCACAAACATAGGGCTAAATATTGCTGATGGTGCTCACATTTGAACCATGACAGTGTTATTTTTTTAAATTATGCTATTCATCAAATTTGTAGCTCTTTTGAGCAGAAAGGGATAGTTATTATTCTCTATTTTAAAAGTAATCATTGTGAATACCATTGAACATCGTATAAAGTACTCAACAGCCTTTTAACTTTTACTTTTTATTCACAAATACTGACTGGCAAAATTCTGGCAGATTTTTGAATCTGAAAATTCAGGAGGGTGAAGCTCACAACATTTTTTGCCCAGCATATGATTGTTTCCAGCTTGTGCCTGTAGACATCATAGAAAGTGTGGTTTCCAAGGAGATGGACAAGAGATACCTTCAATTTGACATTAAGGTAAATTACCAAACTGTTCTTGTACTCTTGAGCTCTATTCCACTTTAATTAAAAACTAACTTAAAGGTTCTGTATGAAATGCTGCAATATATCTGTAACTTTCCAAGTAGAAATTCATAACCAAATATGTGCAAATATGTATTGGCTCTTATATATCATAATATCAATGTTTGCTATACTATGGAGAAAAAAGAAAGAACAATTTATGTATTCCTTAAGTAGAAATGCCATATTTTCACAGTATTAATAAAATCATTTGAGCTAACTCATTTTTGTAACAGGTGATATGAAGGTTTTAATCAAGCAGATTTGTTTGTGTTTGCAATCTGAAATTTTAAAAGTTTTCAGATTATTTTTACTGCACTCAGAAATATAATTCTTTCCTTTTAAAAAAACTTGCTGGTACAATGCTTGGCATGATTGCTGCATATGGGTAGAGGAGTAGGAAAAGCTTGATTCGGTTTTCCTGAGTTTTTTAATGTATTTGTTTTCGTCATTGCAATTTGTTTTTAAAAGCAATTCTTTAATTCAACTTTCTTTTGTACTAGTGTAGTAATGAACTAGTCTGGAGAAATGTGCTACTTTATCAGTGGTGACAGGGCAGAGATAGAGAAATAGTTTTTAATTTACAGTACAGTACTCTCTTTGCAGTAAGTCTCTTTAATACACAGTAAGATGCAAATTCAATTACCAGATATGACTCATATTTTGCATATTTTATTTCAAGTAATTGTTGATCAGAATAGGTTTGAAGCAAAGTAGTGGAAGTTCGTTTTTTCTCTTTATTTATAAGATATAATTTTTACAAAAGAGGGCCTGTTACATTGACCAAAAAAGATGGGAAATAAATTACTGAGTTAGTCTAGTTCTGGTTTCTGGTTTATTGTGGGATTTTTTTTAATCAGTAAATTTTTCATTCTCTCCAACTGAAAGAATCAGTTCTGTTAATGAGTGTATTGCCAGTGTGTATATAGTAGAAGTTTACTGTAAGCCACAGCGCAAGGGAATTAACTTGCAGAGACAGAACATTTTGTTTGGAATGTAAGTAATTTCATTCTTAGCCTAAGTCTAAAGGACTGTTGTTTCTTAAAAAAAAAAAAAAAAAAA
>VWZN01015309.1:207097-231348 GCA_013396955.1 Regulus satrapa | reverse complement strand
AAATAAATTATTATCTTTCTAGAACTATATTTTAAAGTCCTTGTAGCTACAAGACTGTCCTTATAGTTTTGGCTGTATTCCTTCAAAAGAAGATTGTGAACACAGATTGTTTTTTATCAAGGATGGAATCAGATCTTATATGGTACAATATTTTGGTTTTTTCTTTTTTTCCCCACAGGCCTTTGTTGAAAATAATCCTGCTATTAAATGGTGTCCTATACCTGGCTGTGAAAGAGCAGTAAGGCTAACAAGACAAGGGTCAAATTCAACAGGATCAGATACACTTAGCTTCCCTATGCTAAAAGCCCCTGCAGTAGATTGTGGAAAAGGACATCTTTTCTGCTGGTTAGTATTGGAAACTTACCTGCAATCTGCATAAACTCACAGATGCTGCTATTGCAGGGACTGCTTAAAAAGTCCCACATGGCACCAAGAGCGTGACAGAAATTAGTATAGAATGGTGTTATGACAGTACTATCCTCTATCCATGCACTAAATACCCTCATATGCACAAATATTGTAGTATTTTGGGGCACTGCAAAGGTTTATAATCCAGGAGTCTCTATTGGCTCTGTTAGGTGTAAATCAACAGCACGGAGTGTTGTGATGTTTTGTTCTGAGGTGACACAGGAGAAATGGGCTATTGGAACAGGGTTTTTTGTGTCTGGATAGCTGTGTAATCAAAACATGGCGCATTCTCTATTGTAGTGTAGAAAACCAGCAATGTTTAGCTCTTTCTGAATTTTGCTAGAATCACATCAAAGAAGCTAGAGTTTAAATGGGGCCATGAAGGACCATTTCCTTCACACATACCTATTCTGTTTGCAGGATTATTCCAATCTTTGTTTCACTTCAGGTTCAGCACTTTTTCTTTCTGCTATCTTCTACTGAGTTTTATGATGAATACAAGCTCAAGAAGGAGTAAAAAGATATTTTTTAAAACATCCCTCAGACTGCCGATCTTCAACGTTTCCTGGAATAGGACATAACAGTATCAGCAAAAGTAAAAAAGATTTGGCAGCTTTTTCCTTCACATTATCAGACTGAAAATTTATGACTGTTGTAGTGGGACTTCTTTATGTTCTTGGAAAAAGAAAAAAGGCCAACTAAAGTACAGAAATTCAGACAAGCTCAGCAATTCTTCAATTGAAACCATGATACAAGAACATCCTAAATCGTCTGCTTGAGTCCAAATATCATAATTCTTAATGAAAGATGCTTCTGATTTTAGTTCTTTCCCCATATGAATGAAAGGAAGAAGGGGAATAAAAAAAAAACAAACAGAATGAATAAAACAACAAAAGACACAGAAGACAGAACTTCTTGTTATTCACAATGGATGGAGAACTCAAAAATAAACAAATCCCATGGAAACAAACCAGAAAATGTTTCCTACTGATGAACATACAACAAAACTTAGAACTATTCCACAAGGAAGTACCATCCTCTCATCCTTGCTTCTGATGACAGAGGATCAATTTTTCCATTAACCTGAAGGAATGGAAACCTGAGACCACTTCAGTGTCATATTGACATGAACCTTTGGACAATGGCAGCGTCTGCTTCCATTACATGAAATGAATGTACTAGATCCCCAGAATGTTCTCTGAGGCTGAAAATGTCCTCTGAGTGACTCATTTTTAGGAGAAATGGAGTTTTTGTGTTTCCTGATAATATTTCTGTATATACTTTTTACATTAATGCTTTGAAATACTGTACAGTTAAGGTCTCAAAAAATACCTCGCATCAACAAGAAAATGTCCAGGAAGGCCATTCCAAAACCTTTTTTTCGTTCCCACAAAAGTGAATGGAGAGTTTCAGCAATAGAATGAATAAAACACCTGCAGTGAAAGCATCCTGCAGTACCTCAAATCAGAACCATTTGCTGAGGACACCCCACTAGTCTTACTGTACAAAAACCCTGTGCATGAATGAGTTCCTCTGGAGAAATGTATTCTCTGTTGAAGAGTTTCCATCATTTCTGTGTGTTTAAAGGAAGCTTGCTTTGTCTCTTTAAATTTCAATCAGCACATTCCACCGTCCCATATTTCTGTCAGTTCTGCAAGTTTTACCTCAGTAATCTACAGCTTAGACATCATAATAGCAATTGATGCTGCATTTAGTTACAGATTATTCAGAATTTATGTATTAAAAACCAGCCCCCCACTTTTTTCATATCTATAGCCTTTCTGCTCATAAAAGCAAGAAAATTCTCTGAGTCTCTCTCATTTTCTTCTTAATGTAGGACTAGGAATGTTTCTCTTCAATACAGAGTTCCCTAGAATTTACTCAGTTTTCATCACGCACCACTAACAGCATCTTCAGCAAAATATAATTAATTGTGGCGAATACAAAATTCTAGTCCCTTTCAGAAAAAGCATTCTGAATTTTGTAAATGTAGTATGCATTAAAACTGTGCACAAATCCTACATCAGTTTAGTACCAGATCCATTCAACATGTTAGAATCCCCTTCATGCAGTTCCAGAATCACAAGGAATTGTAGCAAGTGGACACATGTGGAAAACAGTGTTAGAAGGCAATGCACACTTATTTTTGTACCATGAGTCCTCCCTGCTTTCATCCTAGACATGGGCAAGGGGCAGAGTCTCATTCTGCAGGTGCACTTCTTCAGGTGCACTTGGGACGCCAGTTTTAAGTTGCAACAGTGTTTTGCTGTTTTGGTTCAAAATATATTATCATGAGAGGGAAAAAAATCCAGAACTACATTCTTCTTTGGTGATGTTTTTAGCCCTTCCATGAATTTTAACTTGTTGTGTTGAAACTTGCTACAATTTTATTAAGTATGTACTGCGCCTTCAGAGAAATCATCCTGTTGAGTATTGAGCAAGGCGTCTGGGGAGGCTCATGGTTAATTGGCACAGCTGCTTGGTGTTAGTTCCTTTCATTCACTGCTGTCAGGAAGTCTATCCAAAATACAACTTTCATAAAAACTTTGATGAACAGTAGGCTCAATGCTCTCACTCTAGTTAAAATAAAAGTGTTCGTTTTCGGGTGGGCTGAGGAAAGCTTCTTCCATGAGAGGTTGTTATTGAGCAACTGTGTTAACTAACTGTCATATATAGATAGATATAGATATAAAGGTTTAGATATAGGTATGACTGAACTTCACTAAAGATCCACAAATATACAAATTTGAAAGTATCAAAGACACATGAGCCTCCTCCCACTCCCCCATAAAAGATTGACTAATCAATCAGCTTCTAACTTAAAACTGAGCTTGTCATTGTTAAGTCTTATCTAGTTTCAGTCCTTTCTGGCAATGGGCACTATATATTGTGAGAGTGTCTTGGCACTCTTGAAGTCAATGATTTAAGTGTCCTGCTGTCCTACAGATGTAAAAGGTGTTAACTTTCAACCAAGGCTGAAATCATCTTATTACAGACCAGTTATTCATTCTAGTACAATCTTTCCCACCTAAGATCTTAAGTCCAAACCAGAGATGCATGTGTGCTGAATTTAAGCATTTTTGTTAGCAGACTAGCTAAGGGGAAAAAAACCTGTTCCCATAACCTTTTCTTTATTCCTGAATTCCTGCTTAAAATGTAGACAAGGGCAATCAGAAGAGCACTGATGTAGCTTCTAAACCTGCACTGCAAGAGAGCAGTTCACCACTGGATCTGCAGCAAACTTGTGTATGCTCTGATGCAGCTGGTGCCCATCTGAAATGATTTGCTTTGATATGGCAGATGTCTGAGGCTATTTGCTGCCATTCCAGTAGAAAAAAAGGAGCTATTATAAATCCGGAGTGCATATTGACACATCCACACTGAAGCACCATCTGGAAGCCGTGTATCTGCTGCCACTGTGTAGTAGTGATTGCCATCCTTAATCCTAGTAGGAACTTCAGGAGAAGCTCAAGAGACTCATTACTCCACTCTGTCCTTTTAAATAAGTTCCAGCCCCCATTTAAGACACTCTGGTGGAAGGCGTAAATATCCATAAATACTTAGTGCAGGTGTTGGAGGGCTTTGGTCTTGTTCTGGATTAAAAGCTTGAATCTAGTTAAAGGTTGATTATTGCAACTGAACAGATGCAAGTAATTCTACACAAAATACATTTCTGCTGTAGAAAACTACCTACTTTGGATAAACTCTGTAGTCTGGCTTACCTTTATCACAGAAAATATATGAGCGCTTTTATGGCACTAACATAATACCCAGGTATGAGAACAAACTGCAAGCCAGCTGATTTACTTTGGATTGTGATTTTAAGAAGATTCTTTCCTTTCCTGTCTCATTTAAATTCTTTATTAATAATGCCCATCTATGCTTGTGAGAAAGTAGTCTAAGTGTATTTTAAACAAATGTTATTTAGCTGACTTTTGGTTTCCTGACTCATTAAATTACCAGTTTTGACTTCTAAATCTCTGAGTTATATGTAATTGTGTATACACCTTCTTTTTCAGGGAATGTCTTGGTGAAGCACATGAACCCTGTGACTGCCAAACCTGGAAGGACTGGCTACAGAAAATATCTGAAATGAAACCAGAAGAACGTAAGAGCCATGCAGGGCCACCAGGGAGGGCGTGGATGTTTTGCTTCCATTTTGATCTTTTGGTTTTAGACAGATTTTTATTTTTTCTTAGTTGCATTAAGTAAAAACTGGTTTCAACATCTGTTGAAAAGTAGGGTAAAACGGGAAGAAAATTACACTCCTGAGTGAGGGGCTGCTTACACTTCTACAGCAGCACTGTGGTAGACTGTTTTTTGTAGAACGTTTCACCCCACAAATACATGTGTGATTCAGTCAGGGAATGCAAAACTCCTTCCCTTCATTTTAAAGCCTTGATTCATTAATTAGTCAATTTATTCCTGTATATAACTTCATTTACCCAGTCCAATTTTGATTTTTAGCCCAATCTGCTTCTATGATTGAGTAGTGTTCCATGAAGATTTTTATTGCTTTAAAACTAATTCAAGCCAGTAGGTGATACTAATAGTGAGATTGAGGGTGAGCTGCAAGGGAGTTGTAGGAAATGGCTTACTGATATGTAAAAAAAACTAATAAAGGTTGGGTTTACACAGGACAGAGGTTTTCTTAGTCAACATTTACAAAAAAATAAAGATTACAGCAATTTGAAGACATTTGAAACTTGCTTATCACAGTCCAGTGCCTTTCCATAGTATGTTATAAATATTTTGGAAAGCATAGAAAATTTTACAAAGAGCCAAAATAGACCCTACTTAGACAAACGATACCTGTTTTTTAATATATGTACTTGCCCCTTTATATATTGTAATTGTCCCATATACTGTATATAAATTTGCACTAAAATAGATTTGTGGAAATACATTGAAATAATAAGTGTATGAATACTATATATGTATAAATTAGCAAATGTAATAATAAAATATATGTGAGAAATATATAAAGGGGAAAAATGTCAATATTCTGTGAAGAACTAGGGAAACTTGCATCATTCCTAATCTGGATTCTCACAAAAAAATTACACAAGTACAATTTCAACCTCTCTCCGTTTTTGCATGCTCCTGTCACCCTCCAAAAGTTGTGGGAGTGAGCGAGGCCTATGAGGATGCTGCCAACTGCCTGTGGCTGCTGACCAACTCCAAACCCTGTGCCAACTGCAAGTCTCCAATCCAGAAGAACGAGGGCTGCAACCACATGCAGTGTGCAAAGGTAAGAAGGACCCATTGTGGGATTTCTTGAGGAACCATAAGTCAGCCTGTGCATGTTTCAGAATCACAGAAAGGGTCATGCCTGATAGCTAGTGAAACCTGGTGCAAGAATCAGATAGTGAGCAAATGGCAAGTGTTTAGAAAATGATCAATATTTACTGAAATCCTTTTGGCTGACAGATGTACATTATAATGATTTAAATTTCATAAACACCTAGGAGTAATTACCAGTACAGTATGAAACAGAAATAATTGATAGTTTAATCATCATTCATAATGTAGAAGTGAAAGAACAGTTTTAACTGGCAGATGGAAGATTTTAAGGAAGGTTTAGCTCCAATTAAGGTTTTGCCTTACTGTATTTTTCTTTTACATTATTTCTCTAACATAGCAACAAAGCAAGAGAAGCTTAGGTGGAAAACTGTAAACAGGAATTAATCACTAGGAATGAAAAGACAGCAAAGAGTGATTCCAACTGCAGTGAAAGCATGACAGCAGAATTCATTGATGACAGCAGCTAGAAAATTAGTCACAAGTTTGCACTGTGCTACCAAAATAGAAAAAAAATATTTTTGCCATTAGTTGAGTATCATTTTAAAATGTTTTTTCTTTCAAGTTAGTAAAAGCAGCATATTTAGCAAACTGTCTCTTTATGTCAGAAATATCTTATATAACTACAACTGTTACCTCATTGAGGAATATCGTTAAATATAAGAAAGTAACAAACACTTGACATAGTTGGCCTACAATAGAAGGCTAACAGATTTAGAAAGTAATTTGCCTTATTTTTCTGAAAATATGCAGGTCTCTATTGCTATGCAGATCCCATTTTCTTCATATTGTCACATATTCTCTCTCTGTGAAGAAATTGAAGATTGGGGCTTTTTTTGGTATCAGTGGCAGCAGAGAACATTCTCCTACACTTCAATTTATGCCAAGTTTTCTGGTTTGAGTTTTTTGGGGTATTTTGTCTTTTAAAAGGATTCATAGATTTTGTATTTCTAAAAACTGTGTAAGGTACATTTGTTGCTGCTGTTGCCCCTGAGCTCAGTTGAACAAAGCCAGCTTCAGGGTGGAGAATACTTGGGCCATTAAACACTGATGAGTGTAGATAATTTACCATTCTAAGGCACTAGCTGACCACCAGAGTTCTCTTTTTTGATGCTTATAGGCAGCTTGAAGTGTCCTTAAAACAGTCACATTCTTTTTGTCGTGGAGAAATCTCTGCAGACAGCAGCTGCCTCTCCTCAGCCTGGTGAGGAAAGCAGTTGCAGAGCTTGGACACAGGCAATAGTGGTCACCTGCCCTGTCGCTTCCTCTGCTGAAGCAAAAATCCCTGACGAAGCTTCTGCCTTTTTTTACAGGGAGTCTGCTCAAGCCCACTACATGATGGGCTATGGCTGCTTCTTAGCAGCTGGCATGTACTTTGGTGTGGAGGAAAATACTCCTTACTCATAAAACCTTGTGTTCTGTACTTAAGCAGGCATTTTCTTGCTGTTTTATGAGTGCAGCTTCTAACGAGGCAAGGCTTATGCAGTCCTGCTCTCCCACTCCACTAGGTATAGGTGTTTTTTCACCTTATGGGTACTCTGATTTCTAAGAAGAGAAGGTTCATAGATACTAAATTGCTGCAAGTTTCATGAAACTCAGTAGCTGTGTGGTGCAGAGACTTCACTTGTGCTGCCACCAAGAGAGAGGCTGAAATACCTGCCCAGCTGTTACCTGTCCTGCTTGGCTCAGACCCTGGCCAGGCAGCAGATGGCATTTGTTAAGCCCAGGTCGTGATGGATACAAGGTTCAGTGATCATAAAGACACATAAAACAGAGCTTGGGAGTTAACCATAGAGTATGCTGAGTTAGAAGGGATCCACCAGGATTAGCAAGTCTGACTCCTGGCCCTGTGTAGTACACCCCAAGAGTCACACCATGTGTCACACCAACACTTGGTGAACTCTGTCAGGCTTGGTGCTGTGACTGCTTCCCTGGGGAGCCTGTTCCAGGGCCCAGCCACCTCTGGGTGAAGAACCTTTTTCTGCCTTCAAGGGAGCGGGCAGCTCCTCTCGATTTAGTGCAAACTCAGCCTCCTTTCTGTGTCCTGTGTCCAGGTGAAGCCGTCACGTAACACGGTTATCCAGCGCTGTGCTGGACGTTTTGTCCAGAGGGAGGCTGTGAGGGAGTATCAAAAGTTCTGCTGAAGTCCAAAAAGGTGATCCAACATCACCTGGCTTCCTTTGTTCAGCTGGGTGGGTTACCCTGTCATAGGAGGGGGTCAGGTTCGACAAGCAGGACCTCCCATCATAAAGCTGTGACCCATGACTGCATTGTCCTCCAGGTGTTTTTCAGCACCTCCCAGAAATCTTTTCCATGATTTTACCGTGCGCTGAAGTGAGCCTGACACGCGGTAGTTTCCAGGGTTGTCCTTCTTGCCCTGCTTGAAAATGATGTTGGGTTTGGGAGGCGTGTTGAAACAGCTTGATGTGGTTTTGTATGTCTCGCAAGACTGAGATACTGGGAGGAAGGTCGGGGAGCCGTGTGAATCTTGGGCTTTTGGAGATGTGAGAGATCAAAAGATAAATATAATGGAGAGGTCAGATGGGAGATAATTTGGGAGAGCTGACATTGTTACAGTAGGAGCATATATACATAAATTAATAGGAAGTTGAGCTTTATTAGTTCAGTTGCTTGTGAAACACCTTGTTTCATATGATCTTTTGAATATTTTGTAATGATTTTTTTTCTTATAATGAATAGGAATGGGTTTGAATGGTAGGCAAATGATACAGTGATATTCACTTAACCCTTTTATACACAGTTGTCCTTGTACTTAATTTCCAGCACTTTTTAAAGCCAGCAGCTTTAGAAAATGTTTGAAAACAAGAAGGAAAAGGACAACAACAAGAAGTATTCTAGTTTTCAGTGCTTTTTAGAAGAAAATCAGCACTACTGATTTTTAAAACAAAATTAGCAAAAGGAAAATGCTAGAATTAGATTTCATTCCTTCCTGTAATATATCTAAGTGATTGTATAAAATAACTACAGACAAACACAACTGGTAT
Source organism: Regulus satrapa (assembly GCA_013396955.1). Lineage (NCBI taxonomy): Eukaryota > Metazoa > Chordata > Aves > Passeriformes > Regulidae > Regulus > Regulus satrapa. The sequence continues at coordinate 222,634 of VWZN01015309.1, read as the reverse complement.
GGAGTAGGTATTCCTGGAAAGGCTAAACTTATCAAGAGAGAAGAAATGCAATTTAATTTATCAAATGCCACTAATAATACTGAAGGCTTAATATTAATTACCGTGAATTTTCTTTCCTCATCTATAAGACAGATAAAATAAACACGATTCACCAAATTGTGAAGTCTTCCATCCATAAATAGCTTCCAGTTATTTTGAAATTAACTAGCTGAGAACTCGCTGCTGAATTGAGAATATTTAACACAGTTTGATCTTCTCTGATGCAGAGAAGCCTGGATAAGTCACCTTACACCTCCTTGTAAGGTTTTACAAAACTTAACATGGAGATCCAGCATAGTCTAATGATCCAAGGAACAAAAATTATGACTGATATAGTTTGATAAACAGATTTCTTGAGTAAATAAAATAGGAAGGAGGATCCTCAAAAATTTTTTACATGCAGAATGCTATTAATTAAGTTGTCCATCGAGGAATAATGATGCCTAACTGCAAATCTGAGACATTTCAACTTCCTTTTGTTTTTTTTTTGTTTGGTTTTTTTTTCCTGTTTTTTCTGAAGTGCAAATATGACTTTTGCTGGATATGCTTAGAAGAATGGAAGAAGCACAGCTCTTCCACTGGAGGCTACTACAGATGCACTCGCTATGAAGTGATTCAGCATGTAGAGGAGCAGTCCAAGGAGATGACAGTAGAGGTAACAAATGAATGTGTGTATTTGAAAAATAGCATTAAGGCTGCCATTCTCCATTCAGGATAAGCTTACCCAAAATTCTTCCAAACCAGAGTTCCAAATGGAAAAATACAACCTTAAATATATCAAAGAGACAGAAAGACAGCACTACTTATTTGTGGATGTATAAGATTTCTGCCTTTGACTTCATTAACAACTATTGGTGACTTTACTCAAGTCATTTCACTTCTCTGTGGCATGGTTTTCTTTTGTGAAATGAGCATGCTGGTCCTGTAATTAGCTGCTGTGCACTCCAGAAGACGTGCCTTAATTTTGGATCTTAGAAAGTTGCTTTAAATAGTAGGCACTGACAGTGTATCAATTCTTTGGCTACAGTATTGGCAGCCTTGTGAATTTCAAAAATAAATTTTCTCTGTTTACTTACGCGGCACTCAGCACTCTGTGCAATACTTTTTATAAAGTATGAATAGAAACAGTTCATTATTTCATTATATCTAATGGTGACTGTTGTATTAAATGCTAAGATTTATTTTGGTTTCTTTTGTTTCTCCATTATTTTCCAGGCTGAAAAGAAGCATAGAAGATTTCAAGAGCTTGATAGGTTTATGCACTATTATACAAGATTTAAGAACCATGAACTTAGCTACCAGGTGTGGGTCAAGCCGTTTTTACTGATGTTTGCTTCTGTTTTATTAATCCAGAAATAATTATCTTATTGTATTTTATTTATTTTCTTTTTCTAGTTAGAACAGCGCCTTCTAAAAACAGCCAAAGAAAAGATGGAGCAGTTGAGTAGAGCTCTAAGTGGAAGTAAGTATTTGTTGTGATCTGTGCTTTTGATTTGAAATCACATCAACGCAGTTATGGCTAAACTGTTCCTTTTTGGACAGTGCTCACATCAAGTCTCTGCTGTGTGATGTCATCCCTACAGTACTAGAATTTGTAAACATTGGATGAAAGTTAAATGTACAATAAATCTTACCTATATTCCAAAGCCTCTAAGAGGATGTAGCATTAGTAAGGTAGAAGCTAATGTTCTGTGCTTATTTCTTTTAGTAAGAACACTGTGCAGTCAGAGAACTTGCTACTCTTTACTTGCACAATATTTAACTGATATGCACAGAAGTAATGCTGACATCAGCTGGAAAGTGCTTTCCCAATGTTTGTTTCATATTGCAGCTGAGGGAGGCTGTCCTGATACCACATTCATTGAAGACGCAGTGCAAGAGCTTCTAAAAACTCGCCGCATTCTTAAGTGTTCTTATCCATATGGATTCTTTTTGGAGCCTAAAAGCACAAAGAAAGAAATATTCGAACTTATGCAGGTAATATATGGGTATATTTTACTTTTCTAATGGCATTTTATGTTTTTGATATTAGTTAGCAGTGTCTTTTTGGATTTTTGTGGCATAAAACTGCTGTACCTGTTTTATGTTTGTAACCAAGTTGGAAAAAGTAGCATATTTTTATAGCATTTTGCAAAGGAAAAGGATAAGGACAGATGGAAGGGGAAAGTAGTAAAATTTCCTGTTAATCTGCTTTCTGAAGGTAACATTTCAGCTTCAGTCTTCATCTCCTCTAGCATCTCTTTTCTTTTTTTCCTTTCTGATGTGCTTGACATCTGGGAGGAGGCAAAACTGGGCGAGTACCTGGCACTGCTGCCTCCTTTCCTATCCCTTAGGTCCCTTGAAGGATGTTTAATATTTCAGAGTGCAGGGAAATCCTGCTCCGATCTGGAGGACAGACTCAATAAAAGAATAGGCTACGGGACAGATGTTTTGGGGTATTTTGGTGTTTCATAAGGTATTTTCAGGAAAATTTCTATCATTTCGCTCAGTTTTTATGGAAAGGAGCTCTTCCTGATTTGCATTTCCCTGTAAAACTGTTTCTCCTGTATTATTAATTCTTGCAGACAGACCTAGAAATGGTCACTGAAGACCTTGCACAGAAAGTGAACAGGCCTTACCTTCGGACGCCTCGCCATAAAATCATCCGAGCAGCTTGTCTTGTGCAGCAGAAGCGCCAGGAGTTCCTGGCCTCTGTGGCCCGTGGGGTTGCTCCTGCAGACTCTCCAGAAGCACCCAGGCGCAGGTAATCTCCCCAAACACTGCACAAATCAGAAGAAATTCTTTTGATAGCTGCCAAAGTGGGTGAATCCCCTGCTGTTCTGAGGTAGTCGCTAAGCGTAGTGGTTGTAAATCGCTGTGAAAGTGATCTTTTCTTGGACGTTTCATCCTTGTGGAATTACAGTCTTTGAGGATAAAAGTATTTTTGAGAATCACTACTCTGTGTGTTGCAACCTAAATTGCTTCCCCACTTGTGATCTCTTAAGTATTTGCTAAATAATATGAGGCAGCTCTGGAATAGTCAAAAATTAACTGTAGGGTTTTCAAAATACATTTTGAGTTCAGAATTAGAGGGGAAGACTTGTTAAGTTTAGAGAGTTACAATTGCACTAGTTTTCAGATTCCAATTGGTTTTGAAGCTCTGGAGGTTGTTCATATTTGTTCTGCTTCTAAATTTGATGGTGTATCTTTCCATTTTATAGCTTTGCTGGTGGAACATGGGATTGGGAGTATTTAGGATTTGCATCTCCCGAGGTAAACTATTTTTTAAAAATTTTTTTTAACTTAAGTTCTGCATATGCTAGAAACACAGGTATGATCACAATCTGCATGAAGAGCTTCCTTATCTTCAGTAAAAGCATTTCAAGTTGGTTAAGCTTTCCATTTCATTTATTTCACAATAGAAGGAAATATATTCCTAGCTAATTGTGCAATGACTCTAAACAATGCCTCTAATGTGGATGTAGTTATCTAAGGTGGCATTAGCCAAGCTATTTCATATTTGTTTTCCAAGTACATAGACAATTTTAAAATTGAATATGAACTGATGTCTGTAAGGAGAGCCTTAAAGTAAAAAATGTATGAAATTGTGTAGATTACTTTTGAATGCAATATCAGCTCAGTAGAATTTGGCAAAAAGTCCAAGAAATTTCCATCCTCTGACACAATCCCAACAAAATCACACAGGCTTACTCCTAAATATTGTTAAATATTTCAAATATTTCTTTTTATTGTTATGTCTTGAAGCAGGATGGAAATGGCCTACTCAAATGACATTGATTTCTGCTACTTTACCAAGAATGAAAATCATATATTTTTAATTAATATTCTATGATCTGTATATGGGAAAGAGTAACTAGCTTTTGAGACTGCTCTAAAAAAGGAGAAGCTTCCTATAAAGATTTCCTTTAACATCTTAATTTTTAGTTAATGTTTTGAGAACATTAGATTAAAGTATTCAGTCAGGAAGGAAACTTCATTTCAACATTTCCTTGTTTGCTGTTTTCTTTCTAGCTAGTCATTCTTAAACATCCTAGAAAACTCCATATACTTTTTTCTATATATTTCCTTTGCTATTGTTGGTGAGCATCACGCTGGTGAGAACATGGCTCGCTTCTCTACAAAAAAATCAACTGCTTCTCCTGTCCAGTTCCTTTAGTTCTTTTGAAATAATCCCACATCTGACAACAGCAAACTCGTTGTGCTGTTACTGTGTCATCAGTGGAACTGGTTATGAGAAGAAGCTGATAAGAAATGTGTTGAAAGCTGTTTAGCAGGAGGTGCAATTGCAGCTGTGCTTAGATGATCTGCTTATGAGTTGTTATGATTTGCCTAAATGTGGCACTGTGTGATGCAAGTTGGTTTCTTTGCTATATAGCTATCACAAATACTTGCAACCACCTATGCTAAAGGAATTGTATACAATTAATAATGGTCCTCTTTATTTTGGTGAATTTCACTGCAAAGTATTTTTCATAGAGCTATACTTTTACTGACAAATAGTAGAATGACTGTGTAGAGCAGATTATTATAGAAAACAAAATCTTACTGGTTTTAGCAAGGAATGCTGGTTGCTGTAGAACACTCTGTGAAATCAAGATGTTCCTACCCAGCAAAATTAAAACTTCTTTTGCTCACGTGTAGGAATTTTTTCTATGTAATAAGAAATAAGGTTTCATAAGTAGTAAATAACATAACTTTCTAAAGGTTAATAAGCAATCAAAAATTAAGTGGCTGTTGGTAAAATCTATTATTTAATTGCAAAGAAATGAGAGCTAAGATCTAGTGTGATGAATAAATCTTAGTGTTCAGTGATCACTTCCCATGATTCCTTTTCTGATTTTTTTTAATAAATCAGTTATATTGTTCTATATCAAGGTTGGATTTTCTGTTGTTTGAAGCACTGCCTAAAAAATCTCTAAGATCCCTAAAATCTAGAAGAATATTTTAGAGAAGAATCACTTCATGTTTCCCTTGTTTCTTTATGGTGTTCCATAGACTAACAAGCATATACTCCTATCTGCTCCTGAAGACAGAATATTGGGCTAAATGGACCTTTTGTCTGGTCCAATAAAGCTACTTTATTATGTTCTTACAATTTCCATGGATTAAAATCTGCCCACACACATGATTCTGTGACTATTCATTTTGTCTTGCATATGTCATTATGAGTAAGAGCTTGGTCTGAGAAAGTTCATGGAAAAAAACATACTCTCATAATACCACTTACATTAGTACAGTCATTGTGTATGAGAAAAAATGCTTCTGGATTTAAGCTTTAGGTACTTTAGATGTTGATGATGAAGAGTTAATATAGGAAAGGAAAACTAATGGTACTGTTACCTTTCCCAATTCATTTGGCCAAATGAATCCTTTGGATTACAGATTTCCCAACTTGGAGCTCACAGAAATAAAGAACAGTATTCTTTTCTGAAGAGAAGAGCTGTGTCCGTAGTTTTTATTGCCTTGTGTATGAATAACTGAAATTAACACAAGGTGCTACCTACACAGGTTCAGTGTCAGCTGCACATACCAAAAAAGATACCTGGAAATTGCCCTTCAAGCATAAAACTAGTTTCTTCATATTAGTAAATATATGCAAATCATATCCAAGTATTAAGATAATTAACCCTTGGGATGTTTGCTTGATGTGGTCAAGAGTCTTTTCCATAAATGCTGTATAAACTGTCTAAGCACACACAATATGAGAAAATACAGCCTGCAGTTCAAATCCATATGGTATTGCTGATTAGCAGCTCGAGTTAAGCAAAAGTAGACGAGATTTGTAATTCATGGAATAAAAATGAATCATAGACTGTCCAGTAGAAGAGTGTCAGATGTGGCTTAAGTTCTGGAGCCATAGTGTCTTGGAGTCTGGGAAAAGTGTATGAAGTCCCAGTGTATGTCTACCAGCTTTCTGTAGTCTTTTCGAGGTTATTTTCTACTGCCAGTTGCTGGCAGCAGAGATTCTGAGATAATCTATTGGTCTAATTCACATCAATTGTTTTTATATTCTAAAATCACTGGGTATGTATTTATCAAAAAGTGTGTCGATGTGTGCATATATAAAGTTTGGCATCAAAGATTTTAAACAAGAAATGTATTCTTGGAATTGGTAAAAAAGGAGATTGCAAGTATTAAAATATTGGTAGTACATCTAGTTTGGGGTTTTTTGTTTTTTGGGTTTTGTTTTGTTTTTATTTTTTGCTAATTCATTGTTTTATAGATTTAAGATTACCTTGAATTTTTTTGTTATTTATGTTAAGCGTCGCATGATACAACTTGCAATTCATTTTTCTGAAAGCGGGTGATTTTATAATAAACATATAAAATCACACATTTTCTATAAAAATGTGATGCTTGTTACTCAGAAAAATAGTACTGCATGCTGCCCTGTGTTTTGTAACCTTTGGTTTATGCAGGAATATGCTGAATTTCAGTATCGGAGGAGGCACAGACAGCGTCGGCGTGGAGACATGCACAGTCTGCTGAGTAATACTCCAGACCCTGATGACCCCAGTGAGAGTACATTAGGTAGGGACCTCTGTGGGCTGGCTTTTTTCTCTTCCTGCTTCAGAATCCACTAGTAGTGACCACAGTGTTTGTTCTTCTGTGGATACACTTCAAAGAAGTTTCAAATACATTGCTGTATTTTCCAGGATACAACATAAAGGCTTGTCTCTGCAGTTTTTTTTATGTCCTCTTAGAAGTGGTGTTGTTGACTTCACTGTGGCTGCTGCTGTTCTAAAAGAGAAATGCATTAATCTTCCCACTGACAACTCCTCAGCTGTCCAGTGCAGGTTTGCTTTTCTGAAGAAATTCTTAAGGTCGCTCATATATACACCAGGTCTTCTAGGCAAATGGAAAGTTGTGCATAGAATGTAGAAGCCATGGGCCTGTGGAAGAGCATCCTAAGGCTGCATTCCAAAACTCTGCTCAGAAACTGTATTGGCAAAGGCAGCCAGGAAAGAAGCTGGCCTGAGCTGTGACTTCCAGCGTGCTGCTCCTCTGAGGGCTGCTAGTGCGGTCTCTTAAGGTCTCCCTGTGACTTGGCTGTCTGGGCTGGCTCAGTTCTGCCAGAACCTTAGCAAAGGTTCAGAAATAGCTGGAATCCAAATCCTACTGTGACACTGTTACTGCAGAGCTGCCAGTCTGTGTGCTCAGTTATCTTAGCTGTGCTGCACAAACTCTCACTGCTATGTCTCAGGAACTTAACACACAGCTTGTTCTTCAAAACCAAACTGAGAGATCCTTTATTGAAGGGAAAGCATTACATACATCCTTTATTTTAGAAAAAGTTATCAAAATTTTCGTGAACTTCGGTTCTTCCCTATTACAGATAAAATGCAAAACCATCTTGTTAGTTCAAGGTCTAGATTTTGACTGAACGCTTGGATATAGTTAGTGATGGTCAGGTGCATGCTATTAAAGCACGCAAGAGAATATGATTTTATTTCAGCCTATCACATTTGGAGTTTTGGAGTGGAAAATTCCATTTTCCAAAGCCAAAAGATTTACATTTATTTTTATTACAGAACATACATTTATTTTTTCTGGAAACAGCATCTTACTTTTATTTTTTGTTGGTTTTAAGAAAACATCAATGTCAGTAATTGCTGAAGTCGTTGTCGCACTAACAACTCTACTCTTAATTGTGCTGCAATGTTACAGTAAAAATTATTATAGTGTTAACATTACAGCTGAGCTTTTGTCTTTGAAAGAACAGAGAAATGGGCAAACGTGATTTGTAATCCACCTGTGAATGCATCCTGTATTTGTGTCCACATGCAGTAATTTTCAGGGCTTTCCATAAATGATGTGTGTGCCGTAGAAGCGCTTTGCTCCCAATGGCATAGCCCGTGCTTCCAGGGAGAAGGGTATTGAGGGCAGAAAGGACAAATGAGCCGGGCACTCACCCAGGATAAAACAGAGAGATTGGTGTTTCACCACTGTGCAAGAGCTGATGTGGAAGGAGTGGTTTGGACTCTTTCATTCAGAGTGAATAAAGGAGTAAAATTACATAACTAGAATCCAAAAGGAAGGAGGAGATTCTGTCAGCAAGTCATAGCAGAGGAGGCTTCTTCGCTGGTTTTTCAACCACTTTGTTTTGATTGCCCAAACAGACACTCAGGAAGGTGGCAGCAGTAGAAGACATGGCACCTCCATGGTGAGTTCAGCTTCTATGGGTATTCTGCACAGCTCTTCGCTTCATGACTATACCCCTGTCAGTCGCTCTGAAAACCAGGATTCTCTTCAGGTATCTCCCCTATTCTCTTTTCCATTCTCTCTGCTTTGCTTGCTCTCCTCTGCTCTGCCTTTCTGTGTCATTTTTTTCTCTGCAAACTTTCTTAATTCTTCAAGGAGAAAGGGAGAACCTAGGACAACACATTACACATTCGCAGTGGTAAGAATTGCTAAATAATCACTGACATAACAATTGTTGCCTTTTAAATCATGTTGTCAGCTCTCTCGGTAAAAACTGATTCTGATAAAGGATGTGTAGAAACAATTAATCAATTTCAGATTTGAGCAAAAATTACTTTTCATCCAAAATATGTAATAAGATGCAAGTTTTATTCTGAAAGCAACCTTATGTATTTCCACAGGCTCTGAGTTCACTGGATGAAGATGACCCAAACATCCTGCTAGCTATTCAGCTGTCATTACAAGAATCTGGCTTGGCCATAGATGAAGAAACTAGAGACTTTCTAAATAATGAGGCATCTTTAGGAGCAATAGGTACCTCTTTGCCTACAAGACTGGACTCTGCTCCCATAAGTATAGACAACCCAAGGGGTGCTTTGAGCAGCTCTGAGCTGCTAGAACTCGGTGACAGTCTGATGAGACTGGGTGCAGGCAGCGATCCCTTCTCAGCCGATCGTCTTCATTCCCACCCCTGCAGCGAGACGAGAAGTGGGTTATACTCAACATCAAGCGATGCTGATTCCAGCAGTCAAGATCCCAATACCAATGAGAACCTGCTTGGAAATATTATGGCCTGGTTTCATGACATGAACCCACAGAGTATTGCTCTGATCCCCTCAACAAGTACAGAAACAGATGAGGAGTCACAGCAACCCAGTACTGAAGATGGGTCAGCGGGGCAACCAAATCTTACAGACACAGGGCTGGAGCCTCAGGAAGAGCATGCACTGTTTGAGGATGCACTCAAAAACGAAGGCAGAGGAACCCAAACGGAGGAAAGTGCTTCTGAAGAAAACATTCTTCCAAGTGAAATAGTATCACAAATCAGTGATAATAACAGGGAGGTGACAAGCGTCCTAGATGCTTCAGGAGATAGTGCAAGTCAGACTCCTCAAACCTCAAGTGAATGGACTGAACATGTGCATCTGGTATGAGTAAAAACTAAATCTGGAGTAAAAGAATGGCGGAGACAGATGGTACACTATGTGGAGTAAGCATTATGGAGGCTTTGATCCACAGAATTGCAGCTCAGTTGTAACCACTGACATAACAACGGATATTTAGGAGTTCTCTTGAATTGTAGTTCTTCATAATAACGTGAACCTTTCAAGGAATATCCTTTGCATTTAATTAGGTAGTATTTGCCTTTTTGCTCTCAAGAGAAAGGAATAAGTAGGTTGTATTCCACATTCCTAATACAATGCAGCATCTGTTTAGCCTTAGGTTGATGATACTTAACTTGAAAGTACGGATTAAAGGCTTACACTGAATATTTTGGTTGTTTTTCCTAAGAAATAGTTTATTCCATTTTTTAGAACTCATAATTTCACCAAAATAACATCTAGCAGTTCATTTGCATTTTGGTTTTGTTTTCCAGAACTTTTCCTTACTCATATTTTCATTTTTGTTAGCAGTGTGAACGGAGGTATTTAATGCTTCTCTGTAGTACTGCTCCAGGAACAAGATTTAGGGGATATTCTTTCCCTTTAAAATCAAAGATTTTTTCATGTCTATTTACAGTCCGAACGTGCCAAACTGTGAAAAGTTAACTGGCAGTAGCCTAATGAAACAGTGCAGTGTTACTCTATCCAAGTAATCCCACAATTCTTAGCAGTGAAAGAAACCACTGGGTAGCATTGCTTCTCTAAATTTAACTGGCATATGTTGCCATGGTGACTGCATTTAATTAAATGTAGCCGGTATCTTAAGTTAATAAAACCTAATGCTGCTGTTAAACAGTTATTTTAAATATTAAAATACAGTGAGTTAGCAACAGCTATGCTGTATTTTAAGAGACACTTTAATGGAAGTGCAATCATAGTTCTTTGTTTTCATAAATCTACGAAGCATTTTATGCACTAATAGTGCAATTACTTTTAATGATAACATTTTATAAAAATAGAGGAATACAGAATTTTCATATATTAGCCAGTCCCACAATTAAAAGTTCAGATAACACATCCTGCTCAACATGTTACGGTGCCTTTGCCTAACCCAACTGGATAGTTGCCACAGTTAAACAAGTAATTCAAATTCAGTGTTTGTTCTGGAGTAACTATGCTATTAATTGCAAAGACCTCCATAAAACCACCCATGGCCTTGCCTTTACAGTAAATAATTAAACGTTCAGTCAGTGTTTTTGCATATACAAAACACTACTAGGTATTTGTTCAATTGCACAATATTCATTTGCTGTGTGATTACTGTTTAGTGTAAGAAAAAAAAAGTTTAAAAAAGAAAAAAAAAAAAACAAACCACAAAAAAACCTTTTCCTAGTTGTTGTACCGTGAAAAACAAAAATACTGGTTTTAGATTTGCTTAAAAGCATCAATCTACAGTTAGTGAGATACAATGGTACAGTATGTAATTACAACTAGAATAAGTTGTTCAAATGGCTGTTTTAATTACATATAATCAAAATTTTTCATAACATGGGCAAATTACATACACTCCATTTTAAGTTTTGCTTAACTGTTACCAGAGATTTGTTGATATGATATAAAAGTTTATTACTACTGAGTGTGTATAGGGAAGTGTCATGATAGCAAAGTTTATGTATTGATTACTGTGAGTTCAAGTGAGTGTTTTGGTAACTAATTCATGCAAATGCAGCTTTGGAAGCCTGCAGTTACAGGGTTCATATAAGTAAAAAAAAAATGAAATAAGAATATTTTAACCTTACCCCATAAAAACCTTGTCCATTTTCAAGCATCTTTAGAGAGAATGAATTAGAATAGTCTAAATAATTTTCTGACTTTTCCTCTAGCCACCCTACTCCTGACATAATGCTGAGCCTTTGAAAAATACCCATAGGTATAAAGTTTTTCGACTTTAATTCAACTAAAATGGTCCTTCATGAATTGCCATCATGAACTGGTCTGAAAGTTAACTCACATAGCTTCCTTGAATGGTAATTTCTGAATAGAAAGATTCCACAAAAAGATTGTGCATTGCATTGAGATGTCTCGCCAAGTTGCAGTAAGATATGTAAGAGTGCTCTCTGTGAAGATAGTGAAGTTTGTGGGTTCTGGTTTTATGTAATTTGGTTAGGTTGTGCAGTATATCCATTGTTTCCGTGTTACTCTTATGAGCATGAAATTAGACTATTAAATTTGTATTTTCTTGGTACTTATTTTAACACCATAGTCATTGACTTTACAATTCAAAAATAAAAGTTTGGCAAGACTATTTTGTAAACCTGTTAATTTTATAATGTAAAAAAATTACTCTAACCTTGAATTGTTATTTGCACTTTCATAGTCTATACTTGATACATTCCCACTTTATATACAAGTAGGATACTACAACCATGTAGATGTTTGGCCAAATGAATGCTGTTAATAATATGTAAAATTCTTTGATTAAACATTTATTACTTAAACTAATTCCGTTCTGTCTCTTTACATCTTAGACTTACTGTAGCAGATCCTTGAGACTGCTGATGGAAATTTTTAGGGTATGTTCAGTACTGGGCCAGATTAGTTGGACACCATGTAGTAAGCTGAATGTTTTAATTTGTAAATATAAGGTACCATCATTAAGCTTTGAAAAAAAACCTAAAATAGAATTTGTCTTAATTGCTACAGCCATATTGTGCACTTGTTCTTTGTAGAGTAGTGCTTTGTCACTACAAATAGTGGTGCTAAAGAGGGGGGGACTAATTTTTGTGAAAGATTCTGTTAATTAGCATTACTTAAGTGCCACTTAATATCCACTCTCCATTGTAAGCAGGAAATTCCAGAGTGTCTCTGTTACATTAATAGCACTAAACTGTTTTGTTCATCGTTACAGTAATGTCACCAACTTCCTCCGCCAAGCGTGCCCAGCTGGTGGAATCACAGACTGCTTTGGGCAGGGAGGGACCTTAAAGACCAAGTTGTTCCAGTCCCCCTCCCGTGCACAGGGACACCTTTCACTACACCGAGCTGCTCCACCCAGCCCAGCCTTGAACAACACTTCTGTGGACAGAATATTCCCAACTTCTCTGGGCAGCCTGTTCCAGCACCCTCACAGAAGGCATCCCTGTAATACTCAGGGAGGCTGGTGGGAGTGGAAGCTAAAACATGGACTCACTGATAGCCAGTTTCTTTACAAGCAATTGTCTGGCTCAAGAGGCAGCTGTAACATGCCTCGAAAGAACCAAGTACCTGTGGTCATCTTATGTCATCTCTGCCATTGCTTTACCTATGTCCTTCATGAGGGCCAAAAACCAAAGACTTCACAAGGTCTGGGATGAATTCTTGGCTCTTCTACAAGCTTGAATGAATAATTAGACCCAAAAGTACAAAGACAGATGCATGTTACCTATGCAGGTAACAACCTATCTCAAGAATAGCATCAGTTGTGGCTCTGGGAGTTAAGGGAATGCAAAGCTTCTTTTCTCACAAGAGAGCTGTTAAGTAGAGAACCTTAGAACAGAACCTTGTGGAAATGCAGAGTGCACCAGTCCATCAGATCTATATCCAATTTCATGGATTTGCAACACAAATATTTCTGGAGAAGCACTCCATGTGCATCCCCTGCAGCTGACTGTGGAACAGTGACACACACATAATAAGAATGAAGGATTCTTCAGCTGTGAGCCAGCTGACAGTAGGATAGCAGTAAGAAGTTAGGAGGAAGCAATGCAATTAAATCCACTGCAGAACAATTCAACTACTGAAGCAGGAAATGAGCAGTTGTGCAGATGTGCATCAATTCCAATAGAAACCACTCTCACCGAGAGCTCCCGAGAGAAAACAATTCTCTACTGACAGCCAGTGTGTGTCTCTAACAGTCCCCCTCCACAGGTGGAGCCAACATTTTATTTCTTCCACTTCTTTGTGGAGTATACATTTGAAGTTTCAGAGAGCAAGGATGGGCTCTGATGACTCCTAAGGGTAGTCCTTACTGCAGTAAGGACTGGAAATACACAATAATTGGAAGAAAACATTTACTCTGCAACTTTTGCTGAGTTTGCACAGCACAAAATGCCTCAGCTGCATCAGGCACTTCCAGTCAGGACTCAGACGGAGTCAACCCACTCCAGCTCCAAAGAGAGGCTGGTTCTCTTAAGGAGAATCAGGAGATAAAAGACATGCTGGGTATAATTTCTGACAAAACATCCTAACTGCTGTTGTGTCACCTTCCAGGTGAGGTAGGGATGATCAGAGAGCACTGACAGCAATCCCTGCCTCTCTCTCTTCTTACACGAGACCAACAGAATAATCATACCAAGAACACTGCAATCTCAAGGCGTTGTTTTACTGTGGTTCCATTGAAACAGCACAACCACACTTGTCAAGAAATACTGATCTAAAACTTTCTGGCAACATAAAAATGGTTGCCTAAACCCTTTTTGAATTATCTTAAACTCTCACTTCAGATGAGGTTTCTTAAAGCTTCAACGTTATTGATTTGGGGTTTTTATTTCAAAGCGGGAAGAACAATCACAGTGGGTAAGTTATCAGCAAAGTAAGGTAGCATATTTAATTAAGAGCATACACATATATGTAAATCACACACATTCTACATTTGTGACACGGTTTCATGCACATGGTTTCAGAAAGACCAAGGGGTGAGTAGCCAGGAGTCAGGAAGATGGTTGAACTGGAGTTGAAAGAAAACAACTATTGTAATTTTTGCTATCCATTGGTCCATAAGTCTTATAAAATTCACAAAAATAAAAAGCTTCACAAAGTATTACATACTTATCTGGACAGAAATGGACACTGTCACTCATTTCTAGCCGGTTTCTATGCAGACTAGTGAAGCTGTGCCAACGTGAAGGCAGTGAGAGGGGCCCAGCAGTGGAGGACTGCTGAGGTGGGTGGTTGGGAACAAAAGGAGGCAGAAGCTGCAAAAAAAGAGCGGTGGGGAAGAGCTAAAGGGTTCTGAGAGATCACTGATCTGTAGAATAAAACTATAGAGACATGCATTAAAGAAACAGAAAACAAAAAACCCAGTACATATAAACAGCCTGAAAAGACATGACAGCAAATCAAAATGTAAATCAAAATTGAGAAATAATTTTGGTACCTGAAGCAATAAAGTCAAAGTTGCTGTGAAAGAGGCATGCAAGAGGTGAAACACAGCTGTCCGTGAGCCAGTACCAACCCAGGCACACCCTGCATCCACTGCACGCTGCATGAGGGGAGCATCTGTTAATAGATCCCTGCAAATCACGACTATTTGTATCCACCGAGGACAAGACAAAAAACAATTTCATTTGCACCAAAGAAGCTTGAAATAAACCTTAAGGATGGAAACTGAATATGAGAACTAAGAGACTGCAAATCTTCTGGCATGACTGGGCATTTCTTTCAAAACATCTGACAAGAAAAATATCTACACGGGAAGGCCCAGGGCCATGAGAGTGGCAGTAGGTGAGGAACCACTGCTAGATCCATGGTTCCTACATTTGGCTCTCAAAGCTTCACAAAGGCACGTATTCATTCCCCAGCCTTTTAAGCTACTCGATACATGACTGAGGTTCCATGCAAGAGGGGCATTGCAGTCCGTCTCCTGATTTTCTGTGGAAGACTGACAGCTATAAATCCTTGAATGACAGCACCTGGCATCCCCTGCAAACAAGAACAGAACCAGAGACGGTTTCTGCTGCACAAAATCACAGGGTTGGAAGCTACTTTAAAGATCATCTAGTCCCAACCCTCCCTGCCCTGAGCAGGGACACCTCGCACTAGACCAGGTGCTCAAGGCCGTATCCAGCAGAGTTTTGAACACTGCCAGGGTGGGGGCATCCACGGTCTCCCTGGGCAACCGCTTTCAGTATCTCACTACCTTCACAACAGACAATTTATTCCGAATATCTCATCTAAATTCTCCGTCTTTCAATTTGTCCCCTTTCCCCCGCCCGGTCCTGTCCCTGCTGTTCCCGAGTCCCTTTCTGCCTTCCCTGTAGGCTCCCTTCAGAAACTGGAGGGTGCTGCGAGGTCTCCACATGACCTTCTCCAGGCTGGGCAGCCCCGACTGCACCCATCGGGCCCCGGTGTCCGTCTCGCCGGGGCTGACGGGACACGGCTCTCCGGGACGCGGCTCCGGCCGAGGCGAGAGCGGCCCCTGAGCGGGCCGGGGCCC
>VWZN01015309.1:165800-206931 GCA_013396955.1 Regulus satrapa | reverse complement strand
CCGGCGGGGCCGGGCGGCGCTGGGCGGGGCCGGGGCGTTGGGGCCGTCCCCGCTGAGTTCATCCCGCTGTGCCCCGCAGAGCAAGCAGGAGATTCACCGCCGCTCCGCGCGGCTCAGGAACACCAAGTACAAGTCTGCGCCCGCCGCGGAGAAGAAGGTTTCGACGAAGGGCAAGGGCAGGAGGCACATCTTCAAGCTGAAAAACGTAAGGCGGTGCGCGGCGGGGCCGCGGGTGGGGCGGGGACTGCGCCGGGCTGGGGCGGGCACGGAGCCCGCGGGAGCCGTGGGAAGAGGAGCCGGTCCTGGGAGTTCAGCGCTCGCTTCTGCACAACATCCTGGAGGTGAAAACTCTGTGAGCTCTGTTGCTTTGAGCTGTAAAGTAAAAAAATGTTTTGCTAGTTTCTTTAGAAGATAATGTATCTGTATGTTGTCTAAAAGGAAAGAAAAAAAAACAATTTCTGGAACTTTGCGGTTGATTTAACCCTCCTGATTTTCAATTTCTGTGTTCTTTTCTTAGCCCATCAAGGCTCCCGAGTCTGTATCCACTATAATTACAGCAGAATCAATCTTTTATAAGGTATGATTTATGCAAATATATTTGCAAAAATGATTATTCTGTTTCCAATGTCAAGAATTATCGTGGACAGTGAAAGCACTACAGATATCGTCACGAAAACTGCTCTTCCTTGCCTAACAGTAGCGTAGGATTTTGGTTTGCCATAGTCATTACTGTTAAGTCTTGCAAGGTAGTTTATCTAAATAGTTTAAATAGTTATCATTGTCTCAGGCTCTTCTCTTCCAAGGCAAAATGCATCTCTTTTTTTTTTGTCATTATTGCTCTCTGCATTTTTAAACTTAACTTGCACTGTGCAGAGGTCAAGTGACTGGAGATGATTATTTAGATTTGTGTAATGTTTCCTGCCTTAGGTGCAGACACATTTCCCGTAGAGAGGGTGGGTTGCAGTGCCCCAACATCTCAGCTGGCTCCCATTTGAGAGCTGGTGCAAGCAGTCTCCAACACCCTGGGAACAAGATCTGTTGGCACTTGCACTGAAGCAGGAGGGAGCCTTCTCATTTCATGCTTGAGAGCAGCTTTACCAGCATGCCCAGGTGTTGGTGTTCTAATGTTCTGAAGTTTGCTTTTGTTTCCCAGCAGTACAAACAAACAGAATGTTTTTTTCCCCCCAGAAAAGGTTGGGATAGGCAGTGGGAGACTGCACAGCCAGTGGTGGCCTGAGATCCCATATACCCTCCAGGGACCTGATGCTTCATGCCTGGCATTCCAGATGAATGTCCTGTTTGCTGTTAACCAGTTCAGAAAACCTTTACTGTCTTGTGTGTTTGTGTTTATCAGAAATTCCTAAGAATTATATCAGAACTTCTCCATATGTAAAATGTTCCTACTTTGATACTTTGCAGTGTTGTGGTGAATAGGATGGTTTGGGGCTTTTTGTGTTCTTTTTGTCTGTGTTAAAAACAAACACCTTTCTTTCGCCACCATTCTTTTGCATGTGGCTGAATTGAAGCTGCCTTTCAAGATGAGCATAATTTAGGACCATTTAGGGTATTGACACTTAAGATATGAATCAGAACATGAAGTGAAGCTGACAAAATCAGGTTGTTTGATTGCTGTGTCATTTGTATTTGTCTTCCAGGGTGTGTATTACCAGATTGGAGATGTTGTTTCGGTGGTTGATGAGCAGGATGGAAGAACATACTATGCTCAGATCCGTGGGTTTATTCAGGACCAGTACTGTGAAAAGAGTGCTGCACTAACCTGGCTCATTCCTACACAAGCCAGCCCCAAAGACTGTTTTGACCCAGCATCCTATATCATAGGTAATCTCTTAAGCCTTCACTTGATGCAACTAGTTGGATGTGCCTACACCAATGCAGAGTCGTGTTTTTTAAATGAACATTTTAGCTTCTCAGGGTATTTTATGCAAGTTCACGTTTTAGACTCTAATCTTGTAAACATCTCATTTACTGTAATAACGCTTTTTATTTATCTTGTGTATGTAATGATTACCACTATGGCAGTGGGTGATTATCTGAGTGTTTGTGGGGACAATCACAGTTGTGCAGCTCTAAAGATCAAATTATTGCTCTATAGATAGGTTTAGTAACCTATCTATCGCAGACATATCATAACCTGTCATAACATAGTAACTTTGATTCTGATATACCAGTCCTAGTTGTTTCTTTTAAAGTGACCTGAATTGCTTGATCTTTGTCCTGTATTCAAAATACATGGCATGCACGCACTGGCACAGAGACTGTTCTGCTACTGATGATAAAATTAGTAATTCAGAAAACTCCTTCTAACAGGCAGGACACTAATAAAATGTATTTTAAACATATTAACTACACTACTTCACTCAAATACCAGGGTGCTTCAAATGGGATGGGGGAAAGATCAGCCCAGTGAAATTAAAGGTAGAGGTTTCTTGTGTAATTCAGGAGGCTCCCTTCCTAGGAAAGTCATGGACTGTAAAGACAAATTCTCTAAGGGAATGTTGGCTGTTATGGCATATTCTTATTCAGCATAATTAATTGTATGCCTTTAAGTTTTGTCTTTGAATTTTATTATTTTTTTTTCCTAGGACCAGAAGAAGATCTCCCAAGGAAAATGGAGTATTTAGAATTTGTTTGTCACGCACCTTCGGAATATTTCAAATCTCGATCATCTCCCTTCCCTACTGTTCCTACGAGGCCGGAGAAGGGCTATATATGGACTCATGTGGGACCTACGCCTGCAATCTCCATTAAAGAAACTGTAGCAAATAATTTATAATTTTTTTTAAGGAATACTTTGGACTAATTATTTTGGGTGTATCCTCCAGTTTGTAAACCCCATACAGAAAGTTTTAAAAATTCTAAAACGTGCCGGGTTTCTTTTTGGATTATGGTATTTATTTATTTTAGATACGTCAGATCTTTGAAGGGAAAGACTTCATTCCAGTTGATGCATCATTTCAGTGCTCTGCTCTTCAGACATTAGTGTTCATCTTGGGACAAAACCACAAGTTTTATGTCATCTTTGACTTCTGAAAGTTGCCTTTAGTGTTCATTCTTACCTTTTAAGTTATTTTCCAGAAGAGGAGTTTAAAAGACATAATCATCCAGCATTTTATATAACTGTTTCATTTAGTAAACTGTGACTGCTTTTATTTCTTGTTAAATAATTTAAGACTAGCTTCACCTAAATACTAAAAAGGTCAGTGGTGCAATTAACAGTTTTCTGTTATGTGGAGAGGATTGATCTATTTGGATTTCTCCAGACTAAAACCTCATCTGCAAAGAGGGACTCTTAACTGTAACTTTTTAAGGGAATTTTTGTTCATCTGAATTTGAAATGTGGGGCCTATGTGTGTAGCTTTTTGCTAAACTTACTTATGTAAGGGCATAAATTTCCTGGAAAATTGGATGCAAATTCAAAAATTAATGTTATTTGCTATCCTGGCATCTTCATGGCAGAAGTCTATCTGCATTTCCTGAGCAAGCCAGCACTGACACATGATTTGAGTTTCAGATTGTTAGTATATATTTGCCTGTTAGCTTGGACTCATAAAGTTGCTTTAAAATTTTTTTTCAGTCTTCACAATTAATAATGATGAGGAAAAAAAATGGTCAGG
This sequence comes from Regulus satrapa, assembly GCA_013396955.1. NCBI lineage: Eukaryota > Metazoa > Chordata > Aves > Passeriformes > Regulidae > Regulus > Regulus satrapa. The sequence continues at coordinate 203,296 of VWZN01015309.1, read as the reverse complement.
CTATTCAAATTTTTAAAAATCAGTAAGGGAAATAAAAACTTATTTTATGTATTGACAGTCTCAGCATAACAAGGAAAATGTATAAATAGCAGAATGGGAGAAATGCCACATACTAAAATACCAATGAAGTTTTCTGCCCTAAACTGTTTTCTAGGCAGTCAGCTCCAAACATGAAGTGTTTGTATGGCCTCAGTTCCAAGGGCTTAGTGGTTCCTGCTGCCTGTGAAGGGTAAGACTTGTAAGTGGCCTTAAATTTAAATGTACTACTCTTTTCAGGTTTGTTTTTGGGTTTTTTTTCCTTTGTATGAACATATGTGACCAGCACCCAGAAGGCTCAAATCACTTTTAAGATCTTGTATGAAAGCATAAAAATGTTGCACTAGGCTTATGCTGTAACTTTATGAAAGACTTTCAAATATGTAACATATCTGAAAGTCTCAGGTATTGGCAGCTTTTGGTACGGTGGGACCTGTAGGGCAGGAACCAGATTTGTTTTGGCCTGCAGCCTGTTCTGCCCTCTTCAAATACAAGGAAGAACAATCAGCCTTAAGGGAGTAGATGCTAAAGTTAAGGGATACTGTCAGTAATTCAGAGGGCTCAGAAATTAGCAGTAGGTTGCTAATGCAGAGTTAAATCTTAATCCTCAGTTGCTTACAAAAATGAGTGTGTTGCAGNAATCCTCAATTGCTTACAAAGATGAGATATGTGATGTGTGCCCGTGTTCAGTGTGTTGCAGGTGACCTCACTTCTCCCCATGCTCTCAGTTGCTCTGGGTTTGTTTTGTTTGGTTTTTTTTTCTTATTTCTTTATTAACAATTACAAGAAAATAAAAATAACGAGTTTTATATTTGTAGTAACCAGAGTGACTCCCTTGACTCAAATGTTTTCTTTCTCTGCAGTCCACAAGGTTTTCATTTGGGATCACTGTAAAGTCCCTGTGCTGCCTGGGCATCACCCATGGACCTGTCCTCTACTGTGGGCTGTCTTACCTGAATTATCAGGGTTGGAAAAGACCTCGATGGTCACAATGAAGCTTAGCTGCTTTCCTTGTCAAATCCTCATGGGAATAAGGAGGAGAACAATGCTTACCTTGCTTTGGTTTTTTAGTTCCTACAAGGTACACTAAATGAAAAGTACTTTTTGCCAGTTGCCTTATTTGTCAATAAATTGTAATATAAAAGGGAAAATTAATATTTAATTAGAATACACCTTTCTAAAATTCAGTGCTGCTGGTGATTCAAGTATTATATTTCCAACTACAGTCTAAACAGACAAAAATATCTTTTTTTCAGAGAGCTATGGAATAACTTCCTTCACTAAATGCTAAGTATTTTTATTTTAGTTTTTATTATACTGGGAAATGTTAAAAAAATCTAATAAGCAAGAATTCTGATTGTAAAGTCTCAGAGTGAATTTGCAGGCAATGACTATTACATAAAATACTGAGTATCACATAGACATGTGGCCTGTGCCCTGAGGCACACACTGCAGGAAATCTGTGGGAGGAGTAGCCTTTTAACTTTCTTGTGAAGTACTTAACTGTACCAAAACAATACATACTGGAGAAGGGTTTCCATTTGGGCAGTGACTTTGTTGGGAACAGAATACTTTTTGGGAAAACGTGATGCAAACACAATGGATAAATGAGTGAGTGGCTCCTTGGGCTCCTAAAATGAGGCTGGGGTTCCTCTCTTGCTGCTGTGCCATCCTACATGACAATCCTGGCAGAGGTTGGATTAGTACCCTACAGCTTGGCATCCAAGCCAGTCCAATAGCTTTGCTTTCATGTAATGCAGCCTTCAACTTTAAAATTAATACTATACAAGAAGCAAAGAGTACACTGATTGTGGATGCTGGTATATTCTGTATTATGATTAATAAGGGCCCTGAATTGTCTTACAGAACTGAGAAATATTAATAGGTGTAGTAATAAAGTTTCAACTGCTCTTTGCAGTTACTGAATTAGAAAAATTATAATTCTATTTTTCGCAGATAGAATTGGTACATCTATTAGGAGACTACATCCCTCCAAAATTATGGAAGATGAGCATTATGTGCATAAGCAGAAGCACTTTTACAGTTGTAATAGTTCTTTTTGTGTGCTCCCCTCTACAGGATCTCGTGATCACTGACAACAGAATTTTGTTATTGGCAATTATTTCTTTCACCCACACAGTCACGCTTACCTTCACGAAAACTATTTTTTTCCTCAGCTCTTCTAGTTGGTAATTTGTTCTTCTTGAATTTGGCTGACATCTTCAGTGAGATTATTTTTATTTTCTAGTTTGGTAGCTTCAATCAATATTATGGACAACATATCCAGGAGATTTGTGCATCTTTATGAAATACTTAAGTGCTTTGATGTCTATTTAATCCTAATTACTGGAATTTAATTTTGATAGAAAGGTTGTTTTAACCTGAAAGTATCAAGATTATCCTGTGCAGGGCATTTAGACTCAGAACAGTTAACCCAGGCACCTGCTTATATATGGCAATGTGGTCTCCTGCAACATCTGTTGAACTCCTTCACTTAGGGACAACAGCAGGAGTGTTCCTCTTCTCTCACGAAGCTGTCTAGAGGTAAAGTTGCTTTCAGTAGTTCCACCTGTCTCTCCTTCTGAGTCCATGGACACTTCTTTGCTGAAGACCATCACACCTCTCTGCCTTCATCTGTGTAAAGTACCCTGTTGTAAAATGGCTCTGTCAGCTGATCCAGGTTCAAAACACACACGATACTTTTCTCTTAACACAAATCTTCCTCCAGGGGACTTCAGTAGGAGTGTTTAATTTTGTCTTCAGATGGTCAAACCCTTGATAATCCTTTTCAGTGTATGTAGAACCGTACATAAACACTGTTCTATTTCTTTTTGATTAGGTTACTTTTGTATAAAATTACACTGTAAGGCTGTTTGTGGTAGTGAATCTGAATTATGTAAGCAGAATTTGGGTACCTCTTCTCTCCCAAGCCTGGATTTCAGGAGGTCATTAAGAATTCATATCCAGGAGAACCTGTCCTTTTAATCCGTCTGTCCTTCTCAAATACCTATTTCCCAAACTGTGTCATTCCACATACAGAATTTGCCAGTTACCTCTCCTTAAGGAGTTTCTTGGAGCATTCTTAGGACTCTTTTTCTAAACTGTCGTAACAGACCACTGCTAGACAAGGTAAAAGACTCTGTCTCTTCTTTATGAGAAGCTAATTGCAAACTGTGGAGGAAATAGAAGTAGCTTCAGCAATTATTGTTGGCCAAAACAAAACCAAAAGCAACCACTTCATGCCTACAGAGTTTGCAGAGCCCGACTATGGCTTCAATTGCTCCCATGATGAGGTAAGTGGAAATGATATGTTGAAATTTAACGTATCCATATAAGGCTATACAAAGGCACAAATAGTAGGACAGAGTCAGGGACATATATTGCAATGTACTTCCTTGGTGGGCTTTCTAGTCAAGCTTAACTCAGCAGCTCCTGAATAATTTGAGACCATCAGGAAAGAAGCATCTGCCTCAGCTTTTAGTGACCAGCAATATTTTTGACACAAAGGTCAAAAGTAGAAAAAAGTAAAAATGTCTCTTCTAGAAAACTATTGGAAAAATCAGTGCAAGATCTGGGGAAAATCTGTTTTTAAAAATCTCTTGCCAATTTGGTTTTACCCACTCACATCCTGCCATAAAGAAGGGCATGTGTGATAGGCTGTTTGTTTCTGATGCCTCCAGTTCTGTTCTATCCTTTTTGATACAGTGGGGTATAAACAGCACATAACATTTAACAGCACACATGCAGGAACAGCAAGGGATTTTTGAAAGAATGTTTCTGAAGTCTCTCTAATAATTTCCAACGTTCAAATTCCTCTTAACAACAGGCTGGTGCTTAATGGGAGATCATCACTGAGGAGCAGCGAGCACTAGACCCTATCACATTATTTTTTTCTTTCCTTTAATAAGACATTTAATCTGCCAAGTACAATTGAGTTTTGTGAAGGCCTTCTGTAGTGCTTTATTGCGAACCTTTGTTTTCCACAGGCCTGAAAAGCTTACTCAGCAAGGTTTCTTGCTGTGGCTGCTGTTTCACTGTTCAGTCCCTGTCAAGATCAGAGGAATGTGCTGAACACCACAGTTTCTCTCCACAGCACTGGTGTTGCACACAGGCTCTGGGCTGGCTGCCCCAAGGCACGGGACATAGGGAACAAGTCCAGCAAAGGCCTCACCAGTGCCTGAGACTGGAAACACAAGGAGGCAGCTGAAATATAAGGAGAGAGTGAGAGCTTGGACTGTTCAGCATACAATAACGATGACTTGGTGGGAGAGGGAAACTTACTGATGTGTCTAAATACTGGATAAAAGTATTTATCAAAAGCATCAGGATCCACAGCAGGACAATCCTACTGAGCCCCTATGGCAGTGTTCTGTTAATTTTGCACTTTTAGTTTTTTGTCAACAAACCTCAACAGTGGAGCAAACAGGGAATTAATTCTGCAAATACTTAAAACAAAAGCAAAAGAAGTCCCCATACAGTGCTGTGAGTTGAGTATACATTACAGACCTCAAAGGGTCTTTTAATAGTTAATGTAATAAGATGCTATCCAATGAATACAGGCACACAAAAATAATCTGAAAAGGGAGTGCAGAAGCTAAAAATAAATGCTTCCTCAGCACTCAGTATGCATATACAGGAAGGTGCATCAAATGTTTGAGAGATATATATGTTTTAGAGCTTATGAATAAAGAAAAACATTTTGCCAGTTACAAAAGTTCAGCAAAATTTGAATATCACCTGATTCAGTATTTTCAGTACTCTGATTAAAATACACAGTCCTTAATACATTGTAATACACAGAACTATAGCACAAGCTCTGAAGACTTTAAACATAGCAACATGAGGAATTGCCATATTACTTCATGCTTGGGATAAACTTGAAATTAAATATTCATGTTTTGTTTCCACATTTTAAAGTTAAGAAAACCTCATCCACTGCAAATTCTCTTCACCCAAGATTCCCACAAATGAGAACTCCCAAGGAACTCCAGAAAATAAAAGCTCACTTATGAGGAGGCCCTGATACTTACTTTCCCTGCAATGTGTAATGTCTTTGAGTGTTAATGGATACTGTAAGCAAGCAAGACCTTCTCTAGCTGTGAACTTTCAGGGTATTGCCTTTGATTTCAGCTAAAGGAAGAACATACCTGAAAAAAGATAACATTAAAAAACTATGACATCACAAACAGCTTTGCCTTGCACAAGAGCATATTTAGAGTATGCAATGTCTTGATGTATACTGAGCAGAAAATGGGGACTGAGGCATTATTTATTTTTCACAGAATCAGCTGCCATGGGATGGCAGTTTCTAAATTGCTTTTTTAGCCTAGTTCCTCCAGCTATTTAGGATATTACATGTACCCAAAGAACCAGTTTGTAATATTATTAATGAGAACATTTTCAGCTCTAGAAAGTGGAAAAACACGTGGAGATCTCGAAAGAGTTAATTTGGTCTGTGATCCATCCTGACAGCCAAAGGGACAGCAGACATCCAAGCTTCTTCCCTCTGCTAGGATCAAATGGGAAGGGTCTGGATGCTCAGGCTCCCACTAAGGCATAGACAGTGTCTAAACACAGGCACCACACCAATCAAACAATTAGATAATTAGAACTATTTCAATATAGCTAAGAAAAAAAAGTTATGCACACATTTGTCTGTACCCAAAATACCCAGTTTTTAATTTGTCACCTTGAAACTGAGCTGTGTAAGTGACCTTCCTTGTAACAATATGCTTTATCTGTTGTTAGACCTTGTTTTCTGTCTTGGAAGAAGACACAAGAAGTGTATTTTGCTTCATGTTCTGAAACATCATTTCCATCATCACCACATCTTGGTATTGTTTTGCCTGTGTTGTCACTATTGGATCTTTCAAAAACAGCTGTGAGTGCATTTATAATTTTCCATCATGAATCTCAAGACAATAAAATCAGAAAACATTTTAGCCTGAAACACTAGTGAACACTATTTTGTGGACATTCACAAAACCAAACACTTCCACAGGGAAGAAAAACAAGTTAAAGTACAGACAAGAATGGGGGAAAAATTGGATGTGACAAGCAATATTGTCCCTGGATATGCAGTCCCAATCAGAATAGAATCACTGATAATGCTAAGTGTTTTGAACAAACGAGCTTTCCTAAAACCTGGAAAAAATACATTTTGCATTTTTTTTTTGTTTGTTTGTTGACATTTTCTTCTTAGCTGTAACCGAGAAGAAACCTCTATGAAATCATATTACACATTGCTTTGATTATCTGAGCAGGTTGTTACAGTAACATAGTCTCTCTTCTCAGGATCAGAACAGTATCTTGTTTACAACACCCCTGAATTCCTTTACAATCTACAAAGAAACTTGGTCTTAAAAACAAGAACTGCTCTTCACAAAATACAGTCAGGGAGTTTCTCTGCATTTTGTTACAGTGTCCAAATTATAAAATCAGCTCTTGTTGCCATAGTTGGACCCACCTGGGTCACAAGACTGAAAATCTGCAGAGATGAAACTGTACAAGTACTTCAATGCTGAGAACATATGCTGCTTGCAAAATAATAAGGAAAGCATGAAAATCTGAGATCGGTGTTATTGCTACCTGCTTTTTAGTTTCAGTAACACAGCTTTTAATTTTTCAGCTGTTAACTGGAAAGGGTGACTTCTTCATCAGTCACCTACAGAAAAAAATATCAGCAAGAATAAAAAGATTGAATTTTCAAAAAGGGAACTAATGTTACACAACTTATGTGGCAAATACATCTTGCAGTGCTTGAGGGGAAACATTTGCAAACCAAATTTACTCGTAATATGACAGACTGAGAGCTGACAAATGTCAGCACAGAACAGTGCATGCACAGAATGAGTGTAATCCTACACATCTTATGACACCCCCCTGCTGCCACTCTGCAGTCTGAGAAAATGATGGGCTGTCTCAAAAAGCACTGCAAATGTCCTATCTCTTCCCTTGGCCTCGGGCTGCAATTTCAGGTTTTTTTGTTCCCTGTAAATGTCTGCTAATGTATGTGAAGGGCTCAAGTTCCATCTCATCGAAGAAGGGCCTGCAAAGAGGCTGTATTCCACCCCATAGCCTCTTCTGGAATCCATATCACCATAATAGGGAGCTGGAATAAGAAATCCACTTAAAACCACTAAGAAATGAAATTACCATTTCCCATAAGCATTTCTCCCTCTGCCTGCCTGCTCCAGCTGCTTGGGGAAGGAGTACCCTGGGAAGGCTCTGCAGTGGCTCCCACCCCTGACTCTTCTTGTGCTGCATGGTACAGGGGCCCCCCATCCCTTTGGGACAGAGAGCAACAGCCCCGTGTGCCTCATGCCACCCCAGCACTCTGCCTGCTCCCCACTGCAAGAGTTCTGCTTTAGACCCACTGTCCTCACCGAGCCCCGCTCATCCAGCAGCACCTGCAGTGCTGGACAGCTGCTGGGGAAAGACAAAGAGATCCAATCACCTGAACACGGGAAGGACTGGGGGCAGTGTAGAGGCAGATGCTGATATGAGGGAAGCAAAGACCTTTTTCTCCCCAGGATCCATAAAAAAACCAAGTTTCAATATGCTGACTTCAAGTGGGTTTTCTCCTACATCTGTGTTTTATACCTGTCCTTAATGAAGGACATTTTGTTCTTTTAATAGTAAAAAAAGTCTTTTAGACATTTAGAAAATGAGCAGGTTTTTAATTACTGGCCATTAGAAAATGAAGCACTAAAACAGTAAACCACCAAATAGCTCCTGTTGTAGCCTTTAAGTATCTAAACAAGGTCACGATGCTCTAGTTATAAAATCAGCACTTCAGCAGTGCTTTGGCAATATACAAGTATTTTATATAAGTAATATATATTATTAAGAAATATTTTTATTACTATTTCCTGAAACTTTGCAATAATTAAGGAGGTGGAGATTAGCACTGAATCTGTAATTAGTTCATCTGAAAGACAGTTGCCTTCCCAACATAAAAAGGGCATAAAACCATGTGGATGGTTTTAATCCTCCCAATGCTAATGCTGGAATTACATAACTTGGCACTGACGGCATTTTGTGGGTGGTTCCAAACATTTTGGTTTTTATTCTTTGCTTTTTGTTCTACAAATCTACTGATCTCTGGAAATAAGGGAAATTGCCCAACACCTGCATGACCTTAGTAATTTTTGATGTACTAAAATCCAGTGTGAGTGTCCACACTGGGTCTGCAGAAGCTTCATGCCATACTTTAACTATGCCTGCATATGGTAGCAACCATTCCTGCAGAATCCTAAGAGCTGGTTTTGTGTAAACAGTGAAGAAAGAAGTCTTCTTTTGCACCCAGGCGTCCCAGACTGATTTTGTCCCTGAGATATCAGTCTTCACTAAATCATTTCAACTAATTCAAGCTATTAAAGACTTTTGGAGGCTGGTGTAGGACAGCATTGCTGAGATGCAAAATCTGCCATGGTTACCTAATAGCAGCTGACATGACTGTGCTGCTGTAGGATATTACAGGAAGGCCACAGACATGGAAGTCTTACAAAAGCTCTGCCCACTGATGGAGGACTGATTTTTTTCCACTTTTTTTCTGTTAATCTCACACTTGCAACCTGAACGCCAGCAAATGGATTTAGCATTTCTACCACTGTCTGAGCATCTGACAGTATTAGATAGCATTATTAAAGTATTTAATCCTAGACCTCTTTGCTGCATCACTGCAACAGCAGGCTAAACCTTAGTCAACAGACTTCCATTTCACTGTGCCTAAAACAGATTGTTACTGTTCGGGCTATTTTAGAAATGGGAAAACTCAATTAAATTGAACCTTAAAGCCAAAATTCTCAGGTGGTGGCTGTAAATGGATTATTCCCAAATGATGCTTGAGAGAGAGAAGTGAATCCTTACCTGTCAACTGACATTGACAAATTGTAATCCAGTCTCCCAACTTCATTCCACAGGATTAACTCTGCAAATATCTGCTGAACTCATGCAAGAAAGTCTGTTCTGCTTCTGATCTCTTCAAAGTTCCTCCATGGCTTATGGATTTATGATTATCTTAACCTCTTGGAAAGTAGGCTTCACTCCCACCCTACTGCATGAGCTTAGCAGCTATTAAATAATAAACATATAAATAATGGAGTCACATCCTCATGTAATGATACAGCATGCATGGATTTTATGGTTTTCACAATAAATAGGAGTTCTAAAATAAATTCAGCAAGAAGTCAAATTATAAATTATATATAGTAAAATTAAAAAGTAAACTATATATTTTAATACTTTTTATAAATATGTATATATACTGCCCCCAGTTAGAGTAAAACAGCCTGTGAAAACATCAAGTTTATACATGCTTTTGTTTTGAAATTGTATTTTTAAATATTTGTTTGCTTTTAGGCTGGAGAAATTGACTATTTTTCCTTAATGCCACAAGAGAGGGATAAAGAAACTCCCTGTATGACATTAAATGCACACATTGGTCCACACAAAATTTAGACTTGTTTGGTGAACTAAAAGCTGAAGTATATTTCAAACCTAATAAAGAATGATAAAATTCATGTGTTTTAACCTGGCTGTTAACTGTCATACTTAAAATATTGTAAAGCAGAGTCCTAGCTGGTGACATCTTCTGTGAAACATAAAGCTAAGTAATTTAAGCATCCACAGATGCGGTATATCTTTTAAGTTAATTTCAAATTGGTTAAGAAATCTTTTCCATTTTTCTCTTGGAAAACGGAAACAAGTTTGATTCCTTAAGAATTAGACAATCAATGACCTTGTGAAGTTTTTACTATACACCAGGAAATACTGTTTCCAAAAGAATAAATGTGATTTAAGGCAGAATACCATTAAAAAGACCAAACACATTGGATGGGATTTAATGTGCCCTAATGTCCCAAATTCTTGAAAAAGCAAGCCTGTAAGATTTTAATCATTAGGAATTACCAGATTCCCTCCACATTCAGACACATAAGCCTCTCAGTAGAGTTAATTGCACAAATTAAACCAGGATTTAACAGAATTGACCTGCTACCTCACTTTCCCTCCCACTAAAACTCTTTCCAGTCGATACTCAGTCCAGAATGGCAGATCACCTTCAAAACAGGGACGTTCTCCCAAAGCATCATTTGAAAAAAATACAACCTAACCAGCTAAAAGAAGAAAGCTTCAAACATAAAATCCATTTTAAGAAAAATTATTGAATAGCAGTGGAAACCAAGTTCCTATTAATACATTTAAAGAACCCTTTGCACACTGGAAACAAGGTTAGTTTCTATCATTTCTGTTTAACACCTGTTTCTTCAGAAGTCCGTCAAATATGGGGAAAGACTGCTAGGCAGTGGAGGAAAGATCAGTGACAGCTGACAATGTTGGTGACAACATAAGTGAAAGTAAAAAGCTACCCCAGGTTATCGAATTTTTATAAGGGCTGTAATATATACCCAGAAAAACGGACATCATTATCCCTTAAGAGAGGTAGGAGTGACAGGAGAACTAGTGGGGAGGCACAGGATTTATCTGTTCATCTCTAGCTTGTGGCTTCACAGAGCTTGTTTAGTTCTTGACTTGATGGAAGAAACTAGAAAACAGGTTCAAACAGGACACCCATTGCTTGTCTGCCTGTGCAATCATCATGAGCCACTGCAGCTAAATCCTATTGCCTTACAGAATGTCAAACAAATGTCACCAGTCCCTTTTCTCTTGGAGGGCCTCTCCCTCCCAGGCCTTGTGCAAGAGTTTCCACAGACCAGCTGATCCTCACTGCACAACACTTAAATAGAAGGGACTGTCCTCCTCTGAGCTACAGGGCTTAATGCTCCTTCTACACCAGACTTACAACAGGTCTTAGCTAGGCTTCATTTGCACCCTCTACTCCTTTCCAAGGTGACATGTCAATGTAACCCAGAATGTAACCAAAGATCACCTAACAGCAGGTTAGTGACCTTGTTCTTGGACCACATGAACCCGTCCTCAGCATCATCCAGGTTACATACGCAGGGGAATGTCTGACATAACACTGAGCTCCTTCACTGGTGAAATTCCTTGCACGGAGGAAGGAGGCAAAACAGACATTTGGAACCTCAGCTTCCTGGGTTTTAAGAACATTTTCCATGACAGTCTAGTACATAATTTTGGTTGAGGACTGATAAAACCTTAGCAGACAGCAAACCTTCCTTTTTAACTCTGCAGTATAATACTTGGCACTGAAGTACAGTATTCCAATTAAATGACTCCCAGCGTGAGGACAATACAATAATCTATGGAATTTTCTTTGTTACCATCACAATTAGCCCATGACTGCTCCTTTCAGATTGAAGTACCAATGCATTATGATCTTATCAGTAGTAGGAAGGTTAAATAATTTCCATTTCTAATGAATTTTGTGCAACCATTATCTAGACCTAAATTGAAGAACAGATGCTACTGCTAATTTTGTCTAATCTGGATGCTTTTATCAGATCAGACTATTTCTTTACCAAGTGAACAAGATGTAATAAACCACAGTGTTCTTTAAACAATTTTGACAAGGACAGAGCTGGAAGACCACCTTCTTATAGAGGCTCTGGGTGTAGGAAAGAACCTTCGATGGAAAAATCTCTAAGCCAGTAGGTGAAAGAGTGAGTGAAAACTCCTACTGGTACCTGAGAAACTGCAGGAACTCAATGAATCAATGAAACTAACCAGGCTGAAGTTTCAAATGCAAGTATTTGAACTGATGATAATATAGTGTTTCCTTGGCTTAGAGGTGAAGAGTATTTTGAAGGGGAAGCAAAATGCTGTGAAAGGGTTGAACAGACTAATGGGAAATATCTCTAGTTTTCTTTCCTGCATCCTTCCTTCCCCCTCCTTGTGTTAAGATCTGGTTATCTATGTATCAGGGAACATAACTCTAACAATCTCCGTGGAAGACAACAGTTATGAATAATTTCAGGACATAACATCAGAAAGCTTCCCAAGCATCCAATATATTTTTAGTGCTCTCCAGGAAGAAAAGGTAGGGGTAAGAAGGGGGAGTTGTCGTGAAATGAATTTTGGTATTCTTCTGATTAACAGTGGCAGAAAATAAGATTCAAGTATCTTGGTCTGGTTTTTCCTGCAACAGCTGGGAAAGTCTATTCTGGAAGTTATTAGTCTAGTTGTCTGCTAATTAACATATGAAGTACCACCCTCCTCTAAGCCCTCCAAAGGCCATTAGAGAATGGCTTTATAAATATTTTAAAAACATATCCCCCATTAATACTATGACCTATTTAAACAGGTTCTATTTGTTGTGAGGGAATAAGCAGGTACAGGAAATCACTGCTATATTGTGCCAATAAATTGATAAAAAACATTTAAAAGTTTATATGATGAAAGACTGGACAGAACATAACCAATGTTCTCTCAAAAAAATTTAATAACAATCTAAAGGAGGACAATTTTCTTCAAAATAAAATGTGACATAATTTTATCGCATGTTAGTTTAAAAGAAACCTATCTTCAACTGCTGCATTATTAAATCCATATGAATATAAATAATCTGATTTAATCACATCTGTCATTTCCAGTTACAGTTTAGCCATTACAAACAAATGCTAGTTACTAAGCTAGAGTCATTTTTTGTCCTGGTCTGAATGTTGCACCAATCTGTACTTTCCTCTTCTTGGGATTCTGAAAACTATCATACCTGGAAACAGAAAAAAGACATTAGCAAATTCTTATGAAATGTGATTTTTGTGCCTGCCTCTTCAGATGCATATTAATGCACCACAGAACTCCAGATATTTAAGTAAATGTTTATGGAAATAAAGAGTGCCTGTCTCCTCGGATCTGGGGACCTAGAGGAGTTATCACCCACAAACCTAACTCAGAGAGCTCTCTGCCCTCCTTCCTCTGTTTATTCCCAACTTTTTGACCTCTAAGTACAAGGAGACACATTCTCTTTTCAGTATACTTCTACAGATTATTGCCTTTCCCAAACACAGCACCTACAAAGACCACTAAGACCACTACAGAGGGCTAAACTCCTGCAATCTGAAAATACAAGGAGCTATTACTAAATAGAAGCAGAAAGGACCTAGAACTTAATACTGTTATAGCTCTTAACATAATACCAGGGGGTTCTGATCTGTTATTTCTAGGTCCTACATGAATAAGACAATTTATTGGTAAAAGAGTTTCCCTTTCCCACTATGTAACTTAATATTTCTTAAAATACTGCTGTTAAAAGCTATCAGCTATCTGCTGCCAGTCCTCACATTTATTTAAAACTATTGTGCTTCTGATGTATAAGGAATGTGGTAAGACCACATCTCCACTGAATTCAAAGTTACAAAAAAAACCCAACTTACAGTTCAGTAAAATGCTTCCAGTCGTCCTGACTAATGGATGGTCTCATACCCTGCAGAGCAGTTATCAGATGAGAGTGGGTAATAGTTAAAGTGGTCTTGGGAAGCACTGACTGATTAAGGATGCTGTCCTCCTTGAAAAGAGAGACAACATATATGAACAGATAATGAAAAATTTCTACAGAAACAGAGTGCCATCAATATCATGAACTATGGAAACTCCCCATTACATGTACAGACAAATGTATTAAAAATACACTCACCCCTTTACCCCCTCCATATTAATAAATATCAGAAATAACTGTTGAATTATATATAAGCTAACATCTGGCTTATTTTCCTCAAACTAAGTATCTCTTATCTTTGCTACTTTTGTTACACGGTATTTAATATCACTGCAGAAATTATGTACTGAAATATCAAGAAGTGCAGAAAAAACAACAGAGAAGTGTTAAGACTCAACAAGTTTTAAAAAGTGCCATACTCCATTCTTGCTTCTGTAATTGGCCTTGCTAGCATTGATTTCTGTCCTGAGGTGCTCTGCTTGGTGCTCCTGGTTCTCCAGGGAGCCTTCTTGAGAAGCTGCTCTAAGCATTGCAGGCTGTGAGGATGCAACATCTCTCTGAGCGATGCTGGTAAAGTCGTAAGTTATGGAGTTTGGGCCAGACAAGCACAACGAGCTCTAAATTAATCACAAGAGGAAATACATTAACTCATTATGGAGCCAAAGGAGCAACTCCGACACTAGGAATTAGTCAAGAATTCAATATAAGCTTGTATCCACTGGCAAAAAAAGTACTTTCTCTTTAAAGTGTATAACATATGTAATTTTTTGAACAGAAAGATTTAAGTTAATATGCCAAAGTGTTTGGGCAAAAGGCCAAATTTGAAAATAAAGTGTTTCATGTCTGGAAAATATGTAAGTACTTTTTAATGACCCATCTAAAAAAGAATAAAGGTCTGCTAGGTCCATAGCTTTAATTACTTAGGAAAATCAGTGGTTCTGAAATCTGGATTCGTTTATGTAGTTAGCTTTGGAATTTAAATATTCATCACCTTCAAATTCTCTCTGCACTTGCTAAGTAAGCACCTTTCCAATTCAACAACTTGAAGAGATGAAACTCCTTGTAGAATCCTTGCTGAAGAATTTTCACAGTCAGAGGAAAACTAAGTCTTAAGTTACATTAAACTAAGTCTAAATTACATTAATCGAACACTATCACCCATAATGCAGGATAAAATACACCAAAACACCTTAGCAGTCAGTAGTTACTTCTCTAATGTCAAAGTAACTTATTTTTTGCTTTAAGAATCAATGCAAGACAGTTTTGAAAACAAGAGTCTAAGAACTTTGATTACTACTCAGTACCAGTTCTACAACAGATTGAAATTAATTGTGAAAATTATTTTCTCACGGATCACATACAAACTCTGAAATCACGTAAGGAGCTCGGATACAGCATACCCTGCTCTGCTGACCTGCCAGCCAAGAGAGATGAGCTGATCACTGTGCAGGTGCTGGGCAGCCAACTCCACACCCCCCTACCTGCAAACTGGCCAGAGAACATGCTGCTCTCTGTGCAACACGATATAACATCAGGGATTCTGCTTCTTAAAGACAATGATGGAAGTTAAGGTTTAGTTCTGTTCTTTTTCACAATTCCATGGGCTGATTATTCTATTAATGCACATTTTAACGGGAACTGAAGAAGGTTCATTGATTCTTGAGACTGTAATTTAATTCTTGAAAGCTGCATTGTTATTCTTTAGTAAAAGTTGAAAAAAACACCCCAACAAACCAACGACCAAAAAGTCAAGAATTGTTTCAGTTTTAAACTTTGGAAGGGAACAAGCCATTTGACCAGAGAGTAAAATCTAATAATAATGCAATTTGCTTAATTATAAGGTACTAGCAGTATTCTGGGATTTTGATTTTAAACTCCTGCAAGGTTACAGAGAAGTCCATATTGTATTTTCTCAGATCACGTCCTTCCATCCCCTTCCTCACTGTACTACTAAGTATTAATCTGAAGACAGTCTGAAGGTCAAAGCAGACATAATTGTATATATAAACCAAACCAAGCAAATGGTAAGTTATTTTCTGCTTCTCAACTAAAAATATTCAGAAAATTCAAAACATTAAGTGAGAAATTTACCAGTTCTGAAGGAGTTCCATTTCCCAGCTCTGATTCATAAGAGCTTCCAAAATAAAGACGATACATATTGGACCTTGGATCTTCAGGAAGCAAATCAGACATGTCTAAAGAAATAAGAGAATGCTCTAGCCCTGCTTCTCCATCTATTGCTGAGTCATCTGAGCCACTGCTGTGGTTTAGAAAAACCATGGAAGAGAGACTGAAGTCACTATCAGAACTAGATCCAAAATCCTGTAACAAAGAACAGAACATTGTAAGAGTTAACTCATAACAAAATACAATTGGAAATACATGAAAATATTAGATATACAGTGCAAATGTGCATATCAATTTACATTTGACTCTAGGAGTAATCTGTCTTTCTCTAGGAGAATATTTCCAAATATTTTGCTAAGAAAATCTAATACCTTTAAGAACCTGGTGTCTTCATGCTGTAAAAATAGTTTCAGGAGATAATTTTAAGGTTTTATTGTTTCCATTGCCCCACACCCTCAGTAACAGCAACTGTTGGGAAACTTCATGTACGTGTTGTGTTGTAGAACTGTACCACTTCTGTCTGAACTTTACCTGCCAAGTGAATTAGTATCTTGTGTAAAATGCTCTAGGAGGCTGAAGTGAGCCTACTTTCATAGTGCCTAACTCTTGTATTCATTTTTAGTCATAGCCAACACACTTCAAATGCTGATGTTGAAATCAGGATTGCTGCTTTAGACTGGTGTCTGCAGATCTCTTTTGACTGTACACCTCTATCAGTCAAAAATTTCTGAGAGCACTGTAGCAAGCATATGGATATTATTTGTAAATTATACACATGTAGCACTGAAGTTCTAGTACTTTCTTCCTGCACATCAATGGACTGTCTTGTGCTCTCTCTGGGGTATGTGCACACCACTCTGGAGACCACTGCTTCAGAAAACAATTTCTTCCTGTGATGGATAATCATGAGATATCAACTACTTACTTACTGATTCTACAAGTGAAGGGAGTGTTAGGGAAGAATGCTGGAGATCCCTCTCAGTACTAAGTCACATCCTCAGAGACCAATTCTTTGGTAACAGCTGGGGTAAAAAGAATTCAAGAGGGTCTCCTTCATTCTGCACCCCTGACCCAACCCCTCCCTTTGGCCACCAAGCAGTGGAAGCCAAGCCTGCTCCTTTCCAGCTAGAACCAGAGGACAGGCGTTAAAAATGTCAAGAGAGGAGGCTGAAGAGAGGCTAAAAGAGGAAGGATCTGTCAGTAACAGGAGGGGTACAAATCAAGGATGGAATCCTGTACTTTGGAAGTTCAAATACTAGCTGGTGCCTGGGAGATGAGGCAGATCTGGCCATTTTAGGTATTGCCATCATCTTGCCACTTCTCTCCTGACCTCAGTCAAACCAAATCTGCTGGTACAACTCCCAAAACTCACCAATTTCTTGTTTCCTCCATCATCCAAAATGTGCCATCTCAAAACTGAATTTGCTATCTGGTCCTAAGAAATTCAGTGTGGGATCCCTCCTGTCAACCTGTTAGTTGTTCCTCACAAGTGTGATAAACACATTTGGGCTTACATATATCTATTTAAGAATAAATACCTATCATTAAATGAGAAAAACTTTGTGTTTAAGAAGTATTTAAACCAATTTGTTACATTATTCTTGTATTTTTCTGCAAACATTTTAAAATGTTAATCCTCTGTATAAAAATATAAGAAAACATAATTTTGCTAAAACATCCCATTGATACAATTAACTCTTACAAACATATCAACATAAAAATAAACAGGAGAGACTTCTTCTATATCAGTTTTATTTACCTGTGTTAAACCTAAATTTAAATTACTATGGATTGCCTCTAATTGGGCATTGTATAATAAAGCTTTTAGGTCAGCCCCTGTGAACTGTTCTGTTTTTGCTGCCAAATCCTGAAAGTCCACATCATTTGCCAAGGATAGGGAATGACTGAGAGCTTTTAAGATTTCAAAGCGTGAATTCTGGAAAAAAGGAAAAAAAAAACCAGTCAGTAAAGCAACCTGTTATTTTCCTTGTCCTGACTGCTAGATGGTGCTTTGGCCCAGACACCTCTCTCAGGAAGGAAGGATCTTTTTTCAAGAACATACTGCCTTAATACTAGAAAGATACTACCCTAACCAAATGTAGTATACCTAGAATATATTTCTCAATTATATTAAGTCAGTATCTGGGATTTCTATATATGAAATACATAAAAATATGAAGGTGAGCTCTGTTACGCATATGTCCTTCTGTAAAGAAAAGAGTTATGAAAGTGAAACGCTTGTGTTTACCTGAATGATCTTACTCTAAACCAGAACTCTAAAATAGGAAAAAAAAAGGAAAAAAAAAGAGTATATATCTATGGTCTTAAGGCACAGTATCATCATGTGTGTTTCGAAATGAAATGATGTGGGGTAATTGTTAAATGTGTAAACTAATCTGAAAATAAGCAGCGATAATGTTTTCCCATAAAATGGGGAATCAGGGACACACAGTGCACAACCTCAAAGGACTGGCTATGGTTTAAGCACATGGCAAATCCACTGGACTCGTACTTCAACACACTTCAGTGCATCTAATTTCTTTCTGCAGATTACTTCCCTGTTTTTAAATTTTTTTCTAAAAGCAGATAGATCCACAGGATATGACTCGATCCAGAAGACTGTGGTAAACAGCCTTTTCTTTCCCCAGTTTTATGTGAACACATTGACATTAAAGTCAGTGAATTTATCCTGTTGCATAACTGGAGCTGGGAAATCAAGTCCCTTTTTTCCAAGTTTGAAATGCCACTACATATAAATAAAAGGAAAACAAAATCCATTAGTGTGATGTTTTTCCTAGGCACTCATGTGAAATTATTTGTTTCCTCACCTGATCAGGGGGTGGACAGTACAGGCATTTATCCAGTCGACCTGGCCTTAACAAAGCGGGGTCAATCAAATCCGGTCGACTGGTAGCAGCTAGCACATAAACTCCTGAGGAAAGTGCAGGAAAATGCCATTAACATCTGCTAAACTTCTGCACAAAAAGGAACACACAGGTGAATTGATACCTTGCAGGCCTTCCACACCATCTAACTGAGTCAACAGCTGGTTAACCACTCGGTCGGTGACTCCTGTGTTGTCGTGACCTCGGCGAGGAGCAATAGAATCAAACTCATCAAAGAAAACAATACAAGGCTTAGCTGCCTGAGCTCTAAAAGGGAAAAAAGAAATGCAATACTTAGTTTTCTGTTTAAGCTTCATTCACAGGCAGAATTGCTTAGAAATACTGAAGGTAATTGGTTTTTTTGCAGAGAACAGTTGTGCTTCGTGACAGAATAGAAAAAGCTGCTTTCTGCAGAATTTAAGAGGTTCTGAAAACTAGACTGCAACAGAATCACTAATCATTTTTATGACATACTTTGCGCTCACTTTATCATTTCTAAGTGCTCAAATGTCATATTACTACACATGAAAGCTCTAAAATCCAATCATTGCAGATGAGTTCTTGGCTTCCAGACAGCTAACAAAAAGACTGCCTACGTGGTAATTTGAGAAGCAAAGGCTATGTAGGACATACTGGCATTAATGAGCACTGAGGGCCAGTAAGAGCAGATTTGTAAAAAAGAACTACTGGCATTGAGGACTTCAATACCAAGTTTAATATAACCCTAGGTACTGAGTGTGCATTACTACTTGGAGTACAGTCAACTGTCTTCTGGGTTCATCTGAAAGGAATTCAGGATGTGTTCTCCAAGACAGTTCTATGATGTGAAACAATGCACTGTAGCTGGAGAGAACTGGGAGTTCAGCTTCAAAAGCACATTTCTCACTGGAGCCAAAATGTGCAGCTCTCTAACAATGATGGCCAGGTGCCAAAGATACACCCACAGCACAACTGATTATTTCAGATGCTTTTATGATCCAGTGCTACGTCTCTTCTCAGACAACAAAATTATTTATTTGTGCTTCAACCAGTGAAATTTTTGATAACATCACCAATTTCTATAAAACAAACCTGTTAAATATATCTCGAACTGCTTGTTCACTTGCTCCAATGTATTTGCTGAGCAGCTCTGGTCCCTAAAAGGATATAATCAGAAAACAATACTCATGACATGTTTCTTAATTTTAATGTGTGATTCAACATCAGCATATATTTTGTGTACTAGACTGAATTTTCTTGCAACCAAGAGAGTGTCATCTCTGAACAGAAGAGCCAAGGGGTTTAGATAAGCCAAGCATTCAAGCATTCCAACTTGTTTAAAAGTAATATTTTTTATTTGTGTAATGTAACAAAACATGTGTTACATTTTCTCAAGGCAAAGGTTTACGCTGTATTTTAAAAATGTTTAAAATATATAGCTCATTTTCATTGTCCAGTGGAATCAAAATCTAGGGTCTTTTTATAAAATAATGAGAAACTAAGAATACCTAATTAAATTTTATAATTCTGCCTAATGAATAAGGATACAAAAAAAAAAAAATTCTCAGTAATAAAACTGTGAAGTTGCAGGAACCAGATATCCAGAGGGATATCCAGAAATAAGCAAAAATTTTTATGTGTATTATTTATTTATATTAGCATTTTGCCTTCACACAAAGGATATAGTTTCAGGTACTATGTAAAGTTATTTCGTTCAATTAATAAAATGAATCAATTAAGCTTAAACTCTTGCTACCTTGATGCTGATGAAATTCATTCCACTCTCTCTCGCAACCACTCCTGCCAACAGTGTTTTTCCTGTTCCAGGCGCTCCGTACAGCAAAACTCCTGACCTCTGTCGTATGGGCAGGTTTGCAAATAATTCTGGGTACTGGAAAAGAGTTCCAATGTGATATAGTCTAAAATCAGCAAGTATTCTGTAATGTACTGTAACATCAATGACTAGTGACGATTTTTGTCTAAACAGAATGCATCTAATTTATTATAACCTCAGTATTATCCCAACAGCTCATCTGGGCTATTTTTAGTTTACCTGGGGTTGAACTAGGTTCCTCGGTTTAACAGGTACCTAAAATACAAACAAGTGAGATTTTCTACCAAGAGGAAACGGGCCAGAACAGGGATGGACTAGAGTTTTATATTCCCCATACTGGTAGTTCTAAATTCCTATTTTAATCACCAAATTATATGAACAAATATACAATTCAATCATTTCTCTAAAGAGTCAGTGCTCAATGGCTCGTCTCAACATTCAAGTTTTAAGCAAGGCAGAAAGGCCAAAGTAAAATACAGTGAGATTGATGGATTAGCATTCATCTGAAAGAAAATGCTCCTCTAGCAAAAGGGCTGCAGAAAACAGCTGGAAATGTTATCTTTACAGAGCCTAAACACAAGGCCTGCAAGTGAGTGTGGCAATACTGCAGTACTGGAGAGCAACACTTGCTCTGTAGTAAAGCTCAGCCATTGCCTTTTGTATTTGGAAGAGAGAAGGAGAAGGACAAAGCTTTTTCCAGTAGCGGGAGACAGTTGAAGACTGGAAATCTACAAAGTCATGCCTGTCATCTTTCTAGCCAACACTTTCCAAACCTTAAAAAATAACTCTTCCTTACTAACATTATGTACAAAATTCAAGTAACTAATTTAAAGGAATCTCTAAAGGTACCTTTGCAGGTAACATGATGGTATCCCTGAGCATTTGCTTCACATCTTTTAAGCCACCAATCCTGTCCCAGCCAAGGTCTTTAGGTTTATGAAGGCTGACATTTCTCAGAGCTAATGGAGTAAAATCTTTCAGAGCTTTTTCAAAATCCACAGTTGACAGGTTCAAATCTGCTTAAAAAAAAAAAAAACAAACAGAAAAATAAAAAAAATCCTGAAAAAAAACCAAAACCCCAAACACACAGACTGACAATTACGAACTCTTTACAATATGTAACAATTAAGAAATTTTGAACATAGAATATAAAATCTGGGGGTTTCTTTCTGTATTATTCCACCAGTTCTGGATAACGGAAGTAAGACTATGAACTAAGAGATTTTGTTGTCAACATACCACCATTATCTGATGCATTCTGGTTAGAAGCACAGGTATGAATGGCACGATCAACCAGCATAGTAACATCTCTAGCAACAAAACCTTCTGTTTCCTTTGCAATACACTGGAGGTCAAGATCAGAGAAGTCCTCCAGACTGGAATTCAGTTTCTTCTTTATTATGGAATACAGCATTTCATATCTTTGCTTCTGAAAAACAGAATTGTGCAGCAAGTGTGTATTGAATTTACTATTTATATAGACTTCAGGAATTCAAAGAGTAAATAGGCATGACTTACTAAAGCTTCCTTAAATATTTGCATAACACCAACCCTTTAAATAACAAAACCTAAGCAATATAAACAAATGCTAGTTCTTCAGGTGCACTTCAATAAATTCACCAGTTTTACAACTTTATTCACCTCACCAGAGCTACTTTAAATTCAACATTAATAATGAAACATCTGTCCCTCCTCAGATTCTACTGGTTTACATCCATTTTTTCTGTTTCACAGGAAAAAGAACACATTTAATTTTGTCATTACGAGCAGAGAATATGTTGAGATGCAATATATTGTGCTAGGTAAAAACACTTCAAATAATTTGGTATCTTCTGAGATCTTCCATTTTCCAGTGATGTCTCATCCTTAATTTGAGTATTAGCATTAAAAACAATAAAAGCAGTCTTGCAGGGAGTGGGAGAAAGTTAAACTGTATGTAACACAGCATCCCCTCCTCAGTGGCTTTTAATTGCTGGCTTATGACAGAAGACACACAGACAGAAACAATTCATGTTAAATACAAATCAGTCATTAGGGGATGAGGGTTTCAAAGTATCTGCTTTCTCCTGCATGAAAGTTAATACTGTTCATTCTTCTCTATATCCCTTTTTCCTTTCAAACTGGACTGTGTTCAGAAGTAGAGGGATAGTATTAATATGGAAACAAACCCAAAACTGTCCCATAAAACTAACATTCAGTAACATTTTTTAGAAGCATGTTACAAGGACATACTCATTTTACTGAGCTGTGAAAAAACACAGGCTTAATTTCATTTCTCTAACTTGATGACTTACATGTTTTACAAAGCTGCTCCTTTAGCATCCTCTCAGAGGTAACAAGGAGATATGCATATCTCACCTGTGTTACACAACCTGACTTGTTTTATGTTGAACTGAAATGTCCTCTTACCACTTCCTCTTACCACTGAAGAGTGGGGTCAACTGGGAGTTTTCACCGGATTACTTTTTTTTTTTAACTTTATAATGACAGATACAAGTTCTGAGATACTTACCTATCACAAAAGAACTTCTAAGATTTCCAGATTTTTTTTCTCACCTATTATTTTTGCAGCTGTTCCAACATCATATTTGAGGCTGCTGATAAGGCAAAAACCGTTTTACTATTTTTATTTGAATTTACCTGATCTGGAGATCGGATACATTTGAAGCATTGAAATAAATGAGTTCCTTGTGCTGAAACCAGGGAAGGATGAAGGGAATGTTCAGACTGACTCGTGGCAATGAATGCAATCAAACTTCCCATGGAAATAACTTCTTTCATCAGGTCTTTCAAAACTAAACAGAAGATATTGCTGCATGAATTGCAAAAGAACAAAAATAACCCTAACCTGGAGAGCAGCATTAGTGCACACAAAATATAACAGCTTTGTAACATATTATTTTTACTCCCATGTTTAAACTTATTTTTTTAAAACTAGGAAAAAATAAGTTTTAGTGATTCTCTTCAGGATAACACATTCCATAAAGAAAATGCCACCAGAAGTGCTTTGTAAAAGCTGTTTTTGTAACGTCACTGATGGCATCTACTTTTGTGTGCTAGTACTCCCTCCATGCAAACAAAAAAAAAAAAGTTATAGGAAACAAAGCAGAACTTAAACCTAGAAAATAAGCACTCCAAGAGAAAGGTAATACATAAAATTAAAAAAGAAAATTAAGGATGCAAGGTAGATCTTCAAGAAAAAGCTTTAAAACTCTAAAGCTCTGTTTTATGCATTATACCTTTAAGTAAAAATAATAAGGAAACCAAACAATTCTGCATGTAACTTAGTACATTTTTTAGGAAGACATTATAGTAAGTTTTTCAGAATTTTTAAAGTATTTCAGCAAAGTTATGCTAACTCCCTCAAACTGAGCTAAGAAATGGAAGGCATTTTTTGCTATGGCTTTATCAATCTCGGTCATTTAGATTTAATTTGCAACTTAGCACTGCCTAGACTCTCAGGAATAAAAGGGAACCACATATAGGATGTCAAACTACAACTGATCACCTTATTCTTAACATTTGTGTATTGTTACATTGTAAAACAAAACAGAAGTTCTACAATGTATACCACAGAGAATGATAAAGAAGTCCCTACTCATCTAAAAGAAGCTGGTTCTCAACGCAGTTTAAGTATCAAATTAATGTATCACTATAATTATAAACAATAATTACGGAAAACAAAAAATCAATTTATCAGTAATTATCAGTTAAAGGTTCATCTGCAGTTTGTAATCAATTGCAAAGTATTTGAGTGCATGAATAAAATAAAAAAGAAGGGAGAAGCCTGAAGCACTGGTACTGACAACAGGCATTACCAGCAGCAGCAGTGGTGGATGCACATTGGCAAGGACTACTCCAAGACCTAGAGCAGTCTAGGTCCTCATTGTTTTGATTCAGCAAGGGGGTCTACAAATGCCTACATACCACAATTTGTGAGTCTCTGCCTGAGTATCACATGGTCCAGAGGCAATAACGATACAGACAGAATTGCTCAGACAGGACAGTCCAACTCAGGTGTAAGAAATTCTAAGTTGCATTATATTTCTATCCAGATAAAGGTAGAACAGTATTACCATAAGCAAGTCTATGGCTCTGAACAGTTTCAGGGCTGTTCTCATGCTCTGGTGTAGAAGGTACTCCGACAATGTGATCAAGATCATCCATCAAAAGAATGGATGGCTGTCTCCATGCTGCCTCTAAAAAAGCTTCTTCCACATGTTTCCTTATGTTTACTAATCTTTTTCCTAAAACAAAATACTATTAGAATGACACAAAATATCAGGAAAAAATCAGACTGATCACATCTTGCTCACAATGCTTTATTTTGTCAATTTTGACTTTACAGCTATAAATTCAGACACCAAGATTAAACCAGAGTGAACAATCACTAAAGAGAAGAGTCCAGATCTTCAATCAAAAAAGTACTAGAAGGTTCCACATGTTCTAAAATGAGATTAATCATCTTTTACTAACCACTATAGAAGCCTACAAGTTTCATTTCCAGACAGTTAAAACCAGAGAAATATAAGCAGCATTCTAAAATAGCTACTAAAGAATCCTGCAATTGGAAGAATTTTCCAGAGCAAAGGAGCTAGTTCATAATCAATCTTTCCCCTTTTCTCTGGTGCATGGAGCTCCAGCTTAAGTAGTGATTTAAACAAAAAGAATATAGTGAGGAAATATAAGGGCTCCTTAAGAAAACAGGTGAGCATTTTCTGCCCTTGTAACAGCAAGGCGATTTAGAAAAGCCAGTGAAATGCAAGAACAGGAAAATGCCTCCTTTGAGCTCTTCTGTCTTTGCACAAAATAATTACTTTGAACTCACAAAGCCCAAGGAGTCATCTCATCATCTATGATCATGAGTGTTAGATGTCTATTGCCAAATACACTAGGTTAGTTAATATGCCACTATAAATCAGGTTTCACTTGGTCATTTGATCCTTCTTTGGTGCCTCTGTTACCCTTTCACTGAGTACTGGTATCTTTTAACACTTATGGTTTGTTAACAAAACATTTGTTTCAGCTAGCACAGCTGAAAAAACACACGGTTCAATTTTTGCAACTTCTTCCTATTTTGTTACAATTAGAAATTAGCATGGCAAGCATGGTTTGAACTGGTGGTGGTATGTGGGACAGAAACTGATGGAAGTGTGAAATAAACTTACAGTAGCTGTATTCTCATCAGACTGTTGAAGATACTAATTGTGGGGCATCAAACATCCTTGCGAAAACAGCAAAAATGCTAGAAAAATTATTCAGACCAAATAAAGTAACTTCATAAAGTGCCTCTTGATTGCACAGCAAACATTCAAGAATAAAAGAAACTATTATCATACCTCTTAAAGCTTTACAATCAATTACTTCTACATGAGCATCCAGTCTAGTGAAAGCTTCTTTGCAGATGGCCTTTGCTAATGTTGACTTTCCACTTCCCTATAAAAATAAATGTGAGCTAAAGTAAATTGATAGTAAATCTATGTTTTTGTCACAGTATGCACCAGTCAACAAGCTGGGGAAGCTGTACACACACTGGGTATACTCCTCAATAAAAGTATATATGTATTCTGCCTTTGTATCACTTGGTAGGGACCAAAGCCCTAGAGTGAAACAAAGAGAAATTTAAAGTGGATACATCTAGGACAGTGTTCTGATTCTACTGAGTTCACTGTTAAGACATCTGCTATATTCAGTGACATATGGTATTAAATGGATCACTGTAAGAAGCAACAGAAAATACCACTGCTATTTTATGTTAGAACACAAGAGAAAACACATGCTCATTTTCAATCAAATACTTCAAAAATAAGAGGTGCTTACCATAATATAAACACAAAGAAGACTGATCCCCTATTGAACTGTACTGATGTATTGATAGCAATCTTCAAAACACACACACACACACATATATATATATATGTATATAGATAGGTCTGTGTGTGTGATAATGCTTTACTGAATTACCTCTGTTCAGTTAACAGCTCTTTTTTTCAGCTTCTTCTTTAGTCTTTGCAATGTGCATAGTATAAAAGAAAGCTAACATCAACCACTTTGCAACTAGGGAAAACAATGTGCAAGGGTTTGCAGGTGAAAGCAGAGGTGAGTACCTTTCCTCCTGTGAGAAGCACCCCTCCACTTCGCAGTCCCACAGCATTAGCAGCCAGCTTTTGAGACAAAGGACGCCCCAGAAGACTGTGGCTTACGTGTTCAAATAAGGATGCTCCTAAATTGTCCACTCCTCTGTAGGGGAAAGGAAACATTAAATGCCCTAGGGCAAGCAGCCTCAGTGCACACCCTGTAGGCAGAACAAGCTAGCACTATGGGGAAGTTAGAATGCTGACAGACTGTATTTATCCTCAGCTGCTTTTCCCACTGTCGCAACACTCTCAAGCCTCTCATGTCTCCTCTGCCCCATCCCTTCACATTTGCTACACAGTACTGCTCTCTTCCCTTGTACTTTTGATCACAGCACTCTGCATTTCTCTCCTCAGCTGATGATGACTGCGACAAAGTTTTAAGGAACTACGGAGTTTTGAGATCCTTCCTATTAAATGTAGCTGAACGAGTAAACAGGTGGAAGTTACTGGGGGACATGGATCGGCAGACTGCAACTTAAAACTTTTGTTTTGTTTGAACAGCCCAGCTAAAACCATCCCACTGTCCCTTGGTGCTATACAGAAATCTGTTCATACTACTTAGAACAGCAAAAACTGCTATCAGTACTTCTTCTAAAGCTCAGTTTCTGAGTTTCTATGCTGAGGTAGGCTCAGTTCTGAGACCTTCCATCCTACTAGCAGACATACTGCAATGTTCAGTACGTGAGTACCTTTAAACACATGAAGCTTTCTATTCACTGCAGTAAGACCACTCAAGGACAAAATTAACAACCTGCATAAACGAGGATGAAGTCTGAACGTGACACAAGCCAAAAGATGCAGAATTGCTTGGACCTGGCACACTTTCCAAAAAGGCTGCATATCGACCAATGTGGATTTTTCTCTAATTCTCATTCCCTCCCATGTTTTGGTTTTTTTTCTGTGAAAATGTCTCACCCTAAATCGCTCAGTTTGTGGTATGGAAGGTCCTTTTCCCTATCAGGCATAGGAGGCTGGTTGTCATCATCAGCTTTTCTACTTTGAGGATGTAAAATAACCTACAACAAAGGAGAGTTAGGACATTAGATGGAACAAAACTATTAAAAGAAGGCTATGGTGTGACCAGCCCTTTCTGGAATTGTGCAAAGACAGCACTGCATGTATGCTTTGCTGTTCCTGAAACAAAGATGCATGGGTGCAATGGAAGAGATAGAACTACTTCAGAAACACAATCTAGCAGTGACAGTAATTTAATAATATAAGATTAGATTTTTGCCAAATGCTGTTTGTAACAGACTGTGCAGCCCACTATCTCTTCCCCTACCTGCAGCTTGTTCCTTCTCCTGTGCCATCCCCCATCCTGCTGGCAGGAGAGCTCATGAGGCAGAAGAGTGAAACTGATCAGGAATCTGACTGGGTGAAAAATAACTTGACAAAACACCTGACAGGCATTTTCCAATCTTGCTCACCAGAGAGCTAGTATGGAAAGCTGGGCAGGGAAACCAACGTTGCAGAAGTTTGCAGGTAAGAACAGGCTAGCAGGAGATGTTGACCCAGCTATTAAAAAATGAATTTTGCTCTTTAATCTTAGTTCCAGTCACTTGAGCAATTTCTAGAAGCCTTTTTATACTTTACTACTAGTAAAAGAAAGATTGTTTTATTATTTTTTTAACAACAACTCTAAATTTTGCAGATAAGTTCTATTCTAAACAGCCAAAAAATACCTTTAATTCTTTACTAAAATTCATGGTATGATAAAAAATGAAAAAAAAATTATCCCACTTCTATAACCATAACCCTGAAGTAATGGCCAGTGGATCAACCAGAATCACTAATGGAAACAGCAATTCCAGTATTAAATAGAAATATTTATTCTCCTGAGAAATGAAATATGGAAGAAACAGAAGGCACAGAAACTATATCAGAGAAAAGGCAGGGCAGTTGTGGTAGGTTTGAATGGGGAATATGTCTCATCTTTGCCAGAACAAGCTACTCTTCCTGCCAGATACACTGAGATGTGGTTTAGTTACCAAGGGAGAGAACCACTAAGTATAAGGATGTTCCAACTTTGACTGTAATAACTTTCTTCTCTTCTAAATGGTTTTTCTGAGAGTTTGATGGGCAAATTCTCTGGCACTCGGTGGAAAGCATGGCATGCCTGGAATTTCAGCAGGCCCTCAAGCTACAAAATGACAAAGAATGCAGATATAATTTAATAAATATACTGACATTATTTACTTTAAAAGGGAAATTGAAATATATTATATACAAAATGCAATATATTTTAAACAAGTATAACAATTTAAATTACTTGATACCTGATACTATGTGATATTTACTTGTATATTTGTCTTTTGCAGCAAACTGGGACTCAGTATAAAAATATTCTCAGATTTATTTTCTTCAATGCGCATGGGATGTGCTGCACTAAGGACAAACTCCTCCATTCCTGTAAAAACACAATGAACAACTACTAAAACTCCAAATAAACTCAGCTTTTGCTCTTCACAAAATAAGACAGATTAGAATATTACTACAATATAATCCACAATGAAAGAATAAAAACGATTATTATTAAAGGGTAACTCAAGCTTACACTTTTGGTGTGAAGAGGTATCAGTTATGTTAAAAGGTGTATACAGAAATTAATTGGCAGACTGGTTAAGTAAATTCCATAGTAGACAGGACAGAATTATCCTTGCCTTCTTTAACAGACAGATGGACACAGTCTGTGCTTGTCATTATCCATGGGTGATCATCAGTAGTGGAATCCTGCAGCCAAGAACTGAAGGCACATTTAACATCATCTTCATGTATATCCTTATGCTAAATAGGAAAAAGGAAGAAGGTAAATAAAACCAGCTGTTCATAAGCAAAAATGTTTTCTTCCTATGCATGAGGCGTTTGTTTCTCTTATGGCAGCAGAGAGATGGAAGAAGATGTAAGGGTTTTATTCATTTGGAAAACAGCATTTTGCCAACAAACACCATTTCTACCAATTGCTCTAGGGTAAGCATCTGTGCAGCCCCTTCTATGGCCACAGCTGAGTATTAGAGAAATAGATTTTTAGGAAAATCTCTAAAGATTTTTCCCTCAGAACACTGATAGGAGGGCGAGGAAAATCTTCTGATTTTGTTATCTGCCTTCCCAAATCCAAGGGCACTGCTCAGATCCTG
The DNA here is from genome assembly GCA_013396955.1 of Regulus satrapa. Taxonomy (NCBI): domain Eukaryota; kingdom Metazoa; phylum Chordata; class Aves; order Passeriformes; family Regulidae; genus Regulus; species Regulus satrapa. The sequence goes on along the minus strand of VWZN01015309.1, from coordinate 173,804 downwards.
GGTTTGAAGATATGCACTGATATCTACCCTGAGGCTTATTTCAGGTGCTCGTTACAACCCTCTCTTCCTTGTATACCCTTTCCCTATAAATAGAACCCTGAGCTTATCCAGCTCAGGGGCATCACCAACAACCTTTAACAGGCAGGCAGAGACCAGGCAAATTATCCCAGATCATCCAGATAACTGGAACAGGAAAATAAATTGAGTCCAGATCCCATATCTCATGGTTAAGTTCCTAATCACAGATGCAGAATTCCCATGTAGAATAGGGAGAATCAATGAAAATGCTGGAAGCATTATTCAGAAAGAAAAATGAAAGTTATTGTAACAATTCTTTCTGCATTTGTCTGGGTTTTTTTTTTCCCCTAATAACTAAAAAAACCCTTTAACTGAATTAGAAAGGAAAAGGAGAAATCTTCATTTAAAATATACAAGAGCACATGTAACTACTTTTAAAATTATTTTAGCAGATTCATGCCAGACTATCACAAAAATTTCTGAGTTGGAAGGGACCCACAAGGATCATAATAATAATAATCCTTTTATCTCCAATATTTAAAAAACAATGCAGTTCTTCTGTAGGTAAGAAACCAAGTTAGAATATTGGGGAAGAAGACCTAACCCACCTAAGCCTTGCTACAATGGCAAGTGCTGCATTGGTGCTAAGTATGTTCCTGCTGTCACAGATGCTCACTCAGAATATATTTACCTTATAGGAAAACTGAGGGACTCAACGATGTAACTTCAAAAATTAAATATTAACCATGAGGAAAAGAAAAAAGAAAGCAAAATATGAACAGAACATACGAATTATGGTACTTTCACTACCATTGTCTGGGCATCGCAGTGCTGGAAAAATTTAAGAATGTATTCTCCCAGAAGACTTAAACTGGATATTTACTCCTTAACACTATGACTATATTTTATGTTTCTTTTATAGGCCTATACACTTAATATTTGTTAGGTCTGAACCCATATTAATGTACTTCAAATGAAGGTCTGATGCAAAATTCTTATCGATTATTGCTGCTGTGCTGACAGAGATTTTTTATAGTTGAGACCTAACGTAACAAAAAATGTATGTTTTCCCTACCAATGCCACATGTCCTTCATGTCAACATCCTTCTAACAAGAACGACATCAGAAATCCTCAAAATTTGAGAATAATGGAAAACCCTATGATTTTATATGTACTATGAGTTAAAAGTGCTGTATCCTTTAATAGCTTCAGGATAACAGGAAGTCAAAATTCCAAGTTCAATTTTCTCCATCCTCCGTGATATCTACCACTTCCTTTAAATAGCAACTACCTGGAGTTATCTACCAAGAGCAACCCACAATTTAAAGGCCAGATGTTTACAGTACATTGATCAAAATACAAATACTAGATAAGCTCTGTTTAAGTAGATCATTAAGCAACCTATTAACTTAAATGTACATAGTCAAAAGAAAAAACAAGAAATTATACAAAAAGAAAAATCCTTTGGAATTATTTCTGTAGTCAACAATAGACAACTTCCAAATCATCATCAAACAAATACACACAACGCCCTCCTGCTCCCCCCTGCCCCTAATTTGACCAGAGCAACATTATCAGTTTCCCAATTTATGAACATGTGACCAGTAACACCAACTCACTAAGTTCTGTTTGGGTTGCAGTGTAAGAGATGCAGGAATTTTAGGAACAGATTCAACTGACTTAATTCGGACCGTTGAATGTATTTCGATATGTAGTTTTTTTCTCAGACCATCTGCCATCTGAAATAATCAAAATAAAAACAAAACAAAAAAAGGATTAAAAAGTAAACTAGCTATATAACATTGCATATATAGCACTACATCAATTTCTTCATCACTGATGGAACCTCAAGAGAATTAAGAAGGAATTTGTAACATTGACAGTGACATCCAAATCTTTCTCTTACACGCACACTTCTAGTTACCTTTTATCCTATTTGTGAAAGTGCTCACTACAACTGACCTTCTACTAACTTAATAAACCCAAAGCTCAAAAAAGAAGTAGAAGAAATTCTTAGGATACTGCAAGAATGCTCTTAGTATAGGAGAAAAGCAACAATTTAATTTCATTGCTGTTTAAAGGTAATTTTACATGGGCAAGTAAATATACATAGACCATTACAAAGATCAGAATTAAGCACACCTGCAGCAGAGAGAAAGAAAATCCAGTCTCCCTAAACCATACTAGTCAGTTTGCCTTTTTAAGGAAACTCCTTTTCAATCTCTGTTATTTTAAAACTTACAAAACTTTGAAAACCTCTCATAAATATTTCTTCACTTCATAAAGTCAAGAGACTTTATGATTGCTGGCATTCAGAAAATTGTTACGTCTGTCAAAAGATTTCGTGGCAAATACCACTGCAGGCTCTTGCTCTCATTCTTAACACAGCAATGAGTGAGAGATGAGAAATGTAGTATGTCAAAACAGTCAAATGGTGATTTGGAGCACATTTTGTTTGTTTTTGTTGATGCCACATGTGCTTCCAGGAAGGAAAGAACATAATCAGGCGGTAGTTCTATCAGAACAAGCTGAACCATCGGTATTTCCATACTGGGGCTCATGCCACCTGCCAAAATGGCATATGAAAACTAGAATAGTTTAAATTGTACAAGCTGGTTATGTGATATTAATGCTCAAGATGTGTTTCAAAGAGTGTATAAAGGGATTCACAAACATCACGTAGCACTAGGATACGCCATCCCATTACTTTGGAGTTTGATGGCCCCTGGGCAAAGGCACGTTTCAAAGAGTTAACTGATGAAGAGTCTTATTATTCAGTACTGAATGTATGCAAACAGATAATTTCACTTTCTCGTTAATACAATGCCTACCCACAGACTGTGAAGAAAGTGTACATTCCCTTCAGAAACGCTGAAGCGTTTTCCTCATTTGGTGTAGAAATGCTAAGTGTGCACAAACCCAGAGTACGCTGTGCAGCCTGGAGGGTGATGGTAAGTCATGCAGTCCAGAATAATACAAAGCACAGCTCTAGCAAACAGTATTTGGTTCTAATAAACTCAAGAGATTAACTCAAAGTCTACAGCCCAAAACTGCGCCTTAAGTAGCCCAGTTCACAGCTATTCAACAGAAAATATTATAAAATAAAAAGCCCAAAACATGGTGTGCTCAAACTGACCCAAACTCTTCCAACATGCAGGGCTTCCCCATCGTGGCCATACTCTATGACACTCTTTAGGTCTTCGAATCCATTCCAAACGATTTGAACAACAGATCCCTCACCGGATGCTTGAGCGCTCCTGGAATTAGAAGGATTCTTGTCTTGTGTGCTAATCAAATGATCTTGCTTTTCAAGTGGCAGATTTTGCTTTGGTTCCTGATGACGCTGTCTTGGGGATAGCAGCTCATTAATTTTCCCGTAAGATACTACAGGATTTGGATCCAAATCAATATATTCTAAATTCCACGGAAAAACGTGAACAGCGTTGCATTTCAGAAATTCATGAGTGGTGGACACATTTTGTACGCTGGGAGGCTGGGACTGACATACTCTAAAAATGGAATCCACGTGAATTAAATTCAGCAGCTTCTCTTTGAAGGTGCTCATTTCATCGTTATCACACAAAGTCTTTTGTTTCTGCTCAGATGTATTAGAGAAAATGCTCCCTATGAAATTCCATATATTTGGGAGAACGTTTGAGCCAAAACTCATGTTTGCATCAGCCTTACTCTGTTCAAGGACTCCAGGCTTCAAGTAAGGTTGTTTGGCAAAAGGATCCTTTAATGTTTCTTGTTCCATGTTATTTTTCACAAAATTTTTGAGCAAGATGTCACTTTCTGTGGCAGGTGTGCTGGTGATAGTCTCCTCAGGTCCGTGTGTTTTGGGACATATCAGAAGCTCCGTGCACGGCTCCAATCTCCCATATGGGGCTGCTGGCACAAGTGTACCTAAGTATGAGCAGAAGATGTCAGTGAATGCACCTACCCCTGCAAAGCAGTTTCCTGGAGGTGCCCCCAGAGCCTTGAGTGCTGCTTACCAATTCTGATGTAAACGTGGGTGTGCTGCTCAACCCAGACAGGAAAGACGGCTCCTGGAAACACCACTCGAATCTGGTCGAGAAGATGCCTCTCAAGGGAGGAGGCGTGCAGTTCCTGGGGAAATGTGATACCACGATGAATTAAATACTGCACATTCTTTACATGTGTCTGAAGAAAAAAACATGTATGCCTCTTTCTAATACAACATTTGAAGTATAAAATATAACTAAACTCCACCACATTGAGTATTTTCTTAGAGGCTGAAAAGAATGGGGCATTGTGCAAAAAACTGCTTGAGTCAGAATCTCTGTCATCTCCAAGACAAAAACATGAGCAATGGAAGGAGTTTTATTACCAGAATTTCCCAATCATCTGCTGTGAGTGGTTCCACTTCTACTTGCTGACAGGAGGACACATGGGAACAGGGCTCAAGAAACACCTGGCAAAAGCAACACCAAAATATTTAACTCCTTAAAGATATAAAAGCTCCATCTTTATTTAAACTAGGAAACTGGCATCTCCGTGATATGTTTTCACTACTTGGAACCATGCTAGAGACACTAGGTAATTCATATGCAGATGAATGCTCAAAGGATGGGAAATGGATCCCATTAGGCTCAGGGATGTCAACAAGCAGTGAATATTAAAAGCATCAGAAGTTGCATCAGGTGATAACAAACAATCTGTTTTTAATACACCTTGATCACATAACCATCTTTCCATTTTGTAATCTTTACTTTTTAAGTCCCCAGGATTTCAGCAATTTGAAAAATTCATTCCCTTGTGCATAAATTTAGAGCTGTTGGGGGCTTAGGTCTTTCAGACTGTCTTAAATATGGATTTCAAAAGTCAGTTTTTGCCAAAGGTTTCATCTGACAAAAAAATTTGCAAACATCTTAAAATTAGTCTTCAAAGAAACATCATTTATTTTTTTCCTGAGATAAAACCAGTTTCCTGTCCTCTGAGAGAATTGTGTTAGGTCACCTTTTACAAAAGTAAAAACCAGTTTTGAAATCCTCTAGGCCCTTAATTTGAAGCAATAATTGAGAAGATTATCTTTTCCCCAGCACAGCAAATAGGAGATGATACCATTATGAAATACAGCAAATGTGTAACTCCTGAACCAAAACCATGGTGGAACTACCTAATTAATCATGTGTTTATTCGACTGGACAGATGATTATTCCCAGGCAACAGCTGGGTGAGGTTTTCTTAGGTTTCCTTTGTCAATTGTTTTCATTTGACAATAGCCTGTTGAGGGCTATTAATTGCTGGAACTAAAAAGAGTGGATGCCTGCCTGCTCAGCAACTAACTTGGAAATGTCTGCAAACAGGCACATAATTTCTAGAGAAAACATGTTTAAAAAGTAAACAAGGTAAGATAATACACACTGCTCTGAGTGTGCCACACTCTTTGATGTCTTCTATTCTGTTGAACAAAAATTGTGCATATAAGAGCATAGGAAAATATGAATATGCCACACAATGACACTGTGTAAAGCAGCACTTATCTGTTCTTGTTTGTTTAAATATCTACCTATTATTGGAAAAAAAAAAAACAAACCAAAAAACTTTGATTTTGAGACTTTAGTAGTTCCATGTCAGAAAACTCTGTCTTCTTTTTGGGCATCTCCAACTGCTGCTCAATGGAAGAGCTGTTTATGAGGAGTTTAACAGAGTGCTCAAGAGTAAGAGGTGGATGTACAAGAAGTAGATAGATAGACAGACAGACAGACAGACAGATAGATAGATAGATAGATAGATAGATAGATAGATAGATGATAGATAGAAATAAGAGGCGAATAAAAATATTCAAAGAGGAAGGGACATATGGTGAAGGGGTAAAAAAAGGGATGATAATTTAAACCCCAAGTCAGCTAAACAAGAATATGCAGAAAGTCAATAGTGACTTTAAAACAACAGGACCTCCAAACAAAATATTCCCATTCCAAATTTTTCAACTGCTTAAAAGTGTATTTCCTTAAAATGAATGTCACTGATGATAGTTGTTCCAGCCCTGCAAAGACCTGCCCAGAAGCCTATCCTAACATTGTTTAGGTAGTTGTTAATAGTTTAATGAGCAAATCTTTTCATGTTTGAGACATTTCATTAGAGTCAACTTTTCTCATGAGCAGATGTAAACGAAGAAACTGTTGAAATACATGAAACAAGGCCACAGCTAACTCATGAAGTATTAACTTTTCACTTATCTTCCAATATACTCTTTATTTAAACAGAAAACAAAGATAACATTTCAAACCTGTTCCCCATTTGTGATGCCAAGTTTCTCTGCCAAATGTCTGTTGATCTCTGCAATATTTTCACCCTGGTGACCTCGATGCCTGGTTTCCATCCAGCTCAAAAACACTGGCTGATGACCACAGGATACCTTCACAGCTTGGCCCTAGGAGTTTCAAAGAAAGAAAATAAATTAATATAAAACCAGCTAAGTAAGATGACTACCAGACAATCTAAACTGTATTTGCATAGAGAGATCGAAGGAATTAAAGATATTATCTGGATTTTACACCTGGTTTGCACAACTCTCAACACAGAAGTGGGTGTTGGTTTCAATTCTTATACAGCTTCCTGTTTTTACGGACTGTTTTAAAGTAGGAAAATAGATTATTTTTTCTTTCTTCTCATGATAGGGTGTTAAAAAATATTTTACAGAAATGTGTAACTGCACATCTGTATTTCCCAAATGAGGTAAAGAAATAAGCATATACTTTGATTTCACAAAAATTGTAACACTTACACAGTCTCCAAAAGTGCTTCTGTGACGTATTTAAAATAAGTCAAAAAATCACATTAACTCGGAGCAAAATTATTTTATTCCTCTGTTTCAGAACTGCTCAGGTGTTCTGATGTCAAACTAAGTAACTTCTAATACCTAATATCTTCTGCAATTAGATCCAGCTTTTAATTACACTGATTCCCTTTGTAACATTTTTATTCATGAGATGTATCTAAGATGCCATTTCTATCAAGTTTTCTGAGATTTTATCTTTTTACTGAGCAGCCCAGGCCAAGCAAAAGCAGGAGTCCACCATAACAAACAACGCACAGAATGACCCTACAAGACTTCAAAGCAACTGCACTCCTTCCTCCTCTCTCGCCAGCAGCTCTGTAAAACACTCAGAAAACGCAGCTGAAATGAAGCTCGCATTTAATACTGCATTCCTGCTACCACCCTGCAGATGAACGAACAGGTTTTTACGCGCCTACGTTGTTCTCCTGTTGCGAAATGTCCTTTTTTTTTTTTTTCCGGCCTTGAGAGCGCAGGCGGCTGCCCCGGCCGAGGGAGGCAGGACTCGGGAGCTTTGCTCGCACCTTTCCCGGCTCTCTCTCCTGCCATTCCCACCCTGCTCTGCCGGCTCTCCCGGCCCCGTGCCCGCGGCACAGGGGGCACACAGCGCCTCTTTCCCGGGTGGAATGTTATTCACGGGGGAAGGTGCTCTCACTCCCTGCAGTCCTCAGCAGGGCTCTGCGTGACGGGAGTGCCCTTCCACAGCGACGCATTTGATTGATGCACACCGAGAGCGGGGATTCCGCGCATGGGGATTCGTCACTTCTTCTCCTACCTGAGCGAAGCATTCACGCATTATTCGCCTAATGATATTAAACTGATATTAAACAGGGGGCGTTGAGAGAGACGCTCATGCCCACAGTGCCAGGCCACGTTGGGGAAAAAAAAAAATTCCCGCGTTTTATTAGGAATGGAAGACGATACTGGGCCACGCAGGAGGGACGGAGGGGCTCCCCGATGCCTCCCTGTGAGGGGTCCCGGCTGCGGGGAGGGCTGAGCCGTGAGGGAGGGGAAGAGGGCTCTGCGTCGCCATGGCAGCAGGATGCGAGGGGGCTGCGCTCACGTAAATCCTGCCTGCCTGAGGCGTCCCAGCGCCCGGGCCCCGAGCGGCGCCGCCCCGGTACCTGCTGCAGGCGGAGGAGAGCGGCCAGCGCGGGCGGCAGGTGCAGGAAGCAGTCGC
>VWZN01015309.1:140153-165749 GCA_013396955.1 Regulus satrapa | reverse complement strand
GCGGGGCGGAGCCGCCTCGGCTGAGGGGACGGAGAGAGCGAGGCGCTGGGCATGGCCTGCTGCGCTTTGGCGTTACTGCAGCAGAACTGGGAGATTTGGATATCTCAGTGCGCGCTCAGCCTCCAACGAGCCGTAGCGGTGCCTTAAGGGGCTGGCGTGAGAAGGGAATCGCTAAGGTCGGACAGCCTGAACTGAGCCCGGCATCTGAGGTGGGGTCCCCCAGGGTTACTCCGTGCCCGCACACAGAAGGCACATCTCTTTCCCTGTCACCACCCTCCCGTAAAATTTCAGACCCTCCATATTTCCTGAAGTCTCCAAGCTATGATGTTCTTTTATTCTTCCGAGTGCACACGGTGGGGCAGAGGACGAGAGAATGTTGTGCATGCACAGAGCTGTGGCCGCCAGGGGCATCCAGGATGCAGGAGAAACAGTATGGATGTCCCAAGTGTGGAAGAAACCTTGAAAGAGATTTGAAGGTAGAAGGACAAACCTGCCAAAAATAAAAAAATCGCCTAGTGAAAGCATCAGGTTCCTTCAATCCCTTGTTCCCAAAAGAATGTAGGTGGGAGATGCTGCTGCCACAAGAAAACTTATGTGACCTGCCTCTGGAGACTGTTTTGTATAGTGGAAGTTTGAGAGTTGATTTCCCAAGCAGTTCCCACTTTGTCCAGAATATTTTTGTTAAGAAGTATGCGTAACTTCTGCAGTCTAAATGTTTGTGAGTATTTTTAAACAAACTCAGAGTCGATTTCATTTGATCTCAGGGATGAGCTGCCTAGCTGCCTGTTGTACATAGTGAGCCGTTGAAAAGCTTTGCTTTAGGATCTGTTATGTGACAGCCACTACACAAAGCAGGAAAGAGTAGTTGGTTTGGTTTTTAGCCTGCTGGAAGGAGAACTTGTTTCTCTCAGCATCCAGATTTTGTCTGTGTGTCTTAATAACATATGTTGTTGGATCACCATGGCAAGGAGACAGCTCTGCACGCACAAGATTTGCCTCAGGGAATTGGGGTAATTTTTTTTTTTTAACTCCCTGTGTGGAAAAAAGCAGTTTTCCTCACCTGCACGACTTCTCTGCCTATGAAAAAGACAGGTTTTTCAGTGTTTTCTTCTGTATTTTGGTAGTCCTATGAACTGGTTCCTAGTATGTCTCGCATGGAAGTCGCCCAGAGCCTGCAGAGATTTTGCCCAGCAGCTGGCAGTAGTACTCTGACCTTGTGCAGAAGCCAAGTCTCGTTTGTGTTTTACTCTGCACGAGAGGCTCGAGTTCAGCTCTTGCTCAGTGATGAAGTGGTCCCAAAAACCATGCACTTACTGCCCTGCAAAACAGAGTACACAGGGGTTTTCAGCATCCCGAGAGGACAACAGAAAACAGGGAGAAAATGCCTGCCTTTTGCAATAAAGCAAGAATGGGAATGGTTTTGAATAGTCTTTGTTTTGTTTTTTTTCAGGTTTACACTATCAACTTGGAATCTCGCTATTTACTGATACAAGGAGTCCCTGCATTAGGTGTTATGAAGGAATTAATTGAACAATTTGCATTATATGGTGCCATCGAGGAATATCATGCTCTAGATGAATATCCAGCAGAGCAATTTACTGAAGTGTACCTTATAAAATTCACAAAACTGCAATGTGCAAGGTATATTGGACAGGGCAGTATCTGCCTCTTGCTGTCTTAGTCTTTTACACGTTCTGTACTTGAAATGTGTTAAGTTGTAGAGAGTTGGAGTGAAATCCTCAGTTTTGTTGATACACTTTAATTCCCTTCAGGGTGGCCAAGAAAAAAATGGATGAACGAAGCTTCTTTGGTAGTTTGCTACATGTGTGCTATGCTCCAGAATTTGAAACTGTCCAAGAAACTAGAGAGAAGTTGCAGGATAGAAGAAAGTATATAGCAAAAGCAACAAATCAGAGAGGTTTGTGTGAAATTTCCTGTAAGATTTTAATGTTCTTCAGGGTTGGGTGGGGTTTTGGCTGAAGTGCCCATCCAAGAAAACACTTTTAACCTACCTCTTTTAAAGGTGCTATAGTGTGTTGATGCTGGCCAGATGCCAGCTGCTCACTCAATGTCCTCCACAAACTGAACAGAGGAGAGAAAATTTAACAAAGGGTTCATGGGTTGAGATAAGGACCGGGAGAGAGATCCCTCATTAAATACCACTGAGGGCAAAACAGACTCGACTTAGAGACAGAAAGTGAATTTATTGCTAACAAAATCAGAGCAGGATAATGAGAAGTAAAATANGCCTGGGAGCGGGGCCCCTCTCCCCATGGGTCTCCCACGGGGTCACAGCCTCCCCCCGGGCATCCGCTGCTCTGGCGTGGGGCTCCTCCGCGGGCTCTGGGGGATCCCTGCATGCCCACGGCCCTGCATGGCCGCAGGGGCAGCTGCCCCGCCATGGTCTGCACCACGGCCTGCGGGGCAGCCTGGGCTGCAGCCTGGAGCACCTCCTGCCCTCCCTCCTTCTGCACTCACCTCGGAGTCTGCAGGGCTCTTTCTCTCACGCTCTCGCTCTGCTCTCCTCTGGCCGTAGTTACAACTGTGCAACCACTTATTTTATCTCCCTTCTTACATCTGCTGCCACAGAGGCGTTACCACCATTTCTAATTGGCCCGGCCTTGGCCAGAGGCCCATCCATCTTTGGAGCCACCAGGAACTGGCTCTGCCAGACACGGTGAAAGATTCTGGCAGCCTCTCACAAAAGCCCCTCCTGTAGCCCCCCTGCTACAAAAATCCAGGCCACGCAAACCCAATACAGATGCATTTTAAGTGTGTTTACAGGGAGACATGTCTCAGTATTTCGAGAACTTTTTATCCTTTTTAAAGTGACTTTTTGGCTTTGATTAAGACTAAGCTTTGATAATGAAGTATTTATTTCACTTTCTGTTTTCTTTCAAACTGTTATCAGAAATTTAAAGCACTGGCAGGAAATTTGTGATCACGCTTTCACCCTTGCCCAAGGGACAGTTTTGGAAAGAAGATGACTGTACTAGTACCTTCAGAAAATTTCTCCAGCCCACATCTTTGCACTGGGGAATGTTAAGCATGGACTGTGTTTACAAAGGGTCCTGTACTGCAGAGCTCCCAGGCCCTGGAGGCTGGGCAAGCTGAGGAATGAGCAAATTGCTGAGCACAAGCTTCTCCTTTCTTGTGCTCACATAATTGGGTATCATTATTCATTTTGTGAGGATTTCTAAAGGGAGTAAACCCACTGATTTTTAACATCAAAATCTGGGCTTTTTCAGTGTTACAAACCAGCAAAGGTTTGGACTGGAAAACTGGTTTGAAAGCTGAATTTGTTATATTTGAAGCTTTAAACAAGCCACAGAAAGGTAGCTGGGAATCAAATATCACTGTCATTGTTTCTGCATTTATATCAAAAGTTTTGTTCTTGGGTGTTAGAACTAATAATGACATGAAATAGTGAAGATGCTTCTTTGTTGTTGTTTTAAAGATTGCTTTGTGTTAAAGAAAGTAGAAGGCCCTAAGAAGACAGCCTCAAAGAACTCTGAGCATGACTGTCCATGGAGCACATCAGAATCACGTGTAGCCAGTAACTGGGATCCACCCTGCTTTACAAGTTCTCCTGGGGTATCCCACAGCACAGCATTTCCATCTGGGAATCAGAATCAGAGCCTGTTAACATCTCCACACTATAACAGCTGTGCTGAAATTTCTGGGCACTTTGGTCAAAACACATCTTTAGCTGCAGGTGTACATCCAGGAGGACATACTCCACCAGCTTCCTTAATGCAGCAAAGAATGGTTCCAGCTTACAATGGAATTGACAGGTTTATGCCTCGTACAACTCACCTGCAAGAACGTAAGAGGAAGAGAGAAGAAGGTAACAAGTTTTCCCTCATTGGAACAAATGAGGACAATACTGAAGTTGTTATTGGACCACAATTACCAGAAATACCGAAAGTGGATATGGATGATGAGTCTTTGAATACTTCAGCTGCATTAATTCGAAGTAAACTGAAAGAGGTACGGGTTCTTAAAGTTCTGCTAGTTCAAACATGGGTGCTTGTTATCCATAAAAATAGTGACTCTCTGATAGCTTTATTCAGCTATCATTACTCATTATCAGTTTATCTGTCACTTTAAGCTAGTGCTCTTACTTTTTAATTTTTCCACAATCTAGACTATTCCAGGCAATTCTACTCCAGACCTCTTACACTACACTTGAGAAAGTGTAAATATCTGTGCATGATCTTACGTGATTTTTAGTAACCCCCTTTTTTTTTCCCCCACAAGTGAAGGAGTGATAACTTTGCAGATGGTCCTGCTGACTCCAGTGTGCTACTTGTATCTGGTTTCTGAAAGGAAAATAATGGAAGTCAATGGAGTTCACTGTAATTTTGCTCCAACATTTCTTATGCCATTAAAAGCTGTACAGAATCACTAATTCCATGCTGAGAAGCATGTGTTAAGCCATATATCCTTTAATGGAGGATATTAATCAGTTAGCAGGTCAAACATTCTTGATAGAATATTTCATTTACATTAAGATATGAAATAGCTCCCTTGACGAACTAGATTGATTTGAAAGTGTGTATCTTATAAATAAGCATCCTTTACATTAAATACATTTCTAAAATACCTGTCAAAATACACATTTCTGCTTTCCCTTCATTTCCTGAAATATCCAAGTTTATAAAGCACATTAAACCTTGCTTGAAAACACCTCTGTTAGGAAGAGGGGGAATGACATCTCTAATACTGTTATCACTGACTAACTGAAATCAGTTTGTGTCATTAAATACAAAAATGGTAGTGCTAAGTCTTTTTAAGTTTCACCCCTCTTGTGTTTAATGCTGCCTTTGGATGTTACTTTTTTCCTCTAGTCAGCAAGGAAAATTCAATACAAGTGTGATGACAGTAATAAATCCCTCCCCCAATACCCAAATCTTGGAGATGTGGCTTTACTCTAAAATGAGCATTAAAAAAAAGGTAATGGTTACAAGTTATTAATTTTTTTTCCCCCCTCCAATTTAGGTAGCAGATTCTGTTTCAACGTCTGTGGAAAAGCCAGAGAGCAGCTCAGCCAAACCACTTGTAAAGCAGAGAAGGAGAATATAGATACTGCTGGCAGCATCTTCCAACAGTCCTTCTGTAAAGAATATAGTTTTAAATACTTATTTTTTTAATGTAAAAAATAAAGCTTTCTTTATGCTGTATTTCCCAGTGATTCCCTGTTAAAAATGGTATCAGTTTGTTACTTGGGATGAAGAAACCAATATACTGTATTATTGTTGCAGTGTTATCCTGTGCACCTCATATTGTAACATATTTTATAACTCATGGAAGAACTCAATTTCAGTAGAGTTACAGAAGTAAATTCATTTATTCAATAGGTTTAACAGCAGAGGAGTACTGAAGCTTAGGAGCAACTTGAAACTGTTACTGTTTTTACTGTATCACGAAGAACAGGGAAGACAAAGACCCCTTTCAACAGTATTCAGCAATGGAGTTATAACTTGGAGTTACTATTTAGGAGTTTCCCGGAAAATTCTCTGTTCAAATGACATACTGCTCTGTTTAAAAAAAAAAAAAAAAAGAAAAAAGTTAATTTTCAGTTAACTAAAGGATTTCTATTTAGTCAGAAAAGGTTACTGAAGTGAAATGTGCATGCAGTGAAGACTGTCTTTTGCTTTTTAGCTTAGAAAAAGTAAATCCATCACATTAATGGTGTCATCATTAGCAGACTTGCCAGAACAACAATCAAAGTTATAGTTGAAGGGGAAATGAAAATTGTAACTGCTCAGCAGTAGGAATGTGTCACCAAGGAGTGATCTGGCATGGAGGGCAAGAAGGCCCAGCTGCAGAATGAGATGAACTGGATGGAAACAGGAATGCTAGAGACTGGGATTTCCCTTAGTGATGAGATGAATATCTGCAGCACTGCTACAACCCTGGACAGGGAGTGCTCAGGGGCCACCTTTGGGTAGCAGAACTGGCACTCAGAGGATGAACCCACCACTGGCCTAAGATGCCTCATGCTGACATTCACAGGACCGCTGCAAATGTCTGTAAGGAATTAGCTTGGGCAGTTATTTTTTTAACTCAAGGCAATGTACCTTTATGTCTGGCAAACAGGGTCCAAAGGCTTCTAAGAGAAGGTTTTCATCTCTGACTGCTTTTTCAAAGTCCGTAAAAGAAAGCTTGCCATCATGATCATAGTCCTGCAGAAAGAAGGGAATGCTTCAGCAAAGGATCATTACTTGTAGTTTTGTTTAACGAGTGTTTAAAGACCATGGATTCCATTTTTAGTTTGATTTGCAAATTTGGGGTCACCAGTTTCTGCTCAGAAAAGATTTGTGTGACTTGCCTCTACTTAAGGCAAAAAAGGGCAGGATTGAAAAACTGAAAAGATGGGTGTAAATAAAAGAAGTTGGGATGCAAAACCTGGTTTTAAGTGAAAATTTTTGACCACCACCATGGAAGGGGAGAGCATAAATCTTGATTTGATTAAAATATTGACAGTCCTGTCTGTCTGATTTTATGCTCTAGATTAAACACTGCAAGACAAGCTTCACATTAATAACCTTGAGTTTAGTATTCTAATGGAATACATAAATTGGATAAAGACATTTCATGATCCCTTGCTAAAATACACACAAAGCTTCTGCAGATGCCTGCATTGATGGAATAAATGTAGCTTACACTTCTGAGTTTTCCACTTTTGACTGGGCATGCACAGATGTGTATGCACATATACACGTGCTGGTTTATACATAAAGTTTACAGTACATTCACATATTGAATTAATAGTTTAATATGAGAATACTGGACTGGGACTCATTCGATCTGGATTTTATTTCTGCCTTTCCTCAGGAGATGTGCAGAATCCCACTGAAAATATGACACCTTATTTTGTTACCTCATCGAAAGGTTAGTAAATATTTGAAAATACCCTCAAGTATCACAGTAAGTAAGTAAGTACTTGCCATTTTCTTCAGTGCTATCTCTACCAAGTCCTTAATTCCCTCATCAGGCTCTTCATCTGCTGGTTGTATGAGAAGGCTGTTTTTCAGCATTTGAAACATTTCCTCTCTCGAAATGTATCCATCACCATTCAGGTCATAAACGGCAAAACAGTCTTTCAAAATACAAATAAATTTCAAGTTGATTACAAACTATAATCACATTCCATTCAAGCTGTTACCTATAGACAGAAAACGTGTACATTGTACAGCATTATCAATTGAGCCAAGTTTATCATCTATGTGCTGAAACACTCCTGACAAACACTTGTGACAAACCACACTGCATCACTATGCACTAGTATCTTCTAGAGTGCTTACAGCAGGAATGTATATTTTGCTGTTTGTGGCTGTACTGACACACTGAATTACATCCCGGGCACGCATCCTAATGCTGTGACACCCCTGACCACTTTCCAGATGAATTTATATCATGCAGTAGGGGTGGCTAATGCTGCCACCTGGGAACTGTGGAAACACATACTGTCACTCTCCTTTTTCTATTGAGGCTTTTTTCACCCCACGTGCTCTATTTTTTTCCCTGCTACTTAAAATTCTAGAGTTCTGCTACTTTTTCTCCTGCATCTTTCCCTATCATTATTGTGGAGATTCTCATTACCATCTTACAGGTTTTCCATCTATGCTTCCAAGCTGAAGAACTGCTGGAGTTAAAGCAACTGCTGCTGTGTCCCCCCAGTGCCAGTAAATGAATGCTGGCACTGATCTTGCTTGGCCTGAGACTGATAATCAGCCAAACCCACGCTAAAGATTCACATGCTTCTTTCTCATTTGGCGTGTAAGTACAAAAACAGGTATTTTGTCCAAAGTTTATGCTGCAGAATAAACTTCAGTTTAAGATTTTGTAAGCAACAAAATAAGGGGATGGCTGTGGTAACAGCAGTTTACGCATAAAAAAAACCCCAAAACTGTCTCAGAGAAGCCATTTCAGAACTCAGTTTCACTCCATTAAACAATACAGAAGGAAACTTATAAAATATTTGGTAATAGAAAAGAGTAACTACTAAATTATAACAAAAGCAATGTTGTTATTAATTCAATCTTTACTACTGAATATTAGCATACAGATCAATCTTACATTTCATCTTCTCTTCTAGTGTCCCCCGAAGTAACACTCCTAAGCCTTCCACCCATTCTGCCACGGTGATGCAGCCTTTGTTGTCTCTATCAAAAGTACTGAACACTAGGAAGTGTATTAGACACGTTTTAATTTTATATGATAGGGAAATACAAAAAAGGAATGTTTTCTTAAATTCAGTAAAATTATAAATTATCTTAAGATGTTTGTCTGCTTTCACCGTTCTTGACTCCAAGATGTAACAATGAAAGGGAATCTGCCCCTGAGTTTACTGATCTTCCACTCCAGAATCCTGCCTGGTGAGATTTTGTTTGAGCTGTTGTTTGCCTGCTTTGAATAACTACAGGAAGTGTGCTTCCATGCAGATGTAAAGCAAACAAACCAATATCACTTAAAATAAGGGATAGTTCTGCATACAGATTTAAATTACTAGGTTTTGTCTCAGAAAAAGTAATCCTAGAAACAATATATACTAAATATACAGAGAAAAATAACCTCGTCATGTAACAAAACATTTTTCTTGTCCCTTCTCTAAGCAACTTTCAATCTCCCAGTTTCACTATTCATACAGCCTGTAATTTAGTAATTCAAATCCAAGATAGAATTCAAAGCATCCACTAGCATCTATAATCATTTGTATTTTAGAATATTAATTAATAAGTTGGCTGAAGAAACACCTCCATGCAGAGCCAAGCATTTTTGAATTACAAGACAACAAGTTTATTTTTGTGAACTGTAATCAGCCCTTTTGCATGTAACCTTTATAATAATTTTTAAAAATGTGTAAGGCAATGTGGGGTATCTTCCAAGACACGCTTGACTTGCTGCATAAAATTGCAACAAGTTTTTATTTTATGGCTTGTAAGTAGCTCTCCTGCTGGAGACATGTAGAAAGTTGAACCAAGGGGTGGCTCCTGGCAGCCCTAGACTGAAAGAACGGCAGACTCACGCCTGCTCTGCATACTCCTCCAGACACGTCTGCATCCGAGATCATCCCTTTAACTTTCACAAGTGGCTGCAAAGGTGTCCCTTGTTATCAATCTGTGAAATCATTGTATTTTCAAGGGGTTCTTTGTCTCATTACTCTCTCTCCTCCTTGTACTATCTGCCCAGGCCCTTCAATGTCGTTCACAGCGCCTCTATTCCTAGTTATCATTATTATAATAATTATTATTCCCAGTTATCATATTATTCCCAGTAACAGAATGCCCTCCTGGGACTCCCCGGCCTGAGCTAGAGCTGTCGCCCAGAGGCTACCGCAGCTCCCGGTGAAACCATGGGAGAAAAGAGGAAAGCGACGCTGACCTTTTCTATCACGACACTGAGCGGCTGCGACAGGAACAGCCACAGGGCAGCACAACGACCTCTGGCTGGTCTGCCTCGGCCTAGAGCGTGAGAGCTCTCCCGAACTAAGGGAAAGCTGTACGCACAAAGACAGAAAAGATGCCATGCTCTCAACAGCTCCCCAGCAGGACTCCTCTGCTGTCCTGGCAGGTTCCGGAGGGCGCTCTTCGGTACGGACACGCTCGGCGGGCCCGGCAGAGCCGTCCCAAGCCCTCGCAGGGCGCTCAGCGCCGCTGCCCGCCTCACCTCGGTCCAGCACCACATCATCCGTCATGCCAAAGGCGCTGTGCAGGGTGTCCCGGAACACCGTGCGGTCGAAGCCGGCCCCAGCGAAGTGGCTGCTGGCCCTGGCCACCAGCGTGTCGAAGAGCTTGACCAGACATTCCACTTCGCTTTTGTTAACTGCCCGGCCCAAACACAAGCAAACACAGGTTTTAAGGGAAGCTGGTACAACACGAGGCATGCACAGGGGCACCCCAGGGCCGTGACACCGATCCCAGCCCCCTCCCCACCTGCTGTTCCCAAGGGGAAAGGGCCACGGCGGATGAGCACCAGAACAAGGGGGGGCGGCCGGGCGGCAGCGGCGCGGCTCCTGCGGCCCGGGGGAGACTCACAGTGCTTGGAGGATCGGCTCAGCGAGTCCACCAGGAGCTTCACGCCCTTCCTGCTCATGGCGGCCGGAGCCGCCGCCGCCGCCCTGGCAACGCGAGGGGGAGGCGGCCGAGGCCTGGCGGTGCCGCTGGGCCGCACGGGCGGGTCGGACATGAACACACACGCCGGCAAAACAAGAGACCGAGTCTCAACACGCATTCAAAAGGACGGAAGTCGTAAAGAAATAAAATAGCTGCATTTCAAATTTCTAAAAAATGTTTGTGGGGGGGAAAATAAAAGAGCTAAAAGTTAAATACAACATACAATAGCGCTTCTTCATCTGCTGTCAGAAGGCAAAAATATATCAAAGCACTCTTATTCCAGCATTGCTCATTTTCTACTTTGTCCCTCTGCTGAAATTTGAACACGAATGTAGGTGCCATCCAAACCCACCCTCCCGTCACTGTTTCACGTGGGCACATCGGGAAAGCTGAAGGGCTGAGTGAGACCAGCCCTCACCTTTCCTTCAGGAAAAAGGGCACGCAAGAGCAGACTCAACGCATTTGTTAACATATTGCAAACTGCAGCAGTTCCCGGGCAGTCCTAAAGCAGCTTTGCTGGGAACTGACAAAGCCCGTAAGCCCCTTAAGCAGCTACACCCCTTCCCAAGCATGACAGCAGCACTGGAAGCCTACAGCTGAGCACAACAGATAGCTACAGTCACAAAATTAAAACCACATACCGGCTTAGGTATTTGGAAGACTGGGTCTCATTTCCATATTTATTTTTTTTCTGTGGCAGGTGGTTGTGTAAAAGTCAAATAAGGTATCATACAGAGCATTTATGCTATGGTTCATTACAGGTTCTTTTACCAAAACTGCAACACCACAACTTAAAAAGAAAACCCCAATAAAACTAAACACAAACCCCAAATCAAACCCCTCTGTTCACTGCATATCACCTTTATTTTAACCTCACTGACAAGAGTGTCTAGAATCGGCAACATCAAACCCAAGAATACAAAATAATTGATGAAAATATTACTATTGTTTAGATGCACATTGCTGCAACTCAATGGTTGAAATTTTTCCCAAGAACTTGAAAACTATTTCTCTGTACAATGGCAATATAAAACCATGATGATATAAAATCATCTTTCTCCTACAGATTTTAGTTATGGTTTGCAGACTAATTATCAATGTCTTTAAAGTCCTGAAATTCTTGGCAGCACAACATTTGAAACATCTGTATGCAATAGGGGTAAGTTCTAAGTTAGCACCTGTGCAATGGAAAAAAAGGGTAGATCAAAAATACAATCTATATTTGACTACCTAGGATGGATGGGCATTTGTTAAAGGCTAACAGAAGGCCCAGCAATCAGTATTTCAATGGAAGATGTAGTGAGAATTTCATGTAAACTAAAATCAAATGGTTGCTCATGTTTTCTTGTGGGCACATTTAAAAAAGCTTTTCTTCAGTTATCTAATGCAACTAAACTAAAGTAAAACAGCTTTATGATTTAAGTCAACATTCTGTAGCCCTCAAGTACAAAAATATAAATACAAACTGTTTAAACAGTATCTTTAATGAGATTCTGGCAGCAGTTTTTTTAATCTAACAAGACACGTCACATAACAGATCTGCCACTGAACTTGCTTAGAGTAAAATCAGCTTCAATATGAAGCTGTTAAGGTATCAAAACCCTTCTTTTTACATGCTAAATAACTTCAGCAAGTGTGCACTTAAACACAGCAATGAACTTAACTATAACTAAATACATACATGAAAATCTGCATGTGAAATGTAATTCATAGAACTGGTTACAACAAATGATTACCTGCATTTTGTTAATTTAAAAATGATACAAATCATGCAAAACAATTCTAAAGATAACGCAAAGAAAGCTACCAGCGTTTGCAAGAAGTTTTCAATTAAACCAAAATTACATTAAATGAAATATGCATATTTACTAGCAAAGGTCTATCGCTATTTCAAAAAAGCAGAGGTAAAATCTTCAGGTTTTGACTGTCAGTTATACTGCAAAATGTCATTGCTCTTGCTTAATGCAGAAGCACATGCTTGGAAGCTCAAAACTGCTCATTCAGGAAAGCCTGCTGACAATAGCTTTAGCTTCCCAGGAATGCATGGATTAGAAGTAGCAGAGATTTGCAAGAATCAAAGGCAAAGGCACCCAGTTCAGGTAGCCAAAATGGTAGCGTTCCCTTTCTCATAAGCATGGAGATGGCAATGGGGCAGATGATATACATTTCTACAACGGCAGCCTTTTAAATGCTTTCATTAATTTTCCATTAGCAGACACCAGCTTGTAGTAGTTTATGCATAATATTAACCTGCAGGATGAACTTGGGGATTTAATTTGTCCTGATTTACAAATAAAGACTATTACTAATGCTTTAAAAGACTATTTTTACTATCTAAAAAGTTTAACTCTTATTTCCCAATATTTTACACCTCAGCTGGCCTACCATCTCATACTGTCTCAAACATCTAACACTGCTTACTGGAATTTTATAAAAGTTGTACCTCATGTATTAAGCAGCAGGCAATAACAATGGTCTTTCCCAGCACAGCACAGCTGCATCTGGCTGGCTACCGAAAGATTAGGAATATTTCTAAAACACAGGAAAACTCATGCAGTTTGGTAAAGTTTGCTGTCATTTCACAGTTTAAGTTTCCTTTAGTCATTGCACTTCTGTTGATAGTCTCAGGCTGTTTTAAAATATTATTCTGAATCTGAATTTGAACCAGCAGTCTTCTTTTTCTTCTTTTTACCATGTTTCTTGTGCTTCTTTCTCTTTTTTGTTTTATCCTGAAATTTAAAAAAACGAAGTTATTGTATAATACAATTGCCACCCAATACATTCTGCTAATGCAAAATGAGAAGACAGAAACGATATCTTTTGAAAGACATTTCAAAAGAGATTCCTACAGAAGCCTACTGAGAAATCACAAAAAAGCAATAGTTTGCCCAGCAATTTCTGCTATTATGAGCAGTCTTCAATTTAAATTTATCTCCACCATGGCATGGCTATTTCACACCTCTTTTCACTGTCACTATTATACTTCCTAATATTTTAAATTCTTTTCAGAGCATTATAGATTACTGAAAAAGTAATAAGGAAGTGTTTTGACCAGTAACAACATATTTGGGAATAACTAGGATGTTTACAGATTTTAAAGTAAACACATTCACTGTGTAAAAATAAGCACTTAATTCACTGTAAAATTAAATAGCTCGACTGCACTTGGCTAGGCTATCACTTGTACCTTGTTTAAAATAAAACAGTTATGATCTCAACTGTAAATATAAATACACTAAAATTAACCCTGCTGGATTCAGTCCTGAAGGTAGTATGCTGATCACTGTAATACAGAAGCTAAGAGATGAAATCTTGTCTTTTTGCAAGCAGAATTTCAAATGAAATTCTCAAATAGGTATGGCATTACGTAAACGAAACAATCAGTATTAAAGCTTTGTTTTATTCCTTACACAAACAAATCTTTTATGAAAAAGACCACAAGCAATCACTAGAAATGTTATGGGAAACGGTTCACATGAGTCTGAAAAACCGAACAAGTTCCATGGAAAAATGTGTACCGAGTATCACTGATATTCCTATGCTTGTTTTCTTAGGTGACTAATTAATGCAGACCTTCCCTTTGCCCTTCCTCATGTAGACAGCTGAGATACCTGATAAGGAACACTGCTGCTGCCAGGGGGGACAGAGAGAAAGACATCTCAAGTGAGCATTTAGGATCCCAAACCCAACTGAGGAGCCTCAGGCACAGGAGGTAAATTTGGATTCCATTTAAGTCACCGCTGAACCTTCCTCTCACTTTTACCAACACAGACAAATAAAAAATATTAAGGAAAGCAACAGGTTGCTGGCAGCTTTTTATTTGGCTGGGGGAAGAGTTATAATGGCATAGATATTGCAGCAATTATGTGCTAAGGCCCTTTGCATAGTGGCAGAGAAGGCTTACTGAGGAATTACACACAGCACCAATGAAGGAACACCCTGATGTCCATGTGGCAAACTGCTCCCCTACTTGGTACCTCACAGGTATTGGTAGTTCTAGGATGTTGATACAGATATTTGACAGCAAGTGTTAAAATTGTATAAATCTCAAATCACATATAAATAAAAGAGTGACAAATTCTTCTTTAATTCAACAATTGAAAAAGTGACTTCAGCAAGTAAATAGAGAAATTTAGCTTACATGTAACAGTAGATTATTTCTATGAAACATTTGTATGCAAAGTGAAAAATGTGAAACTAGAAATTAACCAAGTACGAACTATTTATACCCTAAAACTACAGTTTGAGTAAGAGGGATACTTGCTGTTTTCTCTTTTTCCTCATTGCTTTTCTTCTTTTTGGCTTGCACCTAAAGAAAATTAAACCAAATATAGTATCCATAAGAAGTTGATTCTCAAGAAAATTAACTGAAAATTACTTGTAGGTGATAGAAGCTAGACTAAACAATCCTTAAAAGTTTATTTTAAAAGGAAAAATACAAACAACTTAGAGTGCACTGCACTCTTCAACTCCCCCATACAGAGCAGAACAATTTTAACAATGTATTAAATCTAAGTTCATTCATTTGCTCATGAATCAGTAAGCTAACAAGCACTGTAACATCTGAAGTTCAGGATTCGTACTGACCTCCTCCGTCTGATCTGATTCAGACACAGATTCTGATGATAAAGGTCCATCACCACGATCTGTTTTCTTCCTTTTCCTGTGGTGATTTTTACCTTCCTACACAAAGTAATATATTTGTGAGTCAAGTTGGACCTTTCATATTTTATAAAACTTGTGCTTAAAATTTAAGATTGAAATATCACTTCTAAGTTGTGAAATAGGTTGAAATATTATTGACATTAAAGTAATTCTATCATCATTATCATCAAATTACCCTACTAAACCGTTAAAATCAACTTCTAGTGGAAATAATACTTTTCTGTATATTCTTTTTCTTGCTACCAAGATACAGCAACTGTCTAAAAGTTTCTTATTTTAAATAATAACACATGGAGGAGTATGCATTTGAAAATAAAACATTTCACCACTTTTAAGTAACTAGTAACTGAAGATGTCTCAATATATACAAAAACTGTAGCTTCAAACTCTTGCTTTGTTCATGGAAGAAAAAGCTCCCTCTGTATTCATGTTGAACCAGGACAAGCTGTCCCTGCCAGCTGTACTTTCAACACATCATATTTCATTCCAGTGCATTTAAAAGATAGGCTTTTTAAAATTCTGATGCTCTGTAAGATTGTTCTGATGAGCTGCTTTTCTGCTCCCTGCACTTTCTTCGCTCCGGACAAAGCAATGTGTGCCTAAGTCTGAAGGTACTCAGTTTCTAAGTTTCTCACTCAGTTTCTAAGACCAAAAACTTCCCAAAAGAACTCATGACAAGTACACAGGATGCAGCCCATCTGAAACACGGGGGATCTGCAGGCAGGGGAAGAAAGACCTCGAGTCCACAAGTGCCCTTTGCTTTCAGAAGATGTGTGACAGTAGTGCTACAATAAGGGACCATGGTAGATACTCATTCTTCAAAAAGAAGCCATAGAAAAGGATGAGATGGGAAATGGACACCGTAAAATAAAACAGGAGCAAAGGGACAAAAGTCAGTCATACATTTGCCTTATGCAATGGAGAATTTGTACATCAAAGTCAATACTATTGACCAGAGCAGGAGAGGCCAACATGGTAAGAAAGAAAGGTAACTGGAAATAAAGACTAGGGTGGACTCTGAAAGCATTTATAGTTTATCCACAGCATACAAATAACTAAAATTTAAGTCAATTAGACTGTTTACATTAAAGAGAATGGATAAGTGTACAAAATGGTGTGGTGATGAGAAGGAGAGAGGTTTTTCATGCTTAGAGAAAATGACAGAATAAGGTCATTTTTCTTCAGCTAATCACTTTTCTCTGCAATTCTTCAAAGCTGTCGTAAGTGCAGTATCTATATTACGACTATATTTAATATATAGTGATAGATATTAGGTATTATATAATTAATATATTTTAATGTTTATATAATGATATGTATTATTACTGTATTTAATATATAGTGATAATATGATGACTATATTTAATGTATCTGCTTATGTTTCTTAACTTACAGCAGCAAGTCAATAACCTACTAGGTATGCCACTGAAAATATCATCACACACATTTTTAGCTCACTATGACAGCTAAAGGTAAACCCCAAAACACTGAGGACGCTGCTGATCTACTATAGCAGATTAGATACAGTTTTAATTTACCTTTGTAACTAAAACAAATCCAGTGGTTTTCACTAACGATAATTAGGAAACCAGGAGCTGAATCCAACTAAACATTTACTTCAAATTGGGTGCACTGAATACTTTCTGATCGTGTGGGTTTAGACAGAAAATTTCCACAGATGTAAAGTGAGGGATTCATTATTAAAAAAAGAAATATCCATTATGTATGCAACATACAGCTCTGATCAAAGGATTCCAGGAATAAAAATACCTTCTCCTTTTCACAGTCTTCCTTTGACCTCTTCTTTTTTGTGCTATCCTAAATAGAAAGGAAAACAAATCACAACAAAATCATTCCATGAAAAAGGAAGAAATCTCCAAAGCAGTCTGACCAATAGTCTTTTGAAGGTAAGTCTTCAAGATTGTCCTTTCTACTTTGCAGTTGACAAGAATAACATAAAAAGCTGTAATTCTGATGCTGCTGCTAATCTCTTAATCCAGCAGCATGAGAAAATCTGTATGGAATGAGGTAACTCGCAGGACACTCTAGAGAGTCTCTGGGAAGGATACCAGCTATCACTGCTGTAACCCCATTTAACATACAACAGTTGGGAATCCTTTCTCTTTATCCATGTCCCTCTCTGCTGATTAGACCAGATCAAGCAGGTATTTTCCCAGAGTTTTCTACAGGAAGAGTATCTCTGGGTCCCTTTATGTAGAAGAAGTTTTAACCTCCCATTAGCACAAATTCTTAGGCATCTGCAAACAGTCATTCGTTACAAATCAGTCATTCACACCACTTAGGTATTCCAGTGAAAGCCTGAGATAAGGTCAACACAGAGAATCTTAAAAACTCACTGCATTACTAATATTTAAGCAAGAAGCACAGTAACTATACACTGTAAGACAGAAAAATGCTAATATAACAGAACAAGCTGCCTCATGTATCTTCTCTTTTTTGTTCATTCAGTAAGCCCACCTATCTACATTGCTATATTTCAGAAAAGGAGAAAGACAACTGCAATTTAATAGGCATTTGGGAGGAAAGGTTCAATTGTCCAACAGGAAACTACTCAGATATTTAGAAAGGCAATGTTCTGGCCACTGCTATCCTGAAATACCTGCATCCTCAGATATGGTGTTCAATTAAATTGTATATTCAAAAGACCTTTTAATGAAGTATCAGAACTAAACATTTGAGCAGCACAAAATCTGCGTATGTCTGCATTCAGAAAAATGACTACTAACTGCTGGAATAAAGCATGTTCATTTTCTAAAGATCCAATTACTTCCACCAGGCATGTGGCCAGTGGAGGCAGATTCCACACTGCCTGTGGAAGATACCAGTCCAGCCCTGTGAGAATACACAGCTTTAAATGCAGAAGATGAAAACCCATATTAATATGTTAAAGTCAGAAATCTTCATGGTTTTATAACACTGACCAAGAATACTTGCCAAGATCAACACATCTGCATATTTACCTTGCCATCTGACTCAGATTCTGAAGTTGTGCTTGCTGAAGATTTCCGTGAGGAGCGATACTTCTTTTTCCTTCTTTTCTTCCCTTGCTTTTTATCCTATCCACAAATATTGCAGAAAAAGAAGGAAAAACACAAACTTGAATTTATTCTCACTAGAATTAAAAATTTACATTAAATGTAAAGAAAAGGAGACATCAAATTCCCATCCAATTCCTTCTTGTTATAATGTTCTCCCGAGGAATAAAGTACACTACTATTGAAACTTTTAGCCAAGGACCTTCATAACTCTTCCGCATTGAAAAAATGCAGACTGGGGGAAAAGGTTCTCTACACTCTGTTTATTATTTAGACATGTGCTGTAGAATCTGATTATCTGCAGCTAAGATTTCTGCTAAAGAGTAAAAACGGCATTTTTGCATTTTTATGATTAGATAGGGGATTCTACTAGAAAAGCAATTCATTGTGAAATTGGATCCAGTTTACGAGCCAGGATGCCAAAATCTATAGTGCTCATATAGAAATTACTGGCTAGATACATATGTCTAAAATTCACAACTTTATTATATATACATCAAATGCATATAAACTAAATGGTTTTATCCAGAAAGCAGCCTCTCAAAATATTCTTAAACATATTATCAAAATCTGTGTTAAATAAACCTCACAAACAAAACATGATAGATTCCAGAAGGTTAGTTCTTACCTCATCTTCTGAATCAGATGAACTGCTGGAAGAATCAGAGCTTGATGAAGAAGAGGAAGATGAAGACAACTTGACCAAACACAACAAAAAGTGAAGCTTGTGAGATGCAGCATTTTGTCTGGCAAATACTCAAAAGCCCATCCAAACACTCCCTTGAAAATCTCTTCATTTTCAAAGCATAATCAATACAATTTTACTTCTGAGAAGTTGGTCTTACATAATTTCTGTTAAATAAACTTCTAAACCACTTCTAACATTTTTCTTTTAACAATATCGATTTAATGCTCTTTTCCTCCCTTTAATTTTCCTTGTAAAAATGTATGCAAACCCTTTCTAAATAAAAGCAAGTTAATTTAAAATCAAAATTACAGATTTACTTTCTCTTTCCAAGACAACTTAAATGACAAGCACAAACACCGCAAAGCAAAAAAGCTCAGAAAACTGAAAATTTTGCTCACCCTATTAGATTTCTTCTTTTCCTTTTTCTTTTTCTTAAAAATAGAATAAAACAAACGTTACTTTAGCATCATTTTCCGTCAGCATGCATTTAGGTTTATAATCTTTGATGGTGCCTTTTAAAAGGTATTCACAAAATTCTGTGTTGGCAGCACTGACGATAAATCCAGTTCCAAACACACAATGTATACAACTGGAAAAACTTACCTCTTTCTTTTTGGAGGAACTCTCATTTCCACCCAGTAATTTCTCCCTGTGTTTTTCCAGTTCTTTCCTCCAATTCTGAAAACAAAACCAAACACAAACAGTGACAGGAAAGTGGTTTCTGAACAGTTTTTTAAGCTCTCCTCTACCCGACATTATAATTTTAACAAAAGCCACAGAAACAATATATAATGTTAACCCTAGCTGTAATACACTTGATTTTACAGAAGATTATTATTCAGCAAAATACATTGTTAGTTCACACCTAATGTTCAAGTTACTTGGCTTGAAGAGATTGTAATTTATCTTGAAGGTCATCAATGATGGTATTTTTACTTTTGTGTCACAGCCTTCTTACTAGAGCACTTTAGAAAACCAGGGTACCCTGCCAGAAAAACTGTGATTTCATCTTTGTTCTAAAAATCACCTGAAACAAAACTTCAAGACAACTTCTTCTGGCCCTTTTTCAACTTATGGGTGTCTCTAGTGTGCATTCTGGGCCTTATTGGTGTCAGCAATAATTATATCAAATTACTATACACATCTTCATAGAAACGCTCTTATTTTGTTAGGCCAAGCACTCCTCTCATCCCTCCCTTTCAATTTCCACCTGGTCTCTAGGTTTACCTAAACCATCCCCTTAAATTTCTTTGAAATATCCAACCTGCCCCCATGAAACTCAAAGGCTGCTAGGTTCAATCTGCACATGAGGTGCTCCCTTTTATATTATTCTGATCCTCACAACGAAGCTGTACGGGTACTGTACTGGCAAAGCAACGATGTGCACATGTTGTGCTGAGGGGACAGAAATATCAGGAATCAAGTAACCTGTGCGATGCAGGATGACACACAGATCCCCACGTCAGCACACTGTGAATTAGCTGGACAGAGCTGCTGAGGGACACGGCAGGATTAGCCAGGATCACAGCAGGGCTGTGTGTAATGTGCTTCCACGGACCAAGGCAGCATCTGTGGGTTGTGTACTTTGATATACCAGGTAGCCAGAGCTACCTGACAGGCCTCTCACAACGGCCTGTGCTTCATTATTTTAAAGAGTTGTGCTAGTGTTATGTTTTAAACAGGAATGTCTAACAACTGTCAGTAAAACAGGGGAGACAGTGCCTCATTCAGAGACTTGTGATCTTTTCAGGCGTTCAGAGATTTGTTTTTAGGAGCTTTTGGAACAGCTCACGGCCATCTCACGGTTCCCTGCTTCCCTTCCTACCCTGCCACCATACTGAAAGGTTGGCATGCACGCCAATTTCACTTATTTCATATTAAACAAAGATAAAATCGGGAAAGGAATACGACAGAATACTAAACCAAACTCACCAAGCTAAAACTCAGAGTGCAGAACAACTGATCCTCTCTGAACAGCACTCCATGGCCCTCCACATCCTGGTACAACTTCTTAGGCAAAAAGGTACAGCAAGAGTACTGTGGGTACTACGCCCTTCCAGTAACAGAGGAGGAGCATAATCTACTTCAACCAGAAACTTACATACAGTGGTAAAGCTGACTAAAGCTTACATCAAGATACCACGACCCAAGAAGAAACAGAAACAGTTAAATTCATTGTATACGAATTTATCCTTTGTATACAACAGGAGTTACACGTGAAACCTTCTAATACTGTGCTGATCTTCAGTAGGTACAGAACACAAACATCAGAACAGTTGCCTTTTTATCAGGAAACCAGCCCATGTTGTAATCACCTTAGGATGAGAGAAAAACAAGTGCTTCATAGTCCTATCTGACCCATAATAGTATTACATGTATATTCCTTGTCAAAGACATCTGTTTCCAGTAATGCACTTTTTTTCCACTGTACTTGGATTCTGTGACCTTAAGCAAGTAAATATTAGCAGAACAAGGTTTATCATACCTAAAAATGCCCTGTTTTATTTATTGATACAAGTACATGCATTTGTAAAGATATATTTACATTCATGACAAGGTGAAATTTTATTCACCAGCAATTTTAAAAACATTTAATATAGTTTTTTCTCTGAACTGAAAGTAGCTCCTCACTGGTTAAGTTGCAAACTCAATTTCCAACATAAATGAAACAAAACAGTTACTCATTGAAGGCTCTAGTGAAGTGAAATATTATGGCTAGCTGGTATTAGCTAGCAAATTATAACAGAAATAGCATGTTAGATAAAAAGAATAATGTATTAACAGCTAATAACATTACCAACCTCATTCATCTTTTCTTCAAACTCAGCCAAAGCCCTGGATCCTTTCTTTTTCTTTTCTAGTTGCTCTTTCACTTCTTCCCTGTATGAAAACGATGATAGATCACAATTTTTACAATTAAAAATACCTTCTTCAATGTCTAACTTCCCTGTAGAGTTTTTTTGAAATTTAGCCTTTGTTGAACTTCCAAGAGAAGAATGAAAGCATCTTAGATGTTACACATATGGTAACCTAACCCTAATAATTTAAGTATGGTTGTTAAATCCCTCCAAAAGATCTAAAGCTAACTTTGCAATTAGGTAAATTGTTCTCTAATGCCTCATGAGGGCAGGCAAAGGGATTGAATATAAAGTAAGTTGTTGATAATATCTCAAAGTGATGGTTTTGCTGGGTATGGTAAACTGGATTCTAAGAATGTACCAGTAAAGTGGTTCTTTTAGAGATTAATTTGTCTACACGTTAAATATATCTATAAGGTTTAGGTATTACAATTTGAAAAATTACATTTTTCTCTTCTAAGAAACTGTTGCCAAAAAAAAAAAAAAACAAAAGAAAAGAAAGGGAAATATACATTTCAAAATTATAATCTATTGTTTTTAAAAGAGGAGATTGAATGCATGTTAGGAACAGAACACCTTGGCCAGAGACAAGAAATCTTTCAAAATCTCTTACTGGATATTCTGGGGAGGAGGTAGACACCAGTGACATTTTAGTAAGATGGAACAAATCTTTTACTTAAAAGGTCAAAAGGGTAGACAGGCACTGCCACTTACCATGTTGGTCTTGGCCTGTTCAAGTAGTCTTGTATTGTTGGTCCTGAATTTGGGGCAGGACCTCGTGCCCTGGCCATAGCTATGGGATTCATGTAAGCCTTGAATATGAAACAACAAAAACACATACCAAGTTCATCAGTTACACTATGATACCAAAAAATCTTGTTTGTTCTACACAGAAACGTTTTATCACTCCCTGAAAAATTATTTGGACTTGTTTCTAAGAATATATATTTATATTAAATATTTTTAAAGGAGAAATATTTAATAAAAATTACAAATTTACTAGAGTAATAAATATAAAATATTTAGCTAAACTGAGTTGATTCAGTCGGGCAGAAATTTCAGCTGGAGTTATACTGTGGCAGAAAGAACCAATCAACAAAAGACCATGTCCCTTACAACAATTTCCTTCCTTAAGCAATGATTTTGTGAACTAGAAATAGTATCATGATTTTGGAAATATTCTTCCTTGGGATACAGAAAATGTAATGAAATTTCAGTTCTCACTCTCTGGGACAATTGATCCCATGCCTTTAAAGTTCTGTACAAAGTGCTGACAGGAGTCACTAAATTCTTCGTGAAATTTCTTGCACCAAAACAAGCAAGCAGTGGTACTTTGCTACAATTATACATGTATCAAAATTCTGTGACTTAGAGCTATTTTAAGGAGGAAAAACCCCACAAAATCTCAAACATGTATCATCCCAATGTTATGAGGTATTCCATCTTTCAAACCTATGCATCCTCCTTGTGTTATAAAAGATTGAATTAAAATTCAGAATTCACAATCCACCTCACCAGTTAACGGAAAAACTATTCCATAATTTTTTTTTTATGTCAACAATATTTTGTTCATCTAAAAAGTAGGTACATATACCCTCTTACCTCATTCATTTTTACCACTATGTCATCCCAACCCTTTACTTCTGCAGAAGATAACACACACTGCTCTTACTCTTCAGTTTGGAGATGAGGAAAAAGATCAAATAGCCAAAAAAAAAAAAAAAGGCTTGCTTTGGTTGCCCAATCTGAGACAATTTTTTTCAAGAGTACATTCTGTAGATGCAAAGCAAAGATGTGACCATCTGTGTAGCTCTCACATGTCCAACACTACTTTTGATCAGGCATTCAGGAACCAGCACACACAGCAAGTGAGCATTTGTGGAAGCTGTCAGGAGCAGCAGCTGCTGATTTCTGGACTGCGAGCAGGCTGGTGGCCTTCAGCTCTTGGGGAATAGCCAGGTCCTGGAAGAGGCACTCCAGGCTCTGCCTGGGATGAGGCATCTGGCTGGAAGGAAGCACTGCCCACACAAGTTTGGCTCAGATTCACCAGCTGGACCACTCTGAAGCAATCCAAGGAATCCTTCGCGTTTTTGACTCAAGTTGGCGTTGCAACTCTAAGGGGACATTTGTTTGCTGCCACTTCTTGGGGCTTTGCTTTGTTGCTTTAATTCACACAGGAAGGCTGACATGGGCAAATAAACACGGAGGTGTGCCAATTGAAATAAGCAGCAGATGAATGCATGCATTTAAGTAGCTACAACACTTAGAAAGGCATCTAAACCTAATCAATCGAAAAATGGAAAAACTTTGGTAACTGAGTTCAGCTTTGAGTGGAAAAGGAGCTCCTTTAGGAATGCAGGACAGCACTATTTGAACACTGTTTTCATTAAAGAAAACTAATTTAAAATAATTTAATCTAATTTAAATTAGATCCACTAGAAACTTGGTTTACTACAGTGAGCATCTCGACTTTTGGTTACCATTCAAAAATCTGTATCTGAAAGCTCTTCTTATGCAATTATTTTAAAAAAGCCCCAAACAAATTTTAAAAACCAACCAAAAAACCCCTCACAAACCAGAAAGAGGTCTCTTGCTGCTCTTAAATAAAAATCAGCTACTTTCCTACCTGAGCTAACAGACAATGAACACCTGACCACTTCCCAACAAAACTCTTTACCTGCAGAAGAGGCTGCAGCTGTCAAATGCTGATTTTCTACTTGCTCAAACTGCCCCATGATAACTGGCTAGGACGCTTCCTCCCTTCAGTGGCTCTCTTTAACTTTACCACAGCAAGTACTTAAAGACTGCGTACTGCTCTACATGCCAGGATTAGGAAATTTATGTCTTGAGACATGTTCTTATAGCTTCAACCAGGTTTGTTCATGAAGAATTACTTCACCAATAAACATTTGTGAAAAGTATTTACACCGCTTTGCTAAACTGCATGTCACTAGCCAGAAGGAGCACGGAAATGCACCCTCAAAAAGAAAGCGATTGTCTGCACCTTCATTTTCTCCTTTCAGCAGTTTGCTCAAGCAGGCACCAACCGAGATATTTGCTGCATGGCTTCCTTGCTCATGAGAAGTGCAAGGCACTGTCTGTCTGTCAGGATCTCTGGGCAAGCAGTACTATTACTGCCTTGCAAGTAGCCTTTACATGTGCAAAAAAAGCATGTTTATTTTCCATCTTCAGAAAGTCAAAAATGACGGCGTATTTAAAAAGGGACACAGCAGAGAATAACAGTAGAAATTTCTATGATCATACAGGAGGAGCAAAGGGTCCTGTATTAGAACTCATCTGTATGATGTATTATGCCATGATGGCATAATAAACCTTATACAGGATCATAAAGATTTGCTGGCATTGGGAGGTATATCCCAGCTGTCCTTAATTAAAAGAAAATTAAGAGTAAATAAATACACACCTGAAAAACTTACAGGACATTTTAACCATAGATCCAGTCTTGGAGCCTAATACCCTGTCAACTCCTTCTTAGTAGACTCCACTTTTGACTCAGGTCAAGAAAGCAATCAAAGGGACTTTGCCATTTATCTATACAGTATCTGAGTCCCTCGTGTCAATTACTATACTATTCCACCACGGTTTGCAAACAAGTGAATGGATCTGAGTATGAACTCATAGCATACACAAGAAAGAAACAGAAAAGGGGAAAAAATTTAAAAGTGTTATGATTTGTGTTTAGCCATAAAATCCAGCAGCAAACTTACAATGTTTAGGTGATTATGAACAGAAGGTGAAAGGCTAACTGGTACAAAACCATTTAAAGAAAAGCAGGACGAAGGATGACTGTGTTTCAGGTATCTATGAACTCAGCCTCTGCAGTCAGGTGTGTAGAATCTCATTTTTTGCCTGCTGAGAGCTGGCTCCCGAGGCAGCAGAGTGCTGTGTAAAGCTCAGTTTCAGATCTCTCGGGCACAGCTGAACGCCAAGTTTAAGGAAATGCGGCTTAGCCAGGATCAGAGCTACTTCAGCGACTGCTGCAACTCCCACTGGGAACATTTTATTATTGCACGGACCAGGCCAGCATCTTAATCACCTTCCCTCGAGAGATCACAAAGCAGGCGTCAGTCACCATGCTGCCGGATTTGACAAGGCCATGGGAGGTTGTGCCGCGGAGCCCCCGGCCCGCGCCGAGGGCGGCACAGCCCATCCACCCACCCGGGCTCCGGCAGCTCCCGGGGCGCCCC
>VWZN01015309.1:62319-139928 GCA_013396955.1 Regulus satrapa | reverse complement strand
GCGCCCGCCCCGCTCCGCCCGCAGCTGCCCCGGCGGGGCGGGGGCGCCGCGGCCGCAGGAGCGGGAGGGCCGGGCAGGAGCCTGGCTGCAGCAGGCCCGCAAAACGGGACGGGTTGGGAGCGGCCGCGGAGGGTCGTCTGGTCCAACCTCCCTCATTAAGCAGAGTCGTCTTAGAGCACTGGACAGAGGATTGTGTCCAGACGGTTCTTCAATACCTCCAGCGAGGGAGACTCCACACCCTCTCTGGACAATCTGTTCCAGTGCGTGGCCACCTGCTCACTAAAGTTCTTCCTCATATTCTGGAGAAATTTCCTGTGCATCACTTTCTGCCCGTTGTCTCGTGTCCAGTTGCTTGGCACCACTGAGAAGAGCCTGGATTCATCCTCTTGGCACGCCCGTTTCAGATATTCATACACATTAATGATGTCCCCTCTCAATCTCTTCTGGAGGCTGGGCACGTCCAGCTCCTTCAGCCTTTTCTCCTAAGAGAGATGCTCTTGTCCCTCGCTCCATGTCTCCCTTCTACCGAGGAGCGGCCGGCAGGGCGAGCGCCAGGACAGCCTTTGGAGGGGGAGCCCAAAACGGGCACTTGTATCCTGGGGCTCTGTCTGGGATCTGCCTCCGGAATCTGCCTCCCAGGAGAGGGCAGGATTTCAGGATGCAAGGTTTGTCTCCTCCTGATCCATCTAGTGGTCAGTAACGGAGGAAACCGCAGTGTTCGCTTTTCCTCTTGCCTTCGGTAGATGCATAGACTAAGGCATTATGAAACAGCAGCCTGTCCTGACGTAGAATTGGGCCCTATTTCGGTGGGAGGGGAGAGATAAGAAAAAGAGAGGGGGAAAGAAAGAGTGTACACATCCCTTGTTAGCCATCTGCACTGCGAAATAAAGCACTGTAATATCGGCAGGGTTAATATTATATTATGTTAATGGAAGCGCTAAGACAAGTCCAGGAGTTATTGGGATCTATTAACTCAGACTTTCAAATGTCTTTTTCTCAAAGCATTACCATTAAAAATTACTGTATGTTAGTCACAGCTTTGTAAAAATGGAGAACAGTAATCACATGTTAATATGTTAATCATACCAAGCACAAATGAGTTTTGTTACTGAAATAGCTTTGCTGTCTTCATACTTGGGAAGAGCTGGAAAAATTGGTGAGCCCACAGGAATTTGTGATACCAAATTGCTTAGTAAAACCATGAGCAGCCTGTGAGAAACTAGAAGGAAACTAAGAAACTGGATTTGCAAGTAAAATTTGTTCAGTTGCAAATTAAATGTAGTGTTCAAAATTGCAAGGTAGTGCATAAGGGAAATTTTATTCCTCAGAAAACAGCCAGTGTGTTCTAAAACAAGGAGGGCTACTTTGGAAACACACCAGGCAGAAATCCTCCCTGAGCTGCCAGCAACGCTGGAGAAGCACATTGAAAACTAAAGAAATAAATTGCATTAAAATACATACAAAATGAGGAGTATTACTAAGTCTATTATAATACCCACTTTGTTAAGCAAGGTGAAGTCCTTGCCCTAAATGCATGTTCAGATTTGGACCACTCTGGGGTTTCCCCCCCCAAGCAATCCAGTTTCAGGGTGGCTGCCCCGTGGCATGGCACACGTGTAGCTGTCCCCAGTGCTGTGGCAGCCCTGGGAGGCTCAAGGGTGGCCCCAGGTTTGGAGCAGAGCTGTCTGTGTCTCCCCGTGCTGGCACAGTGGTGGGGCTGCAGGCTCCGGGGGCTTCGGCTCAGCTGCAGCAGCGGTGGTAATGCCCAGGCTGCGTCAGGTCTGCCAGGACAGAATGACTCTTCAGAAATGTTTTGACCAAAGTTGAGCTAAGGGAAGTTTATTCATCCCACGCTTTGTGCTGTGAGGCTTTGAGTCTGGAAATAGACTGGAAAATAGAAGTGCCTGGAAATAGAAAGACTCGCCATGGCAGGAAGGCAGGGGTGCAGGGTCCCTCCCTATGCAGGCACTGGGGAGGAGGGAGTTCTCTGCTAGGCACTCCACAGTACTTTAATTAGACCCCAATTAGCTTTTCTTCCCTGGACTTAGATGGTATGAAAGTCCATCCAGACAAATCAGATTTTTAAAAATGGATGGAAATACTTAGGGAGAGGACTTCCATGCGCTAGGACACTAAAACATTGTTTATAAAAGGGATGGGAGATGGAGGAGCAACACAACTGACGAGTTCAAAATGAGAACTCATACAGATACTGTAAAAATCTTACTGTTTTTCAGTAAATGGCAGGCAAATGATAGACAATGTGTTTAAATTATTTTTAAATGAACATTTGTTTCTATGGTGCTAAAAGACGTGACACCTAGTGTCATAATTGTGAGCAAAGAATAAAAGACCTTTTATGTGGGTAATGGGAAGAATAACATTTGAGCTTTTCCCTGCCTTAGTAAACTTTCCTTTCTCAGTATTTTGCTTACTGGATTTTTTTAACTATACTTTTCCATAATTAGGTCTTATGAACTCACCTTCTCACGGATGAGGGATAGAAGAAAATTCCCACATGAAGAATTTGTTCCAAAATTGTCAAGAGACTATTGGACTTTCTTCTGTGGTGTCTTGCTCTGAGCACTATCAGAGAGAAAGCACCAGACAATACCCAGATGCATATGGTAGCTTTTATGTAATGTTACTTATTTCCATTATTTTTCCCTTTTTCCACAATTAGCTATAGCTAATATGGATATTTGTGACTGACCTCACTGCAGTTCACTTTGTGTTTGTCCCTGGCTGGACTGCTGCTCATAATCTTATAATGTGCTTAGAGACTAATTTGGAATGTAAATTGCATAATGTAAAGGTAGCTTTTTATTTGTCTGTGCAGCACCTGCAGCTTATGTAACTAATGCTTGTACAAGACTTTCATGATTCTTTCAGGTTTCTAAAGGCAGCATAAAGTTTTGTTTCTAAGTTAAAAATCCTTTGAGGCTTTGGGGTCTGATTAGCTTTGCAGTAATTTCTGTCCCCGTGTCAGCTTTCATTCAGAAGCTCACATCTCTTTGAATGCTTAAGCTGATAGTTTTTAGATTCCTGATGTGATGGCTCATTGCAGGCTGCATTAGTAGAAGGTACTTATATCCTGCTCTAAAGAGAACTAAATAAACTTTACAATCACCTGAAGCTGTATTTGAAGTGTTTTGATGAGGATTTTTTGGCTGAACCAGAAAAAATGCAGGTTTTTTGGAACCTGATATGCCATTTTGTGTTTGACTCAAAACATGTACTTTTATTGTTTCTATATACCCAGAAATGCAGAAATGCTACTAGTCACATTTATAGCTGTGTTGGTGTGGCACAGCCTGGTTTTTGCTCGTGGGGGAGGGCTGCTGAAATGGCTTCTGTGAGAAGCTGCTAGAAGCTTCCACCATGTCTGCCAGAGCCAATCTCTGATGCTCTGAAAATGGATATGCTGCTGGCCCAATTAGAGAGGTTAGTAATGCCTCAGTTATTACATATTTAAGAAGAAATTCAAAACAGCAGGACAGTTTTTTCCCAGGGGTGGTGAAGTCTGGCCTTGCCTGTGTGGCCACTCCTAGACAGAGGGGCCGGGGTGGCGGCGGCTTCTCCCTCCCGGCGCAGCAAGGGAGGCGTTAAATGGTGCCAGCGCTGTGGTGGCTGCCACCGCCTGCTCCGTGGTGAAAACAGCGAGCGAATCTCCGGCACGGAACCTAGGTCAGATCGACCTCTTGGCGCTGCGGGATCCGCAGGAATCTTTGAATTGGTGGAACTTGTTGGCAGTGGTACCTATGGGCATCAGTTTTTCTTCTAGTCAGAAAAGACGAGGAAGTGAGGACACGTGAGGGAAAACAACATGGCGGCACCGAGGTCAGTGGGGAAAGAAGGGGAGGAGGTGCTCCAAGCGCCAGAGCCGAGATTCCCCTGCAGGCTGTGGTGAGGACCATGGTGAAGCAGGCTGGCCCCCTCATCTCATGAGGTCCACAGGGGAGGCAGAAATCCACCCGCAGCCCATGAGAAAAGCACTTGCACTGGAGTGGGTGGATGCCAGAGGAAGTTTTGATCCAGTGGGAGACTTGAATGGAGAGAAAGGGCCCTTGCTTCCAGAAATAGAGAGAGGACCCTTGCTTCCAAACTAGAATGGCCTATCCTTAGAGGATTGTACCCCGTGGACAAATGACCCGCACCACAACAGTTTTGAAAACCATTTGCCCATTCGAGGGACTCATGTTGCAACAGTTTTGGCAAGACTGCTGCTCATGAGATTGTAGCCACACTGGAGAAGTNTTTGAAAACCATTTGCCCATGGGAGGGACTCATGTTGCAGCAGTTTTGGCAAGACTGCTGCTCGTGAGATTGGAGCCACACTGGAGAAGTCCTCCATAAACTTCTCCTGTGGGAGGGACCCCATGGCACAGCAGAGGAAAGACTCCTCTCTCTGAGCAAACAGGAAAATGTTTCCAGTGACAAACTGACCCAAACCCCCAGGGCCTGTCTCCCTGTGCTGTTGGTGGGAAGGAGGGAGGGGCGGGGGAAACAAAAGGTATTTTAAAGGCTTATTTTACTTTTTATTATCCTCTTTTGACTCTGTTAATAAATTTACCTTTTACCTTTAAATTTGAAGCTGTTTTGCCCTTGAAATGTTTTCTCCCAGTCTTTAACTCATGAGCCCTTCATCAATGTTTTTCCCCTCTCCTCTGCCCAGCTGTAGCAGAAGAGGGTAAGAGAATGGCTTTCGTGGGTGCCTGGCATTCGGCCAATGCCAAACCACGACAATAACCCATCAAGAAAAAGCAGTCAATCAATAGAAAGTGTGCTCAGCTCCTTAGAAGATGAAGATGAAAACAGCAGAATCTTAAGGAATACAAAAATACCATGCGCATTTAGCACAACAGTTGGATCATGTAACATTTGGGAAAAATAGTACATTTCATGGACAACTGAGAACCATTATAGCTAAATGAAAGCACAATTTGCCTAGACCAAAACAAAGATTTCAGTAAAAACAGACCAGTGCTGAATCATACAGCATCCCCAGCAATTGCAGCAATGTTTTGCCTTTGAAAGAAAAAGTAAACTCTTATATATTTTTTAAAAAATGGAATTTATCATAGGGAAGCAAAACACCTAGGAATGAGTAATTGGGGTGAGTAAATGAGGGTGAATTTTTATAAAACTTGTATACAGTAAGGTGCTGGAAAGGGTGTGCATGTGCTTATGTTTACGTGTCTGGTTGTGTCTGGTTGTGTGTGATGATTTTCTAGAATATGTAAGGTATTGAGAAAAACACTTGGAAACAAAAACTAGAATTCAATGTTGCTAATTTTCTGTATTTAATATACAATACTTACTGCATTTGTATTCATTTTACATTTTTAGATAAAAGAAAAATATAGCTAGAAGGGTGAAGCAGTTTTAAATACAAAACTAATTTTTTTGCCTTTTTACTTTTCAATAATTTGGGAACTAAAGAGAACTAGAACACTGTGAAAATTTTTATTATATTGATTTTCATACTGAACCCTCAGCACCCAACAATAAATACACAACTTTGCTTTTCTTGCACTGCCAGCAGCAAAACGTTCAGTTCCAAAGGACTGTAATTCTGATATAATACATTATTGATAACTTTCTGTGTGCCTTAATTTAATTCTGCTGTATTGACACATTAGTTTTGCAGTCAACCATCTTTACAAACTTGTAAAAGCTAAAGAATATGTTAATACGGTAAGGTGCATGCTCCGATGAACTTCAATGCAGTCAACGTAAAATAGCCCAGCTGAGGGTGTTCTTAAAGCAGAAATTCCCATAGGGTGAAATTTGGGACACAGAGCAGGCATGCAGTTAGATCAAAGGGCTTTGTTTGAAAGCTTGCAAAGGGAGCTCTAGAGTTTCCAAAGTGTCTGTGTTACTTCCCAGCCATTCTGTACAGCAGAGACATACTTTTCCCCAATGTGTGTATGGTAATCAGCAGCTGTGCAAGAAGAGGAGGGAGTCTGCAAGATTTCCTGTACAGCAATGGTGCAAGACTTCTGTATACCACAGTTCACATGCCGTAGCCCCTTGATGTCATATTGACGACTAAAAGGTAAACCAGTATATTTGAGTAACAATTCCAGAAATCGCTGTTACATTTTCCTGTACCTCTGCAGGTGATACTGTATTTCACACATAGGTGATTTTAATGCTGAACGCAAAGAATGTAAAGAACACTGACTAGTAGCTATTAAGCACACAGAATAAAAACCAAAATGATGCACCTTTAAAAGAAACAGTAACACACGCACCTTTTCATGTTTGTACCCTGATTAAAAGAACATCATGAATTTCAAGTATGAAATGATACAGTGAAATCATGTCCTGTGAATAGGTATCAATGGTAGTCTAGGTAGTACAGTTTGCACTGTAGGTAACTTTCCATCTTGCGAAACAGAGTCCTACTGCATATGTAGGTAAAGTGACCTGAAATGCTAAAACCTGACATGCCAACTGTTGCACTGGACTAATAACAATGCTGAAGAAGTCAACAGGACTATGCTGATTTTCACCAGCTGAATATATGCCCTAACATGAATGAAGAAACCTATTCCAAACCGCTTTGCATGCTTTCCTTGAATTATCAAATGTAGACAACTCCAGAGCAAATATTTTATGACAAAAAAGGTGAGAAAAGAGAGAGAGAGAGAAAAAAATCCAAACAGCATAAAGGCTGTTTTAATTTTCTGGTTGTAGTTTTTTTGTTTTGTTTTGTTAAAATTATAGCGAGAAATGAAGGTACTGAGAGAGCTTTTGATTTGCTAATGGATGTTGGTCTGATGTTAGATCAATTAATAAAGTTACTCTGGATGTGTCTCAGAAGCCGTCGTCACTGTTAATAGTATTCTGTAAACCTGAAACCATGAGTTTAATAATGCCTTTTGAGAACATGACTTATTTTGAAGATTCTTAAACCAGTATATTGTGAGAGTTGCAAACAGGCTTAACTTTATATGACTTGTGTTAACTTACAGTGGGATTTGTCACATGTAAGGTAGGCACACATGGAGCAGTAAGAACTGAATCTTACTTCTGATACATTTCTGTACCAGCATCCTGCTTTTCTCCACATATCCCAATGCCACTAAGAAGTGCAATTCTGACCTTTTGTATTAAAAAAAAAGCAATGAACAGAACATTTTAGAGAAATAATGTAACTAGAGTTAAGATTTTTATCACACATTACAATTTACATAGTATTTTTGCTGATTTACTAAGCTTAAGTATCTTTATATAGACCTGAGCTGCCTGACACTGAAATTTGTAGACATACAAGGCCAAATTCTTGGTTTAACTGTAGTCAGTGGAATTACAACAAGAGTAAATCATGCTAAATGATTTTAAATAGTTCGAATCTCCAACCCTATTTCATGCAAATGTCCATGCACAAAGAAAACCCCAAAACAAACCACCACCTACATTTGCTATATTTATGCTTTTGTTTAGGCAACAATCTTACTTCGAGCCCAGATGGGCAACTTTATCACTGCAGAAAACTTTCTTCAGTTACAAGATACTGCACAAATTTGAACCCTGGCTTAAGCATCTGGAATCAACAGACACCTGCTGGGCCTTCTACAAACAAACTAAAGCCAAAGGCAGCCTATGTAATATTTTCTAATTTTAGTTTTTCAGAAAACATCTCCCCACTACGTGTAAAATTAGCTCTACAATAGCCTTTCAAAGTAATCTGGTTATTCCTTTACATATTAAAACACACAAAAATGATCTAAAGCATAAAAAATACTAAATCTGAACACATATACTACTCTAGCTGCAAAATTCAATGCACAGTATGACACTTATTTATGATTTTTTCAGATTGATCTATCTTTCTGCCTCTCTAAGAAGCTAGCTTCACTTCAACGACCAAAAATGTATGCTAAAGGCAAATAAACAATAAAGCAGCAAGACTCAACAAATTTTCTTTGCAACTACCCTTTCACAGGACTAATGTGTTTTCATACAAAATAATATACTAAATCATAATAGAATAATTTAGATTAATGTCAAATACCTTGAAGATAAATGTGTCCACATAAACACAGACCCCATTTACTGGTGTCTCGGTGCTGTTATTAACCATGTCTCCTCACAATCACAGTCAGTTACTAAAGGAAAGCCTTGTTCTGCAAATACTTTTTGTGAGCGACTACACTCACACGAGTAAGCCCTCTCTGCCCTGTGGGACTGCTCAGCTG
The DNA here is from genome assembly GCA_013396955.1 of Regulus satrapa. NCBI lineage: Eukaryota > Metazoa > Chordata > Aves > Passeriformes > Regulidae > Regulus > Regulus satrapa. The sequence continues at coordinate 131,721 of VWZN01015309.1, read as the reverse complement.
AGGTACAGTATTTGTGTCTTTGCAGACTTAGGCCTTCAGACTGAAGAGTATCAAGCTACTGAGGAAGTACAAATACACACTGTAACACAGGAAGTAGAAGACAGACATACAGACAAAAGCACCCTGTGATGCCTTCGGGAGTTATAATATAAACATCATTTCCAAAGTATACAGTTCCAATTTGTAACACAGCACTGTAAGGGTATAATTTTTCTTTAACTAGAGCATTTGAAGACATTATACTTTTAAAGCTGTTCAAAGTAATGCAGCAAAATATTATATTAATGATAAAATTCATATGAGATTCAAGGGCAGATATAGACCACTTAAACGAATTGGAATGAAATGGACCATAAATACATTAATCTGGATAATTGTAAAGAATTTACAAGGAAATTAAAGACTGCAAAGAACAAATGAATGTATACCACATTGTGCAGAAAACAGATTCCAGTGGGAAAAAAAAGAGGCACCTTTGTAATGACCCTATCTTAAGTGTTTTAAAATGTGTTTCTTGCCCTTGCAGAAGGGACTGCCTTGCCTGTGAATGGTGCCTGGCTAAGAGTCCTTGAGACTCTTTCAGTCTGTGTGTCAGCTGAAAGTGGCTCTCACTTCTCACCGAAAAGCACCATCATAATGTAAACTTTGTTTGCTCACACTGCTGTGGCTCCAAATGGGCTGTAGGAAGGGAGTTCAATCTCCTAGCAAAGAGATCTTGAACACCACGGAGAATGACAGTGCTTAACAGAAGGCAGACGGCGTGGAGGTTGAATCCTGTTTGGTGCAACTAAACAGAGACAACTTTACTCTTGTGACCATTGACAGGACTCAGAGCTGAGTCAGGGGAGTTTAGTTGGGTATCAGAAAAAGGGCTCTTCACCCAGAGGGTGACTGGGCACTGGAGCAGGCTCCCCAGGGAAGTGGCCTCAGCACTAAGCCTGGTTCAGACAGAGTTCAAGAGGCGTTTGGACAACATTCTTACACATGGCACATGGTTTGATACTTGGAGTTGGACTCAATGATCCTGCTATGTCCCTTCCAACTCAGTGTATTCTATGATTCCCTTTATATTGACCACCACAGAGTGATCAAAATTTTCAGAAAGTGCTGGCCTTCTCTCTTTTTGAGATGGTAAACTATAAGGCAATGCTTTTCTTTTCAACTTACAACACACAACAGAAAGGGGAAGTGAAATAAATAAAACCAAAACAAAGCTGGAACACCATGGGGTTGCTATGTCTCTTTAGACATCTAAAGAGAAAAAGCCTCTAATCTCATGATGCTGCAGTCCTTCTATCATGTTCTGATAGGTTACTTCAGTTCAGAATTTGCATGGCAACCAATACTTTCACACCAGCGCAATCCCCCTGAGCTTACATAAACCACCTTCTACAGCCTCACATCCACAAACTTCTTGCCAGCATCCAATTTCTGATGTAAATTTCCTTGTAGGTGCAACCCATGGTCACAGCCACCTTTCTTAAAAGGGATTCCAGGATAAAGTCCCTGCAAGAAATCATGGACAGGTTTTGGTCTCGCTAGAAAAACACGTATTTAACTAGCATGTTCAGACTCGGGCTACATTTTAAACCCGGTTTGGTGGACTATTTTCTATCACAGATGAAGGTTGATTGTTTGAGAAACGTATCATCTACCTGGAATACAACATTTTGTCTTTTCCCACAGAATGCCCAGAATTCAGTATCATCCCTTTTGTGTAGTGGGAACATTTTCTTAGAAGAGTTCTTATATCACTGCTGTTTAAAATGCAAAAAGTGAAAAGTCAACTGTCATAGAAACAGTTAACATACAGTCCCCTTTAGATCCAGGGAAGACTTTTCCTCAGGAGAGTATTTTGGCGTTTAAGGTTTGTGCTCAGTACCTGTGGCAGGGCTCTGTGCTGTACACTGCCATAGCCAAAAGGAAGGAATGAAATTGATTACCTGCATGAACACAACCTATCTTGAGAGCTGGGGACTGTTTCAGTTGCTCCACCCTATGCTGGGAGGAATCCTCTTCCTGGGAATAGTGATCTTGGGGAAGGCGAGGGGAAGCAGGGGAAGCAGTAGAAGGCTTTGGCATTGCTAGTCTTGAATCCATCAAAAGCTTCTGTATAAAAGGGGCATTGTTGTGTGCTCTTGTAAAAATGTGCATCGTGGACAATTGTTTGAGGAATCTTCCGTACTTAGTAAATGATCTTCTGAATCCAAAGCTGTTTTGGCTGATCAACTGAACATTATGTTCCATCTAATCTATTCTAGCTCATTGCTTTGCTTGAACCAAAAAGTGTGAAAGTAGCACACATTTTCTACTGTACTACTTCCCTGTTCCTAATGAGAAGCAAGAAAAAATCAGAGTACAAATCACTGGTTGGCTGAGACTGGAGCATCACTGGCAGAATCACAAGGCAGTAATTTAGCTCACAGATACTTCAGTGGTAGTGGAAGCACCAGCAGGATCAGATACCAATGATAGGTAACTGTCACTGCAGTGAGAGGAAGCAGGAAAGTTGGAAAACTGCTGAGGAATAGGCTCCTCAGGGCTTCCTTCAGGGTCACAGAAGGATGATCTGGGATAAGGAAAGGACTGCTTGAGTGGTTCAGTGATCTACTGCTATATGTATTTAACAAAAAGCCAGAGAACTACTGTGGAGAATTAGAAGTTTCCCATCCCTGGAACTGTTAAGTTTGTCTCTGTGCCAAGCCCGGTTTCTCATGCTTAATGGAAGGACCAAAATTAGCCACTCTGTGCCAACACTTACCCGGCTGCCCATGCACATAGACTGAACACAACAAAATGCCATGCAGGCCTCCTGTTCTGCATTTTTGGAGCTGGCACAGTAACAGTTAACAGTAGCTCTCCTGTTGGCAGAGCAGCTCAGAAAGCTCATTCCCACTCTACAACCTACAAAAAGTCTTTTCTTTTCCCATGACAGATGATTCTGCATTATTATTTATATTGGGTGTTGGACAGACCTGCTAAGCTCTCAGACCTGCTCCTGTAAGATGGTGAACCACCTGGACTGATCCAGCAAAACCTGAACGTGGATAACCCTATCAAAATCCAAGTGCAAAACCATGCCATTTTGGATGACCAAAGGATTTTCAATTTGCAGCAGAAGTCAACTTCTAATGCACAGCATTGCACACTAATAAACACTGTCAGAGGCTTTCCTGCAGCAGAGCTGCACATTCTCCAATGTCTGCAGCTGAACTACAGGCACTGTCTCTGTGGACAGCTTAATCTGCTGTCAAGCTGTCTCATAAGACTTTTTTTAATATATATCCAGAAAAAGCTCCAGCTTCTGCAAAATTTAAAGAACAGAGCTGTTGCTATGTTGAAGAAGTGCACTGGAACTCACGACTTGAGTTGGCATAAATATCTGGAACTAAAATCCCGTTCATGAGTCTTGCTTTATCATCTTGCATGACAAGAGAAAACAAGCAACTGGAAAAAAGTCTTCCCCCTACGTTTATATGTAACTTTTTCATGTAGTCAAGCTCATTTGCCAACTCTCCTACTCTCTGCCCATTTTTTCTCTCTCCATCACATCACGATTTTCCTCCTTCATCTAGCTACTCAAAATTGATCCTAACATTAAAAAACTGTGGTTTTACTTTTTTTTTTAAAAAAGACTGAGAATTATCATAACACAATGTATGCAGGAAACATGGAATAAAATGAAGAGCTCCATATCACTGAACATTGATTTCAAACCCTTCAGGAATAATTGTACAAAGGAATCTGTCAGTCTGAAAATTCACTTTCCATTCAGTGGCAGAGCCTGTCCTCTGCCTGGATTTAATGTGAGCATGTCAATGTGAGCAAGTATGTAAACACTAGAAACTGTGGTTTGTTCAGGCATGTGGGTGGGTTTAAGGTGCAGAAAGTTAACAGTGTGAATGCGAATTTGGCTGGCTCAAAAATGGACAGTGAGCTTGAGAGCTTTATAACACATCCTTGTAGACACCAAAGTAAATCACAAGTTTAACATGATGTGTTTTTCCATCTCCTTTCAAACAGTACAGGTTGCTTTAGTGCAAATGAACATTTAAGTGGTAGTTATGATAAATTCATGCTTGGATGCTTTTCTCCCATAAAATTCTATCAACTTTGCAAAGTCAGTAAAAAAGTATCAGTTTCAATACATAATTAATACACGTTGTTTGCATTTACATCTCTCACATCAAAAATATGCTCCTTTTCACTCATCCTGACAATATTTTCCAAATAGATCCTTAAAAATCTCCTTTCCAGTCTTCACCAAGTGTCAGCTGTTTGTGGGCGCCTTTTCTTCTTTTTCAAAGAAGGCAGAATATTTTGTCTGATCCTTTCTGGAAACAAAAAATCTGCTCTCCCACAATCACCAACAATCAAAATACTCTAGCAGAAGTTCTTTTTACTTTCTCTAGCCGTGTAAAACTCTCAGTAACATTAGGCTGAATAAAAGCAATTAATATATATCCCAAAACAGATAAAATGTGAAGGGAAAAAGACCATATGGTTAAGGAGTTCTGATTTTATCTTTGCTGGTTTGCACAGTCTTTCAATGAAGGCTGGAAAACTGAATATTGCAGAAGCTTCCACAGGACTTTTAAGTCAGAGCAAGTTTTCCACTAACTTTACTCACAGTGACCTTGGGTTTTTCTGCCCAGAAAGCAAAAGGCTCATCTAAGAATGGTGCTGGGTTAATTTTAGTTTCTGATGAGTGTATGAATGATACCATAGATGGTATCTACTCGGCCTGGAAAAATCACTTTTGAGAACAAGTACCCACTTGATTCAGTTCTGTTTGGGTGCCTATCACTGAATTAAAAACATACACATAATTTTTCAGGAATACTTTTTAATGGAAAAATATATGAGTTTCAAGATTTTGAGTGTTACAGCTAAAGTAATGATTTTCAGCTAGTTTCTCTAAGAGTCCAATGAGCCATTTCTCATATTATTTGTGTAAACTACTCTTAAGTGGTCTTTATGGTTCTTACATTGTACATGTATTGCATATCAGTATGCAATACTTGCTAAGCTTCAAACTAAAGGGAAGAAACAACACTTGGCAAAAGTATATTTGTCAGTTAGTATGTCTACATCTTTCTTCTTTTAATGGCCTAGTTAATGAAAATTGGTGAGAAAGCTTCTTTCTGTTTTACATAAATTACTGAGATTTGATGGTTACAGAGTCTAGTCCAGAAACTAGAATTATATTACAGCCATTATCTAATAATTTGCAAGACGCAGACAGAAAATAAAATAAACAGCTCACAAATAAAACCTCAACTTGAGTCGTGCAGCCTGTTAGACTGTTAAAATTGTAGTCACGTTTTTGTACATCTGAACTGTACTTGCAAAAAAAAAACCAAAAACCAAAAAACTTGGAAGCTTAAACATACAAAGTCCCATTAGATTTTCTAGAGATTGTTTCTGATTTCTTTTCTTCATTGAAAGTAACCTGTATACTCAAGACATAGTAATCAAAAGGAAGTAAAAGTATAGCTTATTGATAGTCAGTTATTGAAGAGTTCACCTCTCTGTCAAAGTAAAAATATATTTCTTAAATTTCCCCCAACTAATGCAGTTTGGAAAAATGCATTTTCTAAAATACTAATTTCAAGAAAATAACTTACACATTTAAAACAAAAGGGTGAAATTCTGTTAACATCAAAAAAGATCTTGATATTTAGAAACAGTTTTGAAGCAATAAAATAAATATGTTAAATTCCTAAGCTTGCAATCAATTCAAGCTTCAAGCAAAAAACAAAATCACTCAAATAGCCTAGTATCTTCTAATTCACATTGTATATAAAAGTCAATCTATTTCTGAACCTACTCTATATGAAAAATACTAGCCAAGTGGTTCTATAAAACAGTATTTAGAATAAACTTCCTCATTATTCAAATGTGTCTTATGCATGTAACACAACTGATTTATGTGGCCTTTTAAACCAAACTCTGTGTTTTCTGATTCATATATGTATTTGACAACTGATATGCTTTCACTTTTGAGTCAGGTAAGTGCTCCAAGTTTGCTGGCTAAGAGACCAAAACAGAGTTTTCTCTTTACTCTCCATACAAAAGCTGGTCTAATACCTAACAGCAGAAAGAACTATATGTGTAATAAAACATGCTTCTCAAAGACACTGAGCAAACCTGTGAGAAGCAGCAAGGCACAATATTTTCTTCTTATTCATCAAAACAACCGAGTAAGAGTTACCATGCTGGAAACCCTCCCCTATGCAGAAGATGTTCAAGTGCTGCAATTTAGTGATTCCTTTCATTAAAAAAGGCTCTGTACACATAGCCCTAAATATGATTTTTTTTCTTTTTTTTTTTGCAAACATGACCCCCTCATTTTTTTGGTTTGTTTTAGGACAAAAGCAACAAGAAAAGATGCTCTATTATTCATCATTGTGGACTAATAGGCTGAAAGAAGCCTGGAATTGGGCACAGCCAACACAAATATGCACAAATCCCATTTTAGAATTCTACTAACCAACACAGGGGTACATGAAACTCAGCCTAAGCAAGGAAATGCACAAACTACCTGTCTCATGACTGGTTCAGGCTGTGGGACTAAAAGAAGCAACATTTAGCAACATGAATGGAGGGGACACTGACACTGTATAGCTATGAAAATTTGGAAGAATCTTGCTGGAAATAGCACCTGTGAGCATCACTGAAACCTGTTTACATAAGGGAGCTGAGGGAGACGAATGACAAGGTTGGTGTGAGCGTGGACAGGGGGAAGAGAATAGGGCTGCACCAGATGGATTGCTATGGTTTAGCAATTAGCACTTCAGTAGCTGCCTGTGGTGATTTTTTCCTTGGCTATTTGGTTGGTTTTTTCCTGCAGAATTATGTAGTAGTGATTAAAAAAAAAAAAAAAGTTGGTGGGAATAGAAATTTCTCATTTCATTACTTAGAACACCCTGTTCTCTGCTAAGAAGAGCACAGTGCCTGGCTGTGGGTGTTCTAGGAGCTATACTTAATACCTCTTTTGTTATTCAGCATTTTTTAGCTGCTGTTGAACCACTCCTGTAGAAGAGAACATGTACGGGCTTAGATATCACTAAGAAGAATTGCAATCTGAAGTCTTCTTTAAAGGTGCACAAAGAGTTTTCATGACAGCACTTTCTTTTTCACTTACACAATTCCTACATCCTACACATATGGCAGTAATGAGTTAAGGTACTAAAATATTAGTACCAGTAATATAAGAAGAGCAAGGGCATGGGTTTGAGCACAGTGCCACAGCCGTGTGTGCTGTCTAATTATAAATATGATTCCTGGCATGGTATTAGCCAATGACAGTGCCTTGCCCAGCCAGAGAACAGGCTTTCTCAGTTTACTAGTGTAAATGAAACCCCACATGGTTTGGCAGGGAAGACTGGAATATGATTAAGCCTATGGCATGTCAAATGGAATTTCTTCCTGAAGAGATTTGGAAAAGGAGCTAATTTCAAAAATTGCTGGTCCTTTGAATCCAGGCCCTTGCTACCACAAGGACCCCATTAGAGAAATATTTTCCCTAACCCTGCCAAGATTTTTAGATTTCTTGGTTTTGTTCCTGCCATTCCCACTGGAAAGATGTTCCAGAATGTGACCATTAATGCAGCCCTTTGCAGACTGTTCTCCTGAATACTCTCATTTATAACCTGATCCTACTATATTAGACAACATACAGCACCATGTTGCAAAAGCTCTGCTTCTGACTCCATAAGCCAGCCCCTGTTTTTCTCTGCTGCATGCTTAGCTCTTTGATACTACGATTGGGAAATACTGCTCCAGTAGTTAAATTCCTGGTGATTTCCACATTCTCATTAGTTTCTGAGCCAACACTAACCTTTGGCTTTAAGTATTCTCTTCCCTCTTTTCATTTTTTTACCCTAATAATGTATCTACATTCAGCAACCATATTCCCTATTCTTTAGCTTTGTTAAGCTTAATAAAACAGATTCTTACATGGAACAGATGCACATTTCTATCTGAGAGTTTTAAGCCTAATTTGGAAAATATCATCTCCTCCTCTATATTTTCACCCTACATTAGTTGGTGGAGAGCTCTGGGAGAGTTCCCTGAGCAGTTGCTGGGAAGCCACACCAGCTGAATGCCCTGATAAGATATGTATGATAGATAGCTCCGCACCAGGTAAAATGTGGAATGTTTTCAAAAGTGCTAAACTCCGTAAAAAACTTTTCTAATTGCCACTGTTGCAAGAGTCTCCTGACTTCTGGCTCTGTTTGTTGCTCTACTTAGTGTTTAAAAATTGTTAGCAAAAATTTCACTCTGGCCCAACCTTCTCTGTGAATGTTAAAAATTATTCACACTTGGGTCCACTAACCCATACAGGAAGAGAGCTGGGACAACACCAGTACAGTGGGTCAGCAGTTCCCCTTGGGTGCAGGGATAAAGAGAATGGCAAAGGCAAGGCCAAGATTAGAAGGTCTGCTGCTGTGAGAGCTCCCTGACCTTCAGCTTCCTGCTCACAGAGCTTCCGAAATTCAGGTGTTACGGGTCTGTGATATCTCTGTGTGCAGAAGCTTAGTGCAGGCTCTTGCCAGGCCTGATTTGCAACTTGCCTGTTCAGGCTGGTTAAGTTTTGCATAGGTTCATTCTGGGCTTATAGAAAAGCATAGGCCACTGCATGCAAGCATGCAAGTGGTCCTTTTAAAATCCGGCTTGTTTAAAGCAGACCTAATTTAACCATATATCACAAACTTGTATGTCTAACGGTAACAAAAAGCTTTATCCAGGAGACTGGTAAGATCCAATTGCTGCAGATACCTGAAATGGAGTTAACAGTTCACATGAGTGAGAGACCTGCCTGTGAGATGGTTAAAAGTTCCCCAGTCACAGCAGGAAATGTTATATTGCCCAACTCACTGCTAAGGACTGCTTCTGCCAAGCATGCCGTGGACAAGGATATAATGCTGGCTCACCACCTAGACAAGATGAAATAGAGACAAGGAAGAGAGACGCCTAAGGGACTGTCACAGGAGTAAGCAAAGCTGGCTGCCTCACTTAGCATCAGTTATACTCTCATTGGACCAGTATTTTCCCCCAAGTCATGTCCAGGTAGATGCATGCTAGGGAACAGCTTTGATGGATTCAAATATTTCTTTTCCCCCAGTACAGTATTAAAAAAATATAAGTTTCTTTTCAAGATACTGAAAATATATTTTTAGTTAAGGTAAAAATACTAAATATAAAAAATTCAGGCAATATTTAAAATAACTGTGCTATAAAGACAAGTAAATTGCTTAGTTATTTTGACATTCAATAATGGCACATTAACAGTGGAGGGGCATGTGCTAGTATCCCCACATGGTGGTTTAGGAGAGAAGGTCATGCATTTCTGCATAGAAAACAAGCTTAGTAAGTGACATGTGAGGGATTTTGAGCATTTATGTTCATGCATTTGTGATGCATTGGGGGGTGTTGCAGGTAAGGCAGCACAGTATGCAAAGTACAATGCAGCACAAATAAGCACTCTGTGCTTATTACAGGTATAGGATTCTCTGCTTCTGAACCAGAAACATATTTTCTATTTTTGCTTTTGGTGGACAATGAGAACAGGTTGAAGGTGAAAATCTGTATTGATTTTCATTGGCTCTGCTCATGTCTTGGAGCTGGACATCAAAAAATTATTTGGAATGAGATGAAGAAAATATGCTTGCAGCTGTTTCCAGAGGGGAATGATGGGTTAGATGATGGACTAGAACGTGTCTGCATTTCAACACAGAAAGACCATTTCATTTGGAAATTGAAACAGTAAGAACAGGACAGTTTTTTGAGACATGCACACAAACATAGCTAGATAATAACTCGTTTGTGTATGAAACAACCTAAAAGCTGAGACGTTTATTATGATCATCATCATCACTGTTATTTTTTTATAGAGTAATGAAATGATTAATTAATCCAAATTTTCAAGTGGGGAAGCACCTGCATATATGCTATGAATGAACAGTAGCTGGATGTATTAACACATGTATCAGTTAACTGCAGGTTGCAGAGATCTGCTATTTCAATGCCATTCTTTAAACATCACAGAATAATAATAAAGTACCAAATCATGCTTCAGCAGCTAGAGAGAGAGAGAGGGATTGCATCGTATTTTGGCAGTGACTCGATCATCAAACACTGGCAGCATTCAATATTAGAAGGATAAAATGGCAGCAAAACTGGTCAGCAGCTTCTCTTCGTCTGGAGTTTTCCCAGGTAGATAAACAAAACAAAAACAAAACAAACATAAAGCTGCAACAGGAGCAGGTCAAAACCCTGGCCCTTGCATTGCTCTGATAAAAGTAAACTAGATTGATTTCCATGGATAAGCACATCACAATCCCAAAATAAAAGATAAGTGCATAAAACCTCCAAATAATGATCTCGCTAGGACAGCTACGTGGTTTGTAGGGAACAGTGGCCTTGTCAACTACATGTCTTGTTCATTTATGGTTCATCTTCAGTCAGCACTTATGATGCATTCACCTCACTGGAGTTTTGGCTGGGTGACACGTGACAGTCCAGATTCTCCTTGAATTTCTCCACATCATGGAAATATGGGTGAGAGAGGGCAACATACGCAGATATTCTCTTGGCTGGGTTGAATGCTAAGCATTTCTGAAAGTATGAAAAGAAGTTAGTTTTAACTGAAAGGTACAGTTAACAGTGCTGTCATTGCATACATACATTAATGCATTCCAACTTCAGTTTATGATCAGCACGAGACACAACAGGGTCTCAGAAGGTAGTGCACAATGACCATCCACATTAAAACAAGCAGTGGGGTTGCAGTAGAAGAGTATGGCCTCCTCAAAACTTATATGCTAGAAAATTCAAGTATTCACATTTTATGAAATCCCAGAATACAGGTTTTCTTGAATTTACATGCACAGAATAGCCTTCATCTGCTTATGTTGTGTGTTCAGTTTCTCCCTCTTCTTCCTAGCTGCACTTTGATGGCCCTCCTTCCACATCTGTATCACAGCCTTTGCCCAGCCAGCATTAAAATCCCTACTCCATCTTTGTGTTTATACTTTGTTCTTTATGTCATTCACCTCCATGTATTATTCTTCCTACTATTCTTGTCTAACCAATTCCCAGTCCTGCTTTCTTTTGTTCTATCAGGAACTTTGATAATTTAACTTCTGAAATTTAATTCAGAGACTTCCAGTTCTACTCTCCCCGTTCATCTGTGGCTCCCATTTATGATCTCTTTGCCTACCTTCTAGGCACAGGTATTTATCTTCTTCCTCTCTCCCTCCCTCCCTCCCATCATGCCTCACACTCACTGAGCTCTTGGCCATATATTACTTCTTGTTCCCAGAAGCTAATTCTTGTCCCATATCTAGCTTCCACTTCCAGGCTGTCTGCAAGCACAACAGATTTTTCTCATAGCAGCGTTTCTCCCTTGTCATTTCAAGTGTCCAAATGCAGTCTAGCTTTCTGCAGCTGGGAGCTGCTGTCACAAGGACACTGAAGGATCATCTGCTGTTGAGATAACCTCGGCTAGAGATAGCAATTCCTGAAGAGATGCAACAAGTCTTTCAAGACTTTCACTCTACCTAGCTCACACGAATCAACATCTTTAAAAGACTTCTGGAGAACAAATTTTACTAGATTTCAACAGGTGCAGCAACAAGCAAACTGATGCAAGGTTATTCCCTCTATTTCATTTCAAGATTGAACTTCAGGACTGGAGTTTCTAATGTGCCTGTAACAATGATGGAAATAGCTCTACCAGCCCAATTCTTTTGCTTCTGTTCAGCCTTGCCATTTGAGGTTATCAGTAACTGGTGAATCCCCAGTGTCAAGTTTTCAGCATTCAGTGGAAGGCTAGCAGATGTAATCTGTCATTACAGCCTACTTTACATTGAGCCCGCTGTACCACAAAAAATGGCAGATCCATTTCCGTACTCACATCAGGCCAGTACTGTAAGAATGGCTGCACCAGTGGCACTACAGTGGTCAGAAATGAGGATCTGATCATAAGGTCTAACGACAAGTCAAACAGATACGTCCCTGACCCAGTTTCCTAATCTTGAGCTATTCTCAGCTCTGACACCTCTTGAGCCAAAGGCTGAGTCTTTGTGCTGTTGTTTCACAGATTAACACAAATTGTCTTATCTATTTCTGACTTTTTATTTTTTTTACTAACTCCATTAAATGGAAACTTCATTTTTTTTCCTGGCAAACTTCATGCACAGTGGGAGCTGTGAGTCATGTGAGGTGGGGAAAAACAAACAGAAACTCACAAGAAGCAAGTCTTTGCCTACTTCATCGATATCTGGTACAAATTTTTCAATAGGTTGTGCGGGTCTGGAAGTAAAAGCATTTCTTGGAAGGGCAACGTCATTAGGCCAGTCCTCTTCTTCTGGGAGTCCAATTACACTGTGAAATGAAAAACATTATGTTAGGTCTGAACATGTATGCAGTTTTCCTGTCATACTGATTACACTGAGTGGCATTTTATAAGTGTTTTTGTTTAAATGAGCTTAAATCTTTAATTTTACAGTAGTGCAATAATAGCTGTGAATAAAAGCTGATAAACATAGGCCCTCAATGTGCTTGGTAGAAATAATTTTGTGGGTAGCACAATTTTCTGGCCTAAGTCTTAATTTTCTGAGTCTTTTTATTGAAAAAAGGCTAGTGCCTTAGAAAAAAAATTGCTTAGCTCTTGACTGGATGGTGCAACATTATGTCACTCCAGGATGATTAAAAGCAGTACGTTTCAAAGGGGAATTGCATGCAAGGATCTTTTTTCACAAGAATAGGGACTGAGAGAAGAGTGTGGGTCAAGATGAGGGTAAGGCAATAAAAGGGATGTTTCATAATGCTTCAAAGCTATGTGCAGTAATTGTTGCCCAAATTTAAACAATTTATTTGCTTCACAATACAGGTTTTAAAGTCTCAATTTAGAAGTGGAAAGGCACTTGAGTGTCTTTGTGGTTTTGTCTTCAATTGTATTTTAGTTTACAATTACAATTAGTTTTTCTTTACTTTTTAATTTCTTTTAATATTTTATTTCTTTATTCTTTAAATGATACAAGGTATTTGTACTTATTAAATAATCATTATTTCTAAAAATCAAACCAATGAAATAGTAGATAAACCACCAGTGATGAATTATGTATCATACATTTCCCATTTTAGTCTGTTAATATTTGTACGGTTGAAAACAACTTTCTGATGGAAATTCTGGAAAAAGATAATACTTTTTTCTTTTTGTTTCAGGAAAAATAAATTTTCATAACCTGTAAATTTGAGATTTTCAATGGAAACGCTGGACAGGGTAAGACAAGGAAGGACAGAAAGACAATGTCACCGAATACTTGGGCCTGCACAAAGGCCACTGCCACTAGGGAGCAGCATTGACCTTTTTCTCACTGAGTTTGTCCCAAGGCTGGGCGAGGCCGTGGGGCAACCACGCAGAGGTAAATCACAGGTTACCTCAGCAAACATAATGGAATTACCCCACCTCTACCTACATGGATTTTAGATTGTAATTTGGCTTACCTAAAATACCTCTGAAAATTAATATGTCCTCAAAATAGCGGCTTGGCTGGAAGGGCAAAGCAATTACAATCTCAGGACAATTAAATCCTACTACATATCACAGCTCTTGGGAAATGACAAGTTGAATACGTATGGAAAACCACACTTGCCATTTATCAGGTGCACTGTGGGTATGGGGCAGCCCCCTTAGCCATGGCAGTTAAAGCCTTTTGGTTAGATACTTCAGGAGCTGGCCCCATATTAAATATAACAAACAGCATCAGAGATGGGAGAGTTGAGTATTTTAAACAACAATGACATTTAACCTGTCATTCAAATATGTTTGGTTAGTCCCACTGTTTAACAACCTCATGGCAGAGCACGAATGGGCCAGAACAAGCACAGGCAAAGCTAATGACAAGAAACCATGAGGCAGCCTGGCAAAAAGGGGTGAGCTGCACAAGAGAGTGGAAAGGAGAGATGTTTTTAGTTACACACAGGTAATACTCAAAACCCCTTAATAATGAATGTCTGAGTAGCTGCTCCCACTCTAATGGTCTGGGAAGCATCACCATTTCAGGGACTAAGTTTGGGAGTATTTTTGGATAGCTTCACCTTCTGCCAAAGGTTCAGGCCCGCTCTTGAGAAATGCTGAGTATTTTCCACTCCTATTGATCACAACGGGAGACAAGTCTGTTCAAACCATTGCAGTTTAGCCTGAAATCTATGAGGATATGCTGGTAGTGTCCCGGAAAAACAGGAAAATGTTTCGAGCCATGTACAAGGGATTTACCCTCACACACAGTGGAATTTTACCGACACAAATCACAATGCACATGCAAAGCAAAGACAGACCACAGCCTCATTATCTGAAAGAACGCATCAGTCCAGATTGCACGAAAATCATGAAACTTTCTTCTGTCCAAACTGATCTCCAGAATGAGTCACTAGTGTAGAAAGAAACAACCCTCCTACAAGAAGAGCTAGGCCTAACTGTAGGGGGTTCTCCAGCTGTGAAAACACAAAATAAACACTACTTGGCATAACCCCTCGGAACCCAAGACAGAAACTTTTCATCTATTTAGGAAGAACTGTACAAAAGAAGCAAAACCAAACTTTAAATAGATGTGCAACAAGGAATTTCTTCTAAGTTTAGCATGGCATGGCATTCATTTTCTTTTCTTAGTGAATTCTTTTCTGCACAGGTAATCTCAGCCCCTAGGGATGGAAAGATCCCCGTTGGAGGCTGCCACTAGCAGCTATGCATTTAATCCTAGGCCAGTTCATTTTCACTTTCCCCTTAAATGTCACAAATGAAAGAAATCACAGATATGTCCTTTTAAATGGTAAAATATGTTGTATGTATCAAAGCTGTCTTCATTTAATAAAGCAGAATACTGTAGGACTAAAGTAGTAGTTTTGGCAGAAGAACAAAAAGTAAACTTTAAGGACTGATTTTTCTGGCTCGGGCAGGAAGAGCTATTTAGCGCATGACAAATTAACCACACAAGTGAGTCACAT
Organism: Regulus satrapa; assembly: GCA_013396955.1. Taxonomy (NCBI): domain Eukaryota; kingdom Metazoa; phylum Chordata; class Aves; order Passeriformes; family Regulidae; genus Regulus; species Regulus satrapa. Next base: position 116,703 of record VWZN01015309.1, on the reverse strand, counting down.
ACTCATGGTATGGTATGCAGGAAAGGGAAGTCAACTGTGTGAAATCAAGACCTGCAATTTAGGAACCCCACATTAAATAATGAAAATGTTTAGAAACAGATCTGTTATAATTTGAGAACTGGAAACATGGTGAAATAGAAATTCATTATTTAAGTTTAAGCTTTTCTTAGAATTTTTACTGTTTTATTTTTTGAGTATCTTCAAGAAAATAACATTTCAGAATAATACTTCTTACTCTCTCTCTGTGCTATCTATGTCTTACTTAATCCAGATCCCTGGATCCCTGCAGCCCCTCCATACAGAAAGGGAAGACAGAGGTGTAGAGGCAAACAGGCATTCGTTGTCTGGACTGGTACCAGCCCTGTGTGGCTTTGATTTCCTAACTACATGGTAGTTAGGAACCAGATCTTAAATTTACATGCCTCTTAAAAATCTAAAATATTCCTTACTTTGAAGAGCTTTTACAAGAAAAAATAATATAATTCTCTTAATTATCATATTGGTAATATCAGTAACTTAACTTTGGATGAGAAATATTCCAGCTCAGGGTTTAGAGTCTACCTGCCTCCTTAACGTGTTTGACATATCTGAAAAATACAAATTCCTAGAACTCTAAAATGGTTTTTAAATGAAGTAAATTCATCTCTGAGAAAGTACATGTTAAAATGCCAATATTCCCTCATTCTCACAATTGCTCTCCAGACCAAAATATGGACTATTAACAGGATACACAATGTATTTTAAAAGCTAACGTATTTTTGGATGTTTGGAAGTCTTTTCTGCAAAGATTATGTTGGTAATAATCTTGGAGATTTTGGCTTTTAATGTATTCTAATGTTGTTTTCTGCAATGCACATAGAAATAAAACAAAAAAAAAAAAAACACCAAAAAATCCTCTGTGTTTCTTTACATAAAGAAAATCTCTTGGACTTCACTGTTTATGAATATGTATGAATAGTACATTCACAGTATGTTTAAGAGACTTAAAAAGCCCAAACCCAGAAGCCTCATAACTTCCTGATGATGGCTATCAGTTTTGTAGAATTATATTCCATGTTGCTTCCTCCTCCCACTCTGACACAGAATACTCGGAAATATCATGTTGCATATGGTAGCAATAGGAAATATGTTCTAGGAGTACATGTTCTAGTCACAGTACTGCATAAAAACATGGCAAAGAAATTTCATAGGGTTTCAATGTTAAAACGGATACCGACACAGTTATTACTTACTCAAAGATTTTTCCTAGTTGATCAACATCCGAATTTCCACGGAAGAGTGGTCTGGAAAAAAAAAGAAAGAGGTTTTTAGGATGTGACTTGTTTTAAGTAATGTAAATTTATGTATGTCATTGACAGTTGCCAATGTAGGGTGAAAACATGGGGGGTTTTGAGACTTCGTATCTTCTGCTTCCATGCTTTATCCAGTCTGCAAGTGAACCTTCCAACTTTCTAGTAAACTGGTAACAAAAGGGGACTGGTAAAACATGTTTTTGAGTACACTACTTTTGAAAATTTAATTTTGCCCTTTTGCATGAATGAAGTAATTTTCCCTCAACTAATACTGTCCTATGAATGATATCATTAACAAAATAGTTTTCACGACACAAAGAACACTAAAATAGCTGCTAAGAGAGACAAAACAGAGTGAATGTCATGCAATCTGTTAAAACATAATAAAATTAGAGATTAATTATTATAAATATAAATAAAAAATTAAATTTCCTGCATACTGTATATTGGAAATGTGCTCCTAGGTTTAAGGGGTCAAATAAATGACAATGGATTCATGAAGGTCTGTAAACAATGGGGTGTGAAACAATACAGAATTTACCTTGAAGTAGAGGAATACTTCTGCTGCATAAATAAAGATACATTCAGGAAAGAAACAAATTGTTAGGCTGAATGTCCAAAGGTTTTCAAAAAAACCAAAACAAACAGTGACTAAAAATATTCTCAGGTACACTTTTTCTTTTCGAACTGCAATTTAAATATTTTCACTCATCATGTACAAGATGCTATCACCCCACACTGCCAATGTAAAATACGAAATTCTGATAACTGTAACTCATGGTTACAGTTTCTAGAACTGTTCAGCTGAGACACAGGGACTCAACAAACAATGCATAATCCCATGCTTTCACTGGCAGCCTTTGGTTATGGAGAAACACCCATCTCTCCTGCCTCTCTCCACACACTCCTGTCTGATACAAGCCCTTGAGACCAGTGACAGCCAAAGGCATCGTTTCACTTTTCATAGGAGAAGCTCCTTCCCATCTAGACTGGAGAACAGGGAGTAGCCAGCTATGGTCCTTCCCCTCTCTCTGCCCATATGCAGGAACAGGTGTAAGATCTGGATCTCCTTTTGCTAATTAATAGTGTAAAATGCAAATTAATAGTGAAAAATGGCACTTTCCATCTTGACACTCTCACAAAGGCAGCAGAGCTCCATGTCACCGAGTGTCTTGTGGGTCCATTGCAAGTACAGTAAGTCGACACAGAGCACTGTGACACTTCTTAGTTAGACATAACAATCTCTGCAGAAATCGAGGCCACCAAGAAAAAGCAGTGAACTGGCAGACATGCTGTTCTTTGATGAACTAAACGTGCATTCTGACGCCTTCTTGTGTGCTGCCATTCAGGTCGTGTCCTATCAACTTATATTCCAAACTGCTTTGTCAAGGGACATTGAGAGAACAAATCTGATCTGAAACCATCTGACATGAGATTTCATCTGATGGGACAAAATGTGGTAGCCTGTTGTCCATAAAGGGCTTTATTTATTTTGATTGTGAATACATCATAAATAATGGGATGTTAAAACAAAAAAGATACACATAATATTTACTAATTGTAGCCACTTTGACAAGACCTTTGCAACTCATTACTTTTGGATTTCTGTTTCCTTTAAGCTTTAAGGTAAATAGCAAAAAACCCAAAGCTTAACCCACTCAGACAGGAGCATCTACTTCTGCCATAGGTTTTGAGCCTGATTTTCAGAATATTCAATAGCTACAATCCTAGCACTGCTTGTGGCAGCACACTCTGTATCTTCCAAAGTCAAGCAATATTACAACCTAAGACATTTTTTTGAATTACTGCTTGAAATTATTAACACAGTGTTACTTTGAATATTTAATTTTGGATCCAGCAGAAGATTATTGGGGCACTTTAAGCTAACAAAATCTACGCATTCAAATAATCCTATCTATGCAAATGGAAAGCCGATTTAATGTTTTAAAATGTATGCTGAACCTTGCATTAATGTGAAAGCCTGGCAAAGGCAGCCTTGTTCGCAAATTACCTTAGGCTGTGTCATGCCAAAACAAGTACAATTCTTGGGATTTTTAAGGAAGGTTTTTCCCATCATTGTTGCTGTCTCAAATTCACTAAAGGCTGAAGCAAGAATTTAAATTCTTTTGAAAGTATAATTATACAACACAAGGTGACCTTCCAACATACTTTGATATTTCATCATAATGAAGTGTTATTAGTTCATCTTTCAGCATCCTATCCATCCCACCATCATGACTACAACAGGATGCCAACTCCAGGTTAGGCATCACTAATATAATGAAATTTGCCTCATGAATTTTGGCTCAATGTTCAATTGGAATATTGGACGGATGATTGGGGAAATAGATTCACCTAATCAGCAGCTGTATGAAGTTCTCATTTCACATTTTGGCACCAGTTACTCTTTTGTAATGACTTGACAGTTCTGCAAGTCCAGTACACATAAAAACTTTCCTGTCAAGACAATTTTTAAAAGATTCTTAAAGGTGGACATCAACTCTCCCACCACCTTTGAATTGAGAACACTCAGCAGCCACAGAAAGGTAAAAATTTCACCTTTGTTCTTGGTATCTTTCACTTGACTCATACACCCACTCACTCCCTGAGGTTTATTTACGCAAGCTTGATCCAGAAGTCCTTTCTTCAGCATATGTTCTCCTCTCTGTGATCATAATCTGGTTAAACTCTGGAGCCTGATTTTGTATAATTCCTTTTATTTTCTTCATGAAAGGCATGGAACTGTGTTTGTGTACTGTAGCAGGGGATGTGAGTCTGTCCTCTGGCTTCAAGAAACACTTAATATCTGTGAGTACATGCATCTCAGGAAAGAGGGACATTCCCATGGCTGAAAGAACTATCCATAGGGATGTACTTGCATTTTGTGTGGTTCCTCAATTCTCTCAAAGATCCCTGACTTTGCTTGCTACAAAATCCATGCTCTGAAGGCTCCAACACCATTGTTACTTAATACACCAAATAGGGAAGAAGATGGGACAAAAAGATTTGGAGTGCACCTATGACATTTAATTTCCCTATTTGCTCAAGAAGTCTCAGATGGTTCCCATGTTTGCTGGTTGTTGCTTCTTTGATTCTTCAGGACAACAGAACGAGGAAAAATGTTACAGGGAATATGCAAATGTCCATCTTGTTTGGCTACTCCCTCTCCTGACCTTGGGGCTAGGCCATTATTCACTGTGTCTGGAATGATGCTCCCTGTAAGGAGGAAAAGCGTTTGTGTCTACTGTAGGACCAGAATGCCCTTAACCTACAGATACGAAGATACGGTGGAGGCATTGTATTACTTACGCTGTCCTGCTAAAATAAACCCCTCCTGAAGCAATAAGCAAGTACCTTAGCTCCTGAGGTACAAACTGTGCAGCTGCACAAGTAAATGGATATCAGCTATGAGTCTGTATTGTGAAAGAAGCACAGGAACACCTTCTGAACATAAAGAAACAATTTTTTACTGTGGGGTTGACCCAGCAGTGGATCGAAGAGGTTGTGGACCCTTCCACCTTGGAGACTTTCAAAACCATCTGGAGATAGTCCTGGGCAACCATTTTTAGGTGACCCTGCCTGGGCTTGGACCAGATGGTAACCAGAGGTCTTTCCAAGCTCAACCATTCTGTGATTCTGTGACAGTACAGAAATAAAAATATGGATCACAATGTAAGGTTGCAGTGGCAAACCTACAAATCCTGAAAAGTTACAATCTGCTTACAGTTTAAAAGGGCTTGCACCATTCATTTTCTGGCCAAAAAGTTCTCATGCTTATATATAGCTGAAACAACTAGATTTAACAATTTGACAACTTTAGGCTCTTTTTCTCTTGTCCACGCTTTAGCTCGTGCTTTTGGTCATGCTCATGCTTAGTTTCACCTTCACTGAATATTCTTTCTATCTGAACTAGATATTAGTGAAAAGTGACTATTTTACAGACATTGTATTTCATGTCTGTACTACTCGGTAAAAACTGAGATATAAACATTTCCTAAGCAAGTCTCCATGAAAGAATTTTCCCTGGTGCAGCTCTACAGACATGCCAAAGTAATTTTTAAAGTATTGTATACAATGACAATGCAAGGACACACATGAGATAAATGAGTTTTAACTGTAAACTGGCCACATTACTTCCAGATTTTATCTTCAGTCTTTGGTCTATAAGGCAAAGAGAATCTAAAGCTTTTCATAAAGAAAGTTAGAATTTTCATAAAGACTGGAATTAAAGATATTGATAAGCACTGTTCTAGTCAAACTGTGATGCAGACACAAAGCAAAACCTAATAAAACCACATGCATTGCAGCAGAGGAAAAGATTTCTTCAGGTTTCTTGACAGTGACTGACATTTTTAACTAATTCATGACATTGTGATTGAAGTGATCTTTCAATTTCTGACATTGGTAAAATGCACAACATGGAAGAAAGGTCACATGAAAAAAGACTGTACTGAAGAGTTAAAAAAACATAAGAAATTCATTTTTTAATAAAACTTCATTACTGAGCTCTCATGACAGTTTTGGATTTGCCAACACAAGTGGTTCCAAAGCTAGACAAGCCTAGTATCGTTCCAGATATGTAAGAAATAACATACAAAATTGCCTAGATTCTTTCTGTAGTCCATTTGCTTATTGTGGTGACAACAGCAGTTAGAAATTCCATCCCCTTCCTTGTTATCACAGGAAAATGATAAGGATAATCTCTTAATTACTAACTTGGATATCTACAATATTCTTAGTGAAAAGCCTGTATATACTGGTGATCCATGTGTACTCAGCGAAGTCCTGCAAGAACTCCCTAAAATGAGAAGAACATCATGGGTGGGAAGGGTACAACTTGAGTTTTGGGCAAGTGGGGCTTAGACACCCTGGCTGAGAAGGTGCTGAGAAGTTGCTTTGTGAAGAAGAGCAGTGAATTCAGAATAGGCAGCGGCAGCTTTGAAAGCATGATACAAAATGAGAGAAGTGTTGAAAGCCCATGATTATTTGACATAGTGAAGGAAAAAAATATAAAGAGAAATGGTATAACAAGGGTACATGGAAGCTGTACATGAAATTTTAGAACCTGATAGTGTTGTAGCAGTTAAGTCTAGGAGTTTGTATGTCTGTGTTTATAAGAGCAACAAAGTGATGGTGAAGAAACCTAAAAAGCTAAAGCCAAGTAACATTTGCCAAGGAATCCTGCATCATGCCATGGGAAATCTGCCAAACTATATAGTCAGAGATATATTAAAAGGATGGGCTAAGCTTTTTCTTTTCATATTACAAAATGTGAATAGCTGGGAAATAATTTTGTCAGATGCTTGGTTACTTGTTATTAAGAAAATATTTTTAATTTAAGAATTAAAACTATACATGACCTAAAACTGAAATTATGAGACAACTAGAAATAACATGATCTGGACTGTCCTGTGGAAACCTTTATTCAGAGGGATTATTTCTGAGCTGACTCTTAGCCACTCTTGTTGCTACCACTGTTTCTCTTTGACACACTGCCTACCCAAGTCTGTACAACAGATATGAAAACAGAAAGCAAAGCAAGAAAAAAAAAAAGTATCACCTTTTAAAGATGAAGATCAATGGCCTTTCTGGTATGTAAGATGAATAAGGTGCAATATGAAACTTTAATCTGAAAATACGCCATGCTGACAAGATTTCACACTCTGGGCAGTTACCCACTTCCAGTCACAAGTGACTTGCCTCAGCTGTTGTGTAATTCAGAGCTCTCATTTTAAACCTAACATTTTCTTGTACTTCTCTCTCCTTTCCCTTTAATAATATCTCTGTGTGGGTGGGTGCCAGACACTGCACAGGAAGAAGTTACTTCATGCAGAGGTTATTATACTTGATCATAAATTGCTTAAAACTTTTACAAAACTAATCTTCTCTCCTCCAATATGTAAGAAGAAAGATGACATAGATAAACATTATGACTGAGGAAATACTCTTCAGCTAAAATCTGACAGAAACCAGACCAGCCATCTTGAGTTTCTCACCATAGTCTTTGAAAGTTGAATTTCGTTTATTCAAAAATCTATAATTCTTCAAGTAAGATAGTATCACAATCAAATAAGAGCTCTAAGATGGTGCTATGTCAGTACTGAACGATTATTAGAACCAGATCTAATGCATCAAAGCTTACAGCAATTAATATTTTCCGTGGAGTTTCTCATGTCAACCCCTAGACAGAAGCAGATAAAAAAAGAGGTAGTTTTTGCAAACTTCCAGTTCTGTAATGTGCTGAATTTGCTTTCCATTGCTATCAAAGTGAAGCAAATTAATTCTAGAAATAAAGATAATATTCTGACCCCCAAATACACATATGGTCTAGTTCATAAGAAATAGGATCTCTTTCTTGAAGAAGAAAAAAAAGAGCTTTCATAGCTGGGTGCAGATACAAGCTAGCAAGGAAGGACCCAATTTCAAATGTTCCCTCCGCATGCGTAACTGAAAGGGAAATGTTAGTAAAATGGAAACCAAACAGAGGCACCGTGTACAGCTTTATGAACAAAGCAGGGCCAGCCTACTGTGCAGAGTGAAGCTGATCCAATAATGATCTCTGTAAGTAAGAGAAAATATAACCATCTTCAAAGTTTCCTTAAGAACTGGCAAAGGAGATCCTTTTCCGGGTGCTTAAAATCTGCTTGCTACCTTTCAGGTAAGCACAGTCCCAGGTGGCCTTGGAACAGAATGATGGGCCTTGTCCTCCACCACTGACATAAAAGGGAGCTTTATTACAGACATCAATGACCCCAGGTTCAAGCCAATTGAGATCTGGTTTCAAACATTTTTCAACAAAGAAAATCATGCTTCAAGAGAATACATACATTATATCTATGTGCATACATATAGATATACCTAAACATATAAAGTTCCCAAAAGTAAGGTAAGTGTAGATACGATCTTTGATCAGATTATGCTGTAACATAGGCAGATCTCATCTGTTCCTGGGCAAAGCTGCTTCAGAATTCATCACTGAACATTATTTTTTGAAATAGAAGAGCCTTGATAGGTTGAGTGTCCTTCACTTACTCTCTCATCACAAACGTCACAGTTCTCTTATCTGTGGACATTTGTTTGCCCACAAGATTTGTAGGTTTATTTCACGAGGGCTTTAAGGGTTGTTATTATCTCTGCTCAGGAAGTATGATACAATAGTGGCACCTTGAAAACTGGCAATGTTTGAAGAAAATTCTGTAAATAGACAGACAACTGACCTTGGGAAAAGGGAAGGGGAAAAGCAGTGGTCTCTGCTCAGCGTGGCAAAAGAAGCATTCCTTTTGTTTGTACTGACAATTCTAGCAATATGATTGAACTGTGTATTAACACCCATCTCATCACAGTTAAATTACATCTACTTGTCTATCAGCAGTTTGAAATTTAATGACACAACTTAACTGCAGGCTTCTGCCTTTTGAAAGCAGACTGAAAGAAATACTGATAGGACACATACAATATGGTCATAGTCTTCCCATAATCACTTGTTTAATTTGATGCATTCTCTTCTCTCTCATGAACTCATTTCATATCCCTGTTTTAAACGCACACTCTTTAAACCTGTCACACAGCTTTGCCCTTCTCATGCAACTCAGTTGAGGGGTTTGAAGGCAATAATTGAGGTATGGATTAGATAAAGGCTATCTTATGTGGAAGGGTAGGAGCCAAGAGGGCTCCTCACTCTCCTGCTCATTCAAGCAAGCAATGGTGCAGAATCAGTGTGCAGGACACTGTGAAGGCACTGTGTGTGTGTTTGTGCAGAGAACCTCATGCCTGTGAGCAAATTTGCCCATATTTTCCTTGAACAGATCTATATCCTCTCTCCAGAGCATGTCAGAGTTGTTTTCCACCACTTCTTTAACTTAACTCATAATTTACTCCTCCCATAAAAATCTAGGAGACAGCACTCCCAAAAATATTTGACACGTTTTAGCCAGAACATGAAGATGCTCTTTAAAGAAATGGTCTCAGAACATCTGTATCACAGCAGAAGACCAATCTTCAAGGTAAGCAAGAGGAGTTTCAGTCTGTTCTTAATCTTTATCAATTACACAGATTAAATGAAAGTAGTCTTCTACATGAAGTATTCACTCCTTTCGCCTGCATGAAATTTCACTGTGAAAATATTTTCAAACCAATTTTCAGAGATACAGAATTAACTTTTTTGTAGTTCCACAGGTTTTCTTGCAATGCCAAGATGTCTTCAAGAAAGCTCATCTGTTGACATTTACCATATTTACTGATACAAAAACCCCTTTTAAAATGGGCTTTGCTAGAGAGTGCCTCTAATGCTGGACTAGTTTTAATCAAGGGGACTGATGTAGAACAGTCTGAAGCACTTCAAGTCTGAAGCACTCTAATTAAAGTTCAGTAATGTTCCACAAACTGGATATATTTTCAGTCATATTGCTTTCACAGTACAGCTTTAGGCTAAAAGATTTTGTGCCATTAGGAAGACTTCTCTTGGAAAAGATTCTTTTTAAACCAAATGTCTAACCTTGTTATCATTCTTGTATCAGGTGAAAGACTTCCCTAACAAAGGGAAAAGAAAGTTACAAGCACATATAGTCTACAAACTGGTTCATTTGATCTCCCCAAATATACTGAGTAAATTAACATCCAAGCATGTGTTTCCAGGTTTCCTTGGGCTTGAGTTTTATCTTAGTAATGCTAAGCAAGGACCATCACAGACAAAAGTATTCTCTATGGATAAATGAGCTTACACTCTAAATAATACCATATAATGTGAAAGGATGTCATAAATGATGACATATTTTCAGCATTTTGAGTAGCAGAGAAAATGGTACATCTACGTGATTAAATTGCTAGTCTAGCTTTAAAAAAAACCCCACCAACAGACTCTAGAACTGAAGACTAAGGCAAAAGAGCAAGTATCTGACTATAAGAACATCAGAAAAATTCTCTAAGTCAATCTTTTCTGTCAGCTGCAGTAGTACAGTGACAGAGAGACAATGGAGGCTGCACATGGGCACTCTGTGAGACTTCTGAAAAGGGAGCTTTAAGTGATGTCAAATTCCAGTGTTAGAAGGGAAACACAGAATTCAAAGATGTTCTCACAATCTAGAACATACAATTCTCAGCAGAGAACTAAATCTAAGGAAAAGTGATTTTTTTTTCCCTTCTGGAAAAACATTAAATGCTAAGAGACAGAATCCTTGGGTTTTCTCTCCACCTGGGCTTCAGCTGCTTCTGTGTGGTGTCAAGTGCAGGTTTTGAAGTGTGATCACTTTATTTGCCCCATAATATGTGTTAATGGCACCTGTTGCTCTAAGCCTCTCTAAATTTTCAGATAAACCTGAAACATCAGAACTGTGCCCACCCACAACTAATGTGTCTCATCACCCTCAGCTGTAATAAAACACTCTCGGTCAAAAAAAAAAAAATCCTGTAAGTGGATTACAACCCTTCAGACAAGAAAGGCAGGGAAAACATTTCAGTACTAAATGGTAAACTGTTATGTGAGCAGAGGTTAAATTTCAATTTCAACCTTTTTCCCCAGCTGCTGTCTGAGTGTCAAAAGACATGAAAGTGGATTAGAAGGATGGTGTGCAGAAAATACTTTAATTTTTAGCAGCTGTGCTGGCTTACAGTGAATTAATAAACACCTGCAGAAAGGCTTGAGATAAGCATTTTGGGTAGAAAATTATGTATAGCAACCATGCAAGGAGAACTGATACAGTTTTTAAAGGCCAGTTAAACTAGATACAACTTTGCCCTAAGCAATACTTTGTCCCATGCTCTACTAAGGCCAGAGAAGCTGTGAGATTTACATTCACTGGCCCATGACAGTGGATAGTCATCTGAGTTTACCTATTAGGAGCTCTCTGGTTATTTATCTTGTTCAGCTTTTAGTGATTTCACATAAAATACTTCTTTCTCACTTGAATCCTAACCAAAAGAAAGAGTAAGTAATTTCTTATATTAAAGAGAAAATAACTAACTTCTAGGTGATGACACTGCTCAGATGCCAACCTCCCCTATGTAACTGCAGCACATTTTGTGCTGCAGATTTGTGTGTTGCAAAGCTCCCCAAATTTTTTTTCAACCATTTCTATGCTATTATCTCAGCTTTGCCATGACTGAACCATAAGCCTTTTGTGTTGTCTGTGGCACAGCTCTACTGATTTTTGACATCATTTTAATGGGAAGAGCACACACTTCTGTCTTTACAAAATGAACAATCCCTCGGTCTCTGCAATACCGAGCACATGTAGCTCCTTGAATCACTCCACATCTTGAGCTCCTCTGCCCCACATCACGGAGTGTTCATCACATTTATGTCCACTACAGGGAGCTCTTCACGATCCATATGGAGGTGGGGTGTCATTTCTGAAAAAAGACCAACCTAATTTGTTCAGAATTAAAGAAAAAACCAGAATCTTTTTCTGGAGTAAGAGAATAATCAAGTAAAAGCCTCCTCCTGTGGTAAACCATTTTATGTCTTGCTCTTTGTACAGTTGTGGCTGGCATGTTTGCCAAAACTAGTTCCTCTTTAAACTCTGCTTGCACTTTCCAGTTAAATGCCATCAAAATCAAATTCTTAAAAGATATAGGACATGAGTGAAATCTACCTCTCTTTTTGCAAATACTTCTCAGGAATGGAAAAATTATTCCAAGGCACAAGAGAAGCAATCAAGTCTGTTTCTGAGCTTGAGTGGGTAGGACACCCACCTAGAATACGGTTCTGACTCTGTACATGTACTCTTTCATTGCTAATGGTCTGATGAGATCTAGGTTTATCTATGTTCATTCTTACAGCGGCAGAGCATGATTCATCACTGCCTAAGAGGCTTAATTTAACAGCTACAGACAGAAACATTACAGAAAGATCTCCTGCTATGTATACTTCTTTAGACGTTGAAAGCTTGTTCCTAAATTATTTGGATATAAAGAGCACTTAAAAAGATTATTGAATTGTATAGAACAGTATGTATGCTGTACTGACATAATCATAAAACCTGTTTCATGGACATAATCTAATAAAAAAGGTCTGATAATTCACTATAGTTGGTGAAATTCTGGATGATATAGCTCATTGAGTCATGTACATTTAGGTAACTGATTCAGACTCAGTGAAAATCAATAGTAACTGAATCTTCATGTCAATTTACTCCTGCTCAGTTGAATAAATGAGTGGAAATGAAGTAATTCCTTGGATGAAATTCATATTTGACAAATGCCTATATTCCAAAAGCACTTACTACTGGCAAACTTAGATATGTTAGAAGCTATGAATATGGGTAATATTTAAGAGAAAGAAGAAATACTTTCTCAGAGTTTGCCTTAAGAGTTGCATCTGGATGGAATTCATTCAGTGCATCTATAAAAGGAAAGCAGAGCAGATTATGTATGAGTTTCTGGAAGAAGTCTCACGGTTTGACCACGCCAGATGGATGGCTCCTAAAAGACTGCAAAACGAAGCACACCACAAGCACAAGACAACAGCCAGGCAGGTCACATGCTGACACCAAGAGCTTGTCAAATCCTGGCTCTGCCTCTAGCAGCACACCATGGTGGCTGTGTCTCACATGGACTTATTTGTACAGGGCCAGCAGGTCAGGCAGAGCAAGCAAGCAAATGTAATGGCAGTGCCACAGGCCATGTGCAAACAAAAATTAAAAGTAAGGCAACAACATGTGCTTTCATATCACAAGGCAAACTATGGCTTCAAAGAAAGAAGGGACAGGAACTGCTGTGACTTAGTGTGAGCTGTATCCTGCTAGCACCAGGCCCTGATGGCAAAGGCAACTCCAGCTACATGTGGGTAACACGTGCTGCTCTGTGCCAGGTGGCACATCCATGCAGGAGAGGCTGTGGCCACCTCCCTTCCTGACCAACTTACGGACTCTGTCTGGGTCTTTGACATCTGCAACGCACAGACTGGCAAGCTCTCTGCAGTGGTCTAAATCCTGCAATGTAGGGGCTTTTCCACAGAGGCAGAGGGGAGCTGCCTTTGGGCACTGCGATTCCCTTGGAGAAACTGTTTTCCAGAAAATGAAATATCAAATTTCCTGCTTTCCCATTGACATTTTGAGGTCTCCTCTCACAGCCAATTATTTTACATAGTACAAAATAGTACAATGTCTCAGAAAGCCGTTATGTTTTGCTCTGCTATCCTTAGCTGTTTTTAAACTCCAGAGATTGTTCCTTTAGGTCTGCTTTCCACTTCTCTCATGCACATTTACGGGGTTTTATTAGAAGTAAAGAGCACCTAACAGCCTAATGTATTGCTGACCAATACATATGGAGAAGTGGTAGTCTGAAGCTGTTGAAAAACACAAATACGAGACAGATTTGTCCTATATACTTCTCAACTAGTACATTTTGTCTTTATGACTGACCAATGGTAGCTAATTATTAGACTCCTTTTCTGGACAATCAAACACAAAATTCAGTAAAGGCTGCCTGGATCAAAAATGTCTGACTAGACACTCAATTTGGAAAAAAACCTCCCACACTTGGGAGTTCAGCAACATGAATCACAGTTAAAGTCTAGTGTTTATCCCTCCTCTCCAGAGTGCACCAGTGTCCAGGAAAGGATCCCAGGAATTTAAATACCGTTTTGTAGCCATTTTCCTATGAAAGAGAAAAGTAAATAAAAACAATGTTTAGTTGTATTACGAGTCAAACGAAAGTACACAGAGATTCCCTCGGCCAAACTCTAGGCAAAAAGCAAAGTCTCTCCCAGCCAAGTTCCTGCAGAGGGAAGTTGTGTGAAAGAGCCAGGAGACCCTTTCAAATGGAAAGTCTTTGGGCAGTGTACAGCTGGCTATCCCTCTTCAGGCTAGAGAGCAAGGGGCATGGGCTCTGCTTCTCTCTGTTCTCTGGCTGGTGGAGTGATTGCTAAAAACAATCTGCAGCTGGGGATCCCACCAAAGCAGCCCTCAGGCTACTCTGGCTCATCGCAGGTATGAACTTGTCTTTGAGATGCTCCAGAGGATGTAAAGGTGGTACATGTTCACAGCAACTGGCCAGCAGCTGTGCCCAGCACATCTCAGATCCAGATGTTTCTACTGCCAGCTGCATTTCCAAATATCCATTGCAAATGCTATGGTGTTAATACCAAGGGCTTACAAATGCCTACATCATGACTGACATGTTGTGATCTTTCTACTAATGACAAGCTCTTTTCCTCTGACCTCTGGCCACGTTAATTCACATTGTCACAGACTGGAATACTGCACCTCTAAGGAATGCATATGTTTTTAAGGACTATGTTTTCAGGGGGATTTCAGACTAGCAATGTGCCACCTGCAATGAAGAAGCTACAGGAAGCTCTCCAGGAGGAGAAGGAAGCTACAGGAAGCTCTCCAGGAGGAGACCTCTCTCATGAGGCGCCATCTGGGCTTGAGCTGTGTGCAGCCACTGGCTGCCAGCCCAGAGCCACAAGAGGTCCCGGTCCTGGTCGCTTGGCCACTGCTTTGCCTGACATGACCCCACACCTGAACCAGTCAAATTAACCTTGGTCAGCTAACACCATTTCTGTGGGGCTTTGGTGCACTGTTTCAGGGTTCCCTTCTGGCTTTTTGTCAGGGGTAGCGGCAGTTTTTGGTTTCTATGGTTTATCAACCGTTTCCCTTACCAACAGATCTATTCCTCTGACTGAAAGTCTGGCACAGCTGGAAACTAGAAGCAAAACCACAAGTGAATGGCCTGGCACTTACCACCCATCTCCAACCACAAAGCCATACGGTTACTGGATTTGACTAACGGCTATCAATCACCCCAACTGCAGACAAACAGATATGAACTAGAAAAGGCTTGAGGGAAAATGTGAGCTAAAAACCAACATGGTATTTTACTTTTAAGGAGGTGATGCTGTCTTGGAAACACATTTATTTCTTACTTGATAATTATGGCGTTATTCTGACTATTTGCCCTTCTCTCTATTAAGGTGTGTTTGTCCTTTGCCTAAAGCCAATGCAAGTTCTGCTCCAGAGGTCAGGTTAAACAGAAAACAATCCTCATCCAAAAAACTGGAATAACATGAACAAGTGCATCTTCTGCTTCCTTTTATGTTAAGTTTCATTAAGTGTGAAGCAGAATGTAATTGTTATTCCATCAGATCACTAAGGTCACTAAGTTAAACTGTGGCTTGTGTCCATTCAACTTTAAAGACAGTTGAAAAAATGTTCGTAACAGGCTGGCCACTTATCTGGGGAGGAAGAAAAAAAAATCCCATTTTATTAGGTCTAGTTTGGAAAAATGATCAGCCTCCCACACACCCCTATGCACATGAATGGCAGAAGAATAAAGGATGAAAAGTGCAAAGCTGAGAATTTTGAATGCTGACAAGATCTTTCTAAGGAACAAACCTTCTCCCAGTACAGTTGGTCTGGACTGTGGTGAACTTTTACGGCACTTGCAACTTAAATCATTCTTGTAACAAAACAAGATAATTTCCAAAAATGGCAGAAAAAAACTCATGCCAGAATTGTACAGTACTTTGGTTCAAAGGTTGCAAATTAAGCTGTGTAGCTTTTACAGTTCTAAGCTGCAACATCCACTGTTGCTTGTTAGAACAAAAGACAAAACAGAAATTTTTTTTTTCTTTTAGTTTTTTCTTCTAAAGATCTTGCTACCAAGATCTAACTGTAAGCAAGCACACAAGTGAATGATTGCACTTTGGAGCTCTTGGTCCACTAGATATGTTGGTTTAAGGTTCACTGGAAAACACCAGATAATGTGATTGCAAAGCCTGTGTTTAAATTGCTGCATGATAAAGAGAACAGTTCTCTCTTAAACCTCATTTAAAATGTTTGGCAGTTTATATGGAAAACCTAACTTATAAGCAGCATTCATAGCTGCATTTACTCAGTTGCTTTTTGCCATGTCTCTACTGCCTTGGTTTTATTATACCTTCCCTCCCAACATCCATTTATACATCCTATTTTTTCTTTTGTTAAGAGATTCTGCCGCCTCTTTCTCTAGTTCTCTCGAAAATATATTGCAGATCTTTTCTCTGCTTTTGATTCAGAAATGTGCTGAAAATAAGAGAACATAGCATGAGAAGGAAAAGTTAAACTAAGAACTGAAAAGAAGTAGAAATTTTCCATATGGAGGAAGAATACAGGATCTAGTAGGCAAAGGCAAATATTCCTACTGCTGCATAGCTACTGTGCCCACTTAAAACACTGAGGACTAAATGATCAGATATGTTGAAGCACAGAAAAATAATTGACAAGGAATTAAAATGCATCTGAAATGAGACTGTGTCATAGAAATACGCCTCAAAATTTGTTGCATGGCAGGTATTCACATTTTAGAGGCTCCTTATTATCTTCAGAGCCTCTTTTCAGACTGTGTTTATAGTACTGTTCTTACACATGCAGAAAGGTAAAATAAAACAGAAGCCTTCACTACTATCAATCGGATTTGTCTTTCTTTCTCACATTCAGTATGCCCAGGATTTAATCTGCAATATCCATACACACAGCAAGAAGTTAAAATACCCGTCTGTTGACAATTCCCAGTGGTGTGCAAATAAAGGTAATTTTAAAAAAGACAAGGAATATAATCCTTCCCTACAGAAATGAGGCTAAGTTTATCAAGTGATTTCAGTCTGAGACAGTTCTGTTCATGCTTTATGGTTCATGGTTTATATGAATATGTGGTGTCTCTGTTCTGCTCCCATCCAAACCCAAGTTTCTGCAGTCACATCTCTGAAGCACTTGGGTTGTGGCAGGAATATGTCCTATACGTGGAAAAACAAGCTCTATATTCAATTGTGAAGTATTTTGCTGATAATGTTTCAGTATATGATACTTTACTGTTGATTACAGGCTTTAAGCAAATGTTTCTGCTTTCCCAATGGAGAATTGAATAATATTAATGGAAATAAAAATTTAAGTAATGACGTACTGTTACTTAACCTGAAGTGAGGGTCTTTTAGCACATATAAACACCCCCTCCTCTCCCTGTTGGGTATGTATTTGCAAAGTTACAGTCCGATTATTCCTCCAGACCATTCAACAGCAAAACAACTCATCATGAGAAATTACTAGCCCAGGCTATGCCAGGAGTAGAGGACACAGTACTTTTATATTTCCAAGCAATTCTCTGCAACAGCAGCATTTCTGTGAACAGTTTTCCCCAAAGCCCCCTGTCTTCTTTACTTCAATCTCCAGATGAAGAACACACTTAGGCCATTGAGAACCTGCGGCTCTCTGTTGCCAGATGTAAGCTTTTTTTTGAAAGTGCAACCTTAAAAGCCTGTATCTGTGAGAGATTAGCACCTACACAACGGCTAATTCTGACCAAATGAGCACATGATGAAACTGATGTTAGTTAGGACAGACTCAAGGAAGAACTGGGCTGCAGATCTCTTCGGAGAGAAAAGCAGCCAGTCCCAGTCAAAGCACCAGGGAACTGCAGGCTCTGGTACAAGTTATCACTTTGTTGCCTCTGGTAACAAGTGGGAGCTGCACATCTTTCTCCGCATAAGGACATGTGTACAGTAGCTCGCATACTAATGCCTTGACATCCTTTGTAGCTACCTTTTTGTGCATGTGTTTGTGTCTGTGGTATTTTAGCAGGCAGGTAACAATAATCAATACTTCCAGAGTGGTATAAATTTGGGTAAATTTAACTTAAACACACTCTTTTGCTTGTGCTGTGCAGCCTCATGAAGCCCAAAAGAGAGACTGCGAATTCAACCCTTAGCCTCAACTCTCAGCTGACAGCTCTTCACAGCTCCAACATACATTGCAACCTTTATTTTGAACAAAAGTCTCACAGTCCTGGGTTTATATGACAGATGAGACGGCTGAAAGCTTGCAGAGCATGACTAAAAGAAGTGCAAGGCACAGAAGCTGGGGTCACCACTACACAACACACTCTCCTGCCTTGCCAGTTTGCAGCACTGTCTTCTACTGCAATCGCTTCAAGTGCTGTACTGTGCACATTAACAGAGAATAGCTTTGCCACTCTTTGTGCCACTCTGTCACACTGAATCATTTCTGAAGGTTACAATCCCCTTTGAAGTCAGGGTTAATTTCAACAATGATTTCAGTGAAGCCAAGACTTTCCCACATGATCCTGCTAAAAAGTTAGTCTTTTCACTCAGTGGCAGAAGTTCAAACTTCCAAGCTTCAAGTTTTGGAGACAGCTTAAGAAAAGGTGTTCTTGTTACACTTGGCTATTTCTTTCTGCAACCTCTTACTCATCTTCATCCCACAAAGCATTAACTGAAACTTCAGCTGCAGGGCTGCCTCAGCTGCTCTTTGCTCAAGAGGCGGGTTGGGATGTGACGGGCACGTTCTGAGTGGGTGCCCCCTCTCAGAATCACAGAACATTGGGGTTGGAGGAGACACTGAAGATCATCCAGTCCAACCACCAATCCAGCACAACCATAATCCCTCCTGAGCCATACCCTTAAGTGCCACATCCATCTCTTAAACACTTCCAGGGACAGGGACTCAACTATCTCACTGGACAACTTAATCCAATGCCTGACCACTCTTGACTGAAATTTTTTTTCTAATACCTAATCTGAACCTTCCCCAGCTCAACCTATGGCCATTTCCTTGTTCTTTCACTTGAGACACGGCAGAAGAGACCAGCCCCCTACAACCTCCTTTCAAGGCAGTTGTAGAGAGCAGAGAGTTTCCCCCCCCCCTCTGTATTTTCTCCACAACAACCCCAGTTCCCTTAGCTGCTTCACATGGGACATGTTTCCTAGACTCCCCACCAGCTCCATTTCCCTTCTCTGGACACCCTACAGCACCTCAAGTCCTTTCTGAAGTGAGTGACCCAGAATGGAACACAGCACTAGTGTGACTTCACCAGCGCTGACTACTGAGGGACAGACACTTCCCCAGTCCTGCTGGCCACATTACTCTTACGGTCTCCTTCCACAGACCCGTTCTACCACCTGGTTCTGTAGGTGACACAAGAAAGTACAAGCAATGGATCTGATGACTGCATTTCAAACGGTACTAATAACTTACGGTTTGTTTGGAAAGGGAAATAAAGACATAATTAAGTGCTTTAGATTATTTACATTTACTCAGTACCCTAAGACATTGTTAAGAATGAATATGTGTACTTTTTCTTTTTTTAAAAATGATGCTTTATGATTCTAGGCAACCTGTAGGTCCTAAATCCAGTGTTCACATCACCAGAGTTTTAATATTATCACATCTGTATACATTATCTAGAACAACTAAGTCCCAAGCTCAAGTTTTTTCTACATGCAATGATGTAACTCCTTTAACTGGACAAATTTATAACATTGAAAGAATTGCCAATAACATTGAAATATATGCCAATAGCTTGTTTCCCTCTATCTGCTGTTTGTGTCCACCAGGGAACTTGGCCCACCACAGGTATATTAGTAGAGTCACACATCTCTTATCTGCTGTTACAATTTCCAAGCACAGTTGGCAATGCAGTAACTGTCTCACATATATTAGGAGCTGAATGAGTAGGCTGAAAAATGAGACAACTGTTAAAAACATGATTTAATATTTAAGAATGAATAAATAATAACTTCTTACTACTCAAGCCAATCTTGCGGCTTATGAATTTCTGGGACTGATGACTTTACCAACAGCAGGCTGATTAAAACACCATGGAGCTGGTGCATGGAACAGTCTCAGTAAGAAACCCATGCAAATGGAATTAATTTCCCTCCTGGATGGATGAAGCTTGTTGCACTGAGATAATACTGTTTTCCTTTTGGTTTAGGAAGGCAGAAAAGGGTTTTGGAGAGAGGACTGTCTTTCCAGTTTCAGGTTTGAATTAGTGCCTGTAAACATGCAGTCACATGGCCACCCTTTAGTGTATGACTTCATCAGCTTGACTGGGCTGTGAATATAACAGAGGCTACAAAAATAGTCTCTTCTGATGATTTTTAGCTCTGTATTTACTCCAAAGAGAGACAAATCAGCTGCTTGTTTAATATTATAGCTAAATGTGCTTAGCTGGAATTGTTTAGAATTACATAGATAGCCTGACTCCTGAGTCCCACATGCTCATGTACCAACCTCCTAGTCTGTTGCAGCCCTAAAATCATACAGGAGTGTGGTTTTGAAAACTGGGCAGGTATAGATGCACTAAGAATGAAGCACCAAACATTCTGATGCTTTTTCTCAAGACTGCCTATGCATAAAAGAATCCAAGACTGATGATATATGATATCTTTTATAAAACATTTCACATGTATCTTGAAACTCCACTGGAATCTGAGAAAATCTAGGATTCCACTGGAATCTGGGATTCCACTCTTTTTCCCCTTTCACCCTCATTCACCTGAATTAAGTATTATGTAATTGAAGCAAGAAGACATTCTCCTCTTTCCTAAAACACTGGTCATGGCTTCCCACTTAGGAGCTACCCACACTCCTTGAGCCAGCTGGGAGAGTTTTATGTACCCAGAGAGAAGTGGATGCTGCTTCCTTTTCTGCCTCTCTCTTTAATGAGCTTTTCACTAAATAGAAGGTACAAAGCCCTTTCCTATTGGCCTGGAATATGCTCAGCCTCAAAGTGTAACCCCTTTGTAAGTAATTCAAATCTTTACCTAAACATTAAAAAAAAGCCAAATTATGTCCTCATGCCCTCAGACCCATGTCAATCCTGCCAGCTGTAGCTCTGAAGGACTCTTTGATATAGTAGCAAGCTATAGCATAGCTTAAAATTTCCCCTACTGGCTTTAACTGTCAGCACACCAGAGCTTTTAAATCACAAAGAAAACAGTCACTATGACAAATCCATTTATTCTTTCATTACATACATAATGACACTCCATCCAAATGTCTAGAAGACACTGCAAAATGCTTAACTAAACAGGGAATTTAAAAACTGGAGCTGTCATACAAGGAATTGTTGAACTAATGATTTATTTTGGGGGTGCTGTCATCAGCAGTGCATATGGACAGAAAAGACACAAAGCAGAATAGTTTCTGTGTACATAACATATACACCTGAGTACTGAGCAGTTTATTGCTGATCTGTAAATAGAATAGGATCCTTGGGAATCAAACTGAGGGATTTTAGGATACCAACTCTATGTGATCATCTCTGCAGAAGCCTATAAATCTGTACCAAAATTAAAATGTAGAGTTTTAAAATATCTTATGACTTTATACCAGCCTCAGACTGCGGGAGGAAAAGAGCTGAGAAGTGTCATTTGTTTCACAGAATCAGCCAAAATGAGAGAAATGTTCAAATTTACTCTAGGTGTGTCTGGGCAGAGATTTTTTTTTTTTTTTGTCCAAGTCCTTCATACACTTCTGTGCATTTCAGATCCACTTCTTAAATAAGTACTTGGCTTGCATTTGTTTTATATTTTTTAGATAAAAGGTGATTTAAACTGAGGTGCCATCCACTTAAAGACATAGTAACCTGTAACATACAGACTGGACCATTCATACAAAGCTCACTTTTCTCCTGCACTTATCCAGACTTAAAGCACCCTCACTGTCCTTGTGACAGCTTACAAAATTCTATTCAGGCAAACTCGAACTGTCCAAAATCTCCATGACATAAACAGGATTCTGGTATGTTTAGTGATGCTGTACAGTGTTTTATTATGAAACCTGTTCCAGTGAAGTCCCTGGGATATAAAAATGCCTACAGAAGTCTCAGAATGTTTCTTAAAAATGACAGACCTTTAAGATCTTTAAGAGAGAGCAAAAGAGAGTAGAAAAAAAAGGCAGAAAGTACCCAGTAGGACAGCAAAATAAAAAGGTTTAATATCCAACCCATATCTATCACACAGAGTTTTAGCTGCATCCTCATACTCCTACCCTACCAACACCAGTGGAAATACAGATTGGTGTTTACCCAAGGGCACTACCATTTCCCAGCAAAATTGCTACTGCATTTATTCAACCTTTTGGATATACTCCACAGAGTTTGCAAAATTTTACATTTTATTGCTACCAAGGTCACAGTAACATGGGCTTTCTTTTGCAATCCATCAGAGGAATCCGAAAGACAACACAGATCCTGCAGAGTATTGCAACATTAACCCACAGAGCCACCATTCAGGGCTGTTTGCTGTGGCTTTATGGCAAAGAACCTTGAGAACAGTCTTCCAAATCACGCTTGTACACTGAAGCATGTAGAAGTCATATTGCTTGTGATGAAAGAACATAGTACACACAGACTTGGCAGATTCCTGACCTCTGCAGATTTTGACAGTCTCCCAAATGCAAGACTAAGAATGTCAGACTGACCCCCTACATCTGGCAAGAAAAATAGAAGTCCTGGTTTTATCAAACTCTGGTTCAAATCAGATTAATTTCCATAAGAAAATAAATACTAATTTTGTAGTATTAATGTACTATCTGCATTTATATATAAGTAGAAAATTTAATCTACTGTGTGGATTTTCAGAAAAGCTCATACACCATTACAAGAAGAAAAACATTAATTGGTTGAGTTTGTATATGCAGTGTTTGTCAAAATGCTTCATATTAAATGAGAGGAAATAAAGCTTTGAGCATGCAATAAAGTTCTGCATTCATTTTTTGGCATGTATCACTCTTACTGCAAATGCCAAAATGAAGCTTTGGATTGTGCTGTTTGAATCAGAAAAACTATCAGCACCTTACTACTATTGTGAATATGTCAGTATATGGGCTAAGACTGAATCTTTAAAAGTTTGCAATGGAGAGTTTAAGTGATATTCCTAAAATCCTCGTTCTTTTTTTCTCTCATTTTCTGACTTCATTTCTGAGTCAGAGACAGAGAGGGTGGAGGATAACTCTACCCAGGCCATTTGACCAGGCAAGAAGGCCAAGAAAAATTATTTTTCCATATGACATTAATAAGTAGTAAAATCCCAAAGTTATTTTGCAAGACTTCAATAAGTATTTGAACTTATTGTATAAATTACATAGCTGTTTCTTAAGGCCCTTATAGCATTACATCTCCTTGTAAATTGTACTGATTTTGGGGTTTAGGCAACTCAATATGTATTTTTCTTTCACATTTTCTTTCTGTATATCCTTTGGCTTTACCACAGGTGTTATAAAGTGCTATACAGTTTCTACATGGATTTCACCTGGGTGATGATAACATGCACTTTTTGCCTTTAGCTCAACCAAAATTCAAGTGACTGGGTTAGTACCAAGACAGATTTAGCCTGTTAAAATTCTTGCAGGTGTGTTCCTCTCCACGTGGTACAACCTGAACATCAGTGGCTTTCTGCAGGCAAAGACCAGTACACGAGAGGGACTCTTGAATTCACAGCTCACCTGTATGCAGCTGTAATATTTTGTAGTGAGACAGTTCTGATTTCATATAATCAGCTAAAAAAAGAGTCATTTATCTGGGGGAATGGGGTTGACTGCATTTAACATCTCTCGTTACCCTACCCTCAAGCTACATAACTTATTCTTAAAAAATCCTACCTCTAGAAAACAACTTCACAGCAGCTTCTTAAATCTCAAATAACCCAAGAGCAGACTACAAGCAAACACCTGATGCACAAACTACAATGCACAAACTGCAGAGGAAGAGGACTGTGCTGACCACAAGTGCCTCGCCTTCCTCAGGGTAAATCCTTTCCAGAATCCAGCTTTTCTCAAATTGATTAACAGCCTCTCTCACCCAGTTTTATCTGCACTTGGATTCAGGTTCAACCAGAATACAACAATGCTCATGCAAGTTTTACCAAGAGCCAAGACTCCCATCAGAAGAGACTCCAAGACAGCAGCAAGTATGAATCTGCATGGGCATTTATATTTCACACAGCAAATAAACATTCTATCAGGCCTTTTCAATACAAACATGATTCAGTGTATTGTAACAGGCATTATTGCACATTTTTTCAAATGAAGAAAATAAAACTGTATTTCTTACTTTCGACGGAACATTTCTGCAAATATACAGCCAACACTCCAAAGATCAACTGCTGTTGCATAACTGGACTGAAGCAAGACTTCAGGAGCTCTATACCACAACGTAACAACCTGCAAAACAAAAAGGAACAGAAAACAGAGTGCTTAGCTCCAGAATTACAACCTCCAAAGTGCTGTATGTACAGCTTCCACTTAGTTTACATTGTAAAAACTCACGTATTAGGGCCAAGTGGTTTAGCCAGCACACAGAAAAGGGTCTTGTATGGAAAATCTCAGTATCCATAGCTGCAGTGATGATGACTTAGGATGTGAGACTATTTCTTGCCAAGAACATTGCAAATCAGAGTACAACAAAACTACAGTTTCAGAGTACAGAACTGATGTGACAGTCAGTACTACACCACACTACCAGCAACTCTTTGAAGCTTTTGAAGCTTACAGACCCCAAACACTTTCCAATGGAGATTTAGATTCTCCATAGGGCAAATATCAGTCAATTGAACAAAGCCTCGTTTTCCTAACTTTTGTGGTTGTAGATGTAGTCACCAGAGCCGAAGTGGAAGCAAACAAGTCAGGCAACACTATAGGTTTACCCATAGGCCAAACCAGAATCTGTAGCACGTCTGTTCTCAGCTGTTTATGGTTTATGTACTATTTTCTATAAAAAAAATTGGGTTAACTCAAGTGCATGGGCCAATTAGGCTAAGCATGTTTGACCTGCCTCAAAAGTTGTCTCTGAGGAAACTGAAGAAATTAGAATTTTTTTTTTTTTATCAGCTGGATACAGAATAAGTCAAACCCTTCCCAGAGCGGTCCCTTACCAAAGGCATCAGTGCTGTCTACTGTGGTTTCCTGGCACACAAAGGAACCCTGAACAGTCAGTTTTTAACTTAGCAACACAGCACAAGGATTCCTGGCAGATTCTTGACCTTTACAGTTGTGTGACTGCCTCTGCCCACGTGCTGCTGGTCAGACCAGCAGTAACTTCTCTCACACTGTATACTGAAATTACACACTCTTTCCCATGGACATACTCCACGTGAAGTGCCTGCTTTCAGGCTGTTCTTGTCCCAGTGGTCACGTCACAACATGTTGCAGGGACCCAGTAGAAATTTTACTGGCACTGCTCCATCAATGTACTTTGATAAGTCCTGCTCACTGGACCCACAACAGAGATGGAATAGTTTATATTTATCCTTTTGTATCCCAGAAATAGACCAAATACAGATGAGGCTGACTGTCTCTTCAGGATATTTGCAGAAGAATACAAGGAGCTTCTGCAGAGTCCTGTGTGAGCCACTATCTTGCTGGAACATAATCTCAGAGCCACAGGAGTATTCCACTCCTGAATACAGTTATAATCCAGCCATAACAACATATGACCATCTAAACACCAATTTTCTTACTCTGTGATAGAATTTAAACATCTGACTATTATTATGGGGGCTGGAAGGGTTTCTACAATTACTGTTTTTTTCTTCAACAAACACAAAAACTGGGAGATGTAACATTCAGGAAGAGCATGAATCAAACCAAAACTCTGAATAAAACCCAAACCCCAGACATAGAAAAAAGTATAAGAATGAAGATAAATTTTAAATTTATGGAAACTAGGATAGTGAGTTCTGAATTTCAAGACCAACACAAAGAAATGTGTAAGAATAGTGGGTTTTTTTAATGATAACAATGTAATTGTCTTCTAAAGAAAAATAAAAATGGAAGTAATCAGCCAAATTCGCTGGTCAAAGCCAGATGAAACAAAGGCAAATACAACATTTATTACAATCGTTACATGCCCTGACAGCCTTTGGAACTACTGAAGGGCTACTGAAGGGAAGTTCAAAGATATTTGCAAGAGTGGTCATATTTGCTAACAGTTCTTTCAAACACTTTGATGTTCGTTTATAAACTTGGTCTATGAAACAGTTCAATAACACGGTACAAAGTACTGCACTGTCAAGCTACATTTCCAGATACTCATCCACAGAAACAGATTCCTGTGTGGAAGCTGGGCTTTACTTAGCTCCATTTCTCTTGCTCCTGATTTGCTACCCTACCAGTGATGCTTTTATGAAATAGTTCTCTCATAAAAAAACAGAGCAATTTCTTCAGAGATTCACTCCAACGAAAGAAGACAAATATAACTAGAGGTCAGGGATTCTCTCTGGAGATGCCCTGTCTGAATCAGATGTAATTCCTCCTAAAATACGTTATTTTTCCTAATGCAGATGTATCATTCCAAATGAACTGTGCTTTTATTCTTGCAGTACATTTGTGGAAAAGCTTACTGAACTAATACTGCTTTGAGAAATTAGATATAACAATTTCAACCCATTACTGGTTGTGAACGGCTGGGTGCAGCGTCAGGAGGAAGAGCTGTGTGATCTCTGATCTGTGGGAATACCACCAAACCTCATGATTCCTGTTTGAGATCCACATGGCTCTGCCTGCACAGAGCATAAGGATGATTTATTTTCCCCAATGGCACAAGCCCTGCAACATTAGGGCTCTGCACTCTCATAGACAAAGAACTGGGGTTGTACGCCCCAAACTGAAGTCTCTTCCAGATGAGTGTGGCACGGGACAGCTGCTAATTCCTGAGAGGCATCCCAGTTCCTGCCCCTGTCTGTACTGGCTGGGGGGAACAGTGCTGTTTCCAGATGGCTGCAGAAGCGTGCAGTTCTCCCATGTGACCCCTGAGAAGCTCCCCAAGCATGTGCACCCTGCTATGGCTCCATGCATGTGTACACAGGGGACATTTTACTTGAGTAATTTGGGAAGTTAAACCTTCCCAAACTTCCAAAAGACTAACAGTTAAATTTCAGCTAATGCCTGCCTGCATTGTAGTCAGACAGGAAGGAATCTGTGTGGAGCTGTTTTGATATGCTCTGTCATTAATGTGTCATTATAAAAGTGATCAAATAGCCTTTATGGTTTGTAACACACAAGTCCGTGCTTCAAAATGTGAACCTGAAAGGGACCAAAATGTACTAAATGTCAGTTCGCACACAAGTATTGCCACAGATGACTCCTTTTGTGGTCAGGGTCTTCTCCTGAAAAGCACAGGATGATGCCTATGATGTAGTGGTTTTGACAGTTTCACTCTCTCTCTTACCATAGAAACCAAGAAAATATTTGTGGACATTCCATTAACATTTGCAGAAAAGTAGAAATGAAAATCATTCTGAACACAGGATATGGTGAGGCTGAACAAGCAGGTCATCACTTCCTCTTTAGCATGGTTTCAAGTGAAAAAAATGCTTTGTTTAGGTAAGTCACACTACCAGAGAGACAAGGTCTCCCTGAGTGACAGTGCACTTAACAGAGCTGCTTGATTAAGCCCCTGTTTAGGATGAAAAAAGCATCAGTATCTGCATCAGTACATCTCACTTAAAATCTGTCTTTCCTGAAAATCTGACACACATGAAGTGCAGCACATGATGATTGCTCTGTATGAAAAGGATTCATGTTCACGTGCTGATAGAGATTCTAAAGATGTGTGCAAGATGCCAAAATACTCTGGACTTTAGTGACCATGTTGTATTTTAGTCCTCTCTCCTATAAAACTTCTCTTCACTGCCTTCTCCTTGCTTCTGCTCACCCTGGCTGGTCTCTTCAGCTCCTCTCTTACACCAGCCAGATTTCTACCATGTCCCATAACCTCCTGGCTTCTTTCCACTGCCTTCCTCTGCCCTCCTGTCACACACACACACCAGTGGTCCCCTGACAGCATCACTAAATGTGCATCATTGCTGCTCCTGTGCAAACAGCCAGATGGACACAGCCTGCTGCCCTTCTACATCCCACAGGCTCTGCCTTCCCTCACATTCCTCATCAGCTCCTTTACACCAAGTTCCTTGAAATTTCACACCCTGTCCTCTCTTCTTCCAACTGCCTCCAAATGATCCTCAGCAAAATTATCTCCTTTTCCCCCTTTAGCTTCTTAGCCCACTCTGCCTGTCCTGAAGATACCTTTTAATGTTTATAATGTTTATTATTTAACAGATCCAGCTACATATGAAAAGACTGAGAATATTCACACACTAGAAGAGGTAGGCACCATACACATAACTAAGTTCCTTTTCCAGTGCACATTCTATGTTTCTACTATCCTAGTAAGATTAGATTGTATCAGGGTATCAGCAGGGTATCAGCAGCTGCAGATGACTACTTCTAACTATTTAAAAGTTAATAGATTTAGGCAGCAGTTCATGATGAAAATAAATGATGTGTATCTGAGAGGCAGCAGAAAGGAAAAGAACATCTGCAAAAGTCTACTGAGGCTGTGTCTGACCCTCTGAAGAAGGAAATGTGCTCAGTGAGAAGCAAGAGCAGAGATGTATTTACAGTCAGATGAAGAAAGAGAACTTCATGTTGAAATAAAGCTTTCTTGCCTTACTACACCTGACAGATGTGGCTACTGGGCACCAGCTAGTCAAAAGACTTTCAATCCTTCACTTCATGTTACCTGTTTCTGATGAAAAAACAAATTAGTGGCATGTGTCTACTCACTAGCAACAGAACAGATCTAGGCATTGTGTCAGTCTCATATAATTTCTATTTACTTTACAGAACGAATTTTCATTTTTTGCATAACTGCTTAATTTAAATGGCTCTCCACAATATAGAGCCCTTTCCAAATATAGTTGCTGTTTGAATAGCATTCAGTTCAAAAAAGACAAACAGTGGTTAAGGGATGGGGTTGAGTAACACAGACACAAAAGACTACATTTCAGTTTGCCACAGACTTTAAGTACAGACCAATGCTCAGTTGCACAGCTACACGAACAAAGCAGGGATCAGACTGTAACACAGCAGCTATGTCTGTGCTAGGAAATTAAATGGGACAGGAAATGTTCCTTTGGCACTGAGACCAAAAAGTACAGAGTGGCCTATGTCCATATTAAATTCTCAGCCTCCCAAAAAAGGTGACCGCATGCAAACTGCTTATTGGGACTGGTCTTTGGTCCATGCTTAACTGCCAGCGCCTAGGAACTGTCTGGGGAAGGGCTGGTTGGAATAACTCATGCCAGGAACCATTCTAATAATTTAACAGTATAGACAATTGAGCTCCAGTACCCACGAATGTTTTCTGGCACTGTTTAATCTACCAGCCAGTGAGTCACGCTGTGGCCCCGGGTCTTCCTTTCACTCCAGAAAGAAGGCATTTTGCTATGCTTCCCTCATCTCCTCTGATTCAGAGGTGACTCCACCAGAGGGATGGGGTGAGGGAGGCATGGTCTACTCCTCATCTCACCCAGCAACTGTTCTTACTTTATCCTAAATGTGTTGCACAGGTCAGATGAACACACACTGCATTTGATTAACGTCCATGGGGAGAATCTGACTGGCCTGCAAGCAGACATCTTCCTTTTAGATATCCAAAGCTGGATAAGACTAATTCTATACTAATCAGTTCTGAAGGGGCTTGGAAGAGGCCTGTAAAACCTTTTAAAACAGTAACTTTCACGGAAATCATGCCACAGAAGAAATTACCAGGATGCTTAAATTCACATAAAGTATCCTTGAATCCAAGTAAAATTATTCTTGTAAATATTTTGCTTTTGTGATTGTGGTTTCTTCTGCACTCTTTTTGTATTGATTTTGTTAATTATATTTGCCATAAGATGCTGTTTCATTTTGGTATGTAAAGCATTTAAATATCATGAACATTTATTTACTTGCAAATTTATTTTTTTATGTACTTTACAATGGTTCTTAAACTCAGTTGGTTTTTTTTGTTCAGTTCTGACTAACAAGGCTTTCACATGATCTTCAGGATCCTTTATTGACTGTTTTTAATTTATTTTTATCCTTTCTTTCTGAGTAAAATGAGGGAACAAAGCTACAGAATATATGGTACAGTACACAGAGTCAAGCTCTTTAGTGTAGCTTTGTAGTCTTCCAATTTCACAAAAAATCTTTTGCTTCAAACTGTTCATGAGGATTTAAAGTGGAATCTTACTGAATTCACTATGAACCTGCTACTTCATGGCTTGTTCTTCAGGTCTGGAACTGTAAAATAACTTGAAAAATTTTCTTGAAGGTTTGTAAAAAATGTCCTCTCAGCTGTATGACTAAGCTTGACACATCTACCACAGACTATCTGCAGAGGACAGAATTACAGGCAAGCATACTGACTGAAACCTAGCTTTCAATACCCACTGCAGAGAGAGGCTCTCTCTGCCTCATCCACCTCCCTCTCACTTGGTAGAAACACAAATGAAAAGACTCCACAGAGACTGAACAGAAGAAATGCAGTTTCTGAACTGAATATGCTAAAATGGCTCACTGGTCTAGAAGTGTAACAATGCTTAAAATGGAGTCAATGTAATATTAAAAACTGCTTTGGAAAAGAAAGGATTTGTTTAATAATGTTTCACTGCCTTCAGCATGGAGTATGGACCAACAGCCAAGACTAAGGAGGGCAGAATTGGAAATCTGAGGGCTGGTGACAGTGGGCTGGGACATGACAGCATTTCTGCAGGATCACTGGGCCCTACACTTGTCCTGTGTGCTGCTCTGAGTCCTCCCGACAGCCCAGGTCCACTTTCCAGCCCTCTTGTATAACAGATCCACCACCACCCTCTCACCATGCCCTGCTCTGCTCCAGCAATGATGATATTCCCCACCTCCCTGCCAATTTCCATGCCCCCTTCACTCCAAAGACCTTTGGAAGTGAATCACACCTATGCTACATAGGAAAATTATTTTTGTGTGTGTTTTTGTGTGCATGAGTCCCAGGAAATAAGGGAGGAGGTAGTCTGGCATGTGCTGGAGGCAGGAACAAAGGGAGAAGAGCTCAAGAGGAAAGGAGGAGAGACAATGCCTCATTCCACCCCGCAGCACCACGCACAATTCCAGCACAGGCAGAGAACATGTTCAAAACCCACCCGTCCCACAAGTATAATGAGGCCAAGAGAGGGGATTTTAGCATCTGCTAAACTTTAGCCTTAGCACAATGATGTATTTTTCATCTCTGCTTTGGAAAAGGGGTGTGTCTCCTTTACTTGCTGGCAACTGTCTTGCTGTGTTTTCCTGTCACTATCCTTAGAGCATTCACTGAGCATTCTGCATTTATAAGGCAAACCTAGGACTCTCTTTAATCTATCTACTAATATTCTTAATAATAGATAGGAAAAGACCTATTATTATTCCTAACTGTGATAGAGAAGGGTAATAATTGCTATATTGCTATAACTGCTATTATATGATGTGCTTTAGTTTCCAGGGATAGTATCTGCCCAAACAACTATATTTGCTTCATCTCTCTTTTGAGTAGTATTTCTTCTACTGTTATTTAACTGTTTTCAGTTCCATCACAGAGATAGGTATGACTAGAGAGAATGTTTCTTTATTACAGAAAGATAATTATAGTTTGTTTGTCTATATAAACATTAAAATATTTTCCCTTTTAAAGTAAGTGTGTATCAGACTACTCTGGTAGCTTTTAAAAAAGCACTTTATCTCTTGAAAAAAGATTCACCATAACAAACATTAAATCCTTCCTAGTGCTATGGGTCTCATGAAGTGCACATGGTAATACCAATTTTATCTCTTTATTCACATTTGTCTCCATTTTGGGCACAAGCTTGATGAACTCCTTTATGAAAACTGGAATGAATGTTGTTATCATTCCATGAGTTGGATCATCAAGCAAAAGATTATTTATTTATAGAAGACACAAATCCTGATCACATGTACCACCCATTATCAAGTTGCTGTTTTAGAATGGGATCTCCTGTTCCTGATGCTAAAACATTTATGATTTGAAGGAAACATGGTTTAGCATCTCCTGTAAGATAACATGACAAATAAAGAAGCCATTCATTTCTTAGATGTTCTATACACACAAAACTAACCAGAATTTTCCTTTTTTTATTTCTAGGAAGAACCACATCACCCAGTATGACAGTGCTGCTGAGGGGCATTTCTAGGTACATCCGTTCTCAGGAGGCATGAATATGCGTGTGGGTTGCACATCACATGTGCAGCTGAAGATACACTTCACCTACATTCAGTGGATTTTACCTTAAAAGTCTCTCTGCACTAAACATCTGTGTGCAACAGCTACTAGAAAGGAACACTGGCTCTTAACATGAGGCAATATTTCAACCAATAGTGATTCAGACCTTACCTCAAAACTCATACAAGGAAATATATTTCTACTGAGCAGAGTATTTCATAGAATTCTCTACAGAGATGATATAGAAAACATTTCTGAGCACCTGAGGCTTCAGGTAAGAAGTGTTTTATCTTTTATACAGAAAGAAAGGAGCAAAAATAGTATCAGCAATACTACTCTGGCCTGATCCAGATCCCAACAAAGTCAGACTTGCCAGATCTTGTTGTGTATTGAAATCAAAACCATGATTCTCTATTCTCTGAGCTAAAGCGCAGCCTTCTATGGAATACAGACAACTCAATTCTTTTCAGAAATGGTCAGCTTTGCATGAAATGAAGCTTGTGCTTATTATTGCAATGTATTTGTAGACAGAGATACTTAACAACACTGCGAATGACAGACTTTAAACAGAAGTAGCCATTCTTCAATTATGTTTCAACACTCAATAATCAAATCTGTACACTGAAAGAACAAATTCTAATAATCGACCTCAGAACTGCAAAAATCCACTAGGGCAGAAAGAAATAAACTGCACTGGTCTTCCTATGCAGATCAAGTGCAATATCTACTGTAAGGAAGAAGATAGTTCCATCCACAATTCCAAATGAAACTGAAGCTAAAATACCCAAAGAAAACCAAAAATATGGCAGCCTGAGACTGTGCCTTGTAATCCAGACCTTGTTCTGGGTCTGGATGCAGAAATTCGGCATAGTTCCACTTCCTCAGTCACCTGTTTGCATTAGCTAGCTCAGGGAACAGTCTTAAGTTCTAGAAACCCATCTTGGTCTTTATTTCAGTTGCTTTGCTCTCCTCTACATCTTTAGGCCACAAAATCAACTCATTTAGCACCCTGCATATTCCCATTGGATGGCATCCACCTCTTCTACAGTCTCTTCCATCACTTATGCCCTGTCCCTGGGAGCAGGAGAACACAGCTCTAACTTGTGCCAAGGACCAAACCCTGGTTGTCTCCATGCCAAGATCCCCCACAGCTGCCCTTGTGACTGCCTGGCCTTTTCTCGGGTTCATCAGACTAGAGAATCTGAGCCCCTACAGCTGGACTTGATAATGGCAACCAGCTTTCCACTGCTACCAGAAAACCAGAATCGACAGAAAAAATTGCCTGGGGTGCTGTGCTGGACTGCAGACCTGAACAGAAAAAGCTTAAATGAAGCATAACCATGAAGGCCACCACAGACCTCTCTCCCATGGAACTTGGGCCCACTTCTATGAAGGCATCTTGAACAAAAGGAGGAGGT
The DNA here is from genome assembly GCA_013396955.1 of Regulus satrapa. NCBI lineage: Eukaryota > Metazoa > Chordata > Aves > Passeriformes > Regulidae > Regulus > Regulus satrapa. The sequence continues at coordinate 83,201 of VWZN01015309.1, read as the reverse complement.
GCACAGAGAAGCCACAAAGAATGGATTAAATTGAGCCAGTTCTCTAGGTGAAAGGCTTTACTGTGGACAGCTTGGGAGTCTAGACAGCAGAAACTTGGTGCAAACAAATTCTACAAGGTATTTTTTTTCATTCAGTTGAGAATTAAACTTAGAAAAGAATATGTCTGAAGGCAAAATACCAATTTCACGGAGACCCTGGCATAGCAGATAAAAGGATACACTTAAACACACCACAGATCATTAGAAATTAGCTGGTCTTGAAATAAACATCACCAGGACAAAGACCCTCCATATACATGTAATTTCCAGCCAAAAGCAAGGACTAGAGAGAAAGGTCAAAAACAGTAAGAGGAGTCTTCAGGCCATCTGAATCTCACATTTAAGTAGCTTTGTGAGCTTAAGATCAATAAAATGCCACAATTTTATTGGCCACTGAGGTTCCCAAGCTCTTTGTAGGCATCTTTAATTACCCAATTGTTCTTCTTATTCTGAAAGTGTCTGTGGGTCTTACATGTAGATGGTCACACACATCAGAAAGACCTGAGCTGCAGAAACAAGCAGTTGTGTTTGAGCTGAAGCACTACTGAGTGATGCATTTTTGGTAGAGAGATACCCTGGGTAAATGGATGTTTTTAACACAAGTCCATATGGAGACCTACCTGGTGAAGCCTGTAATCAAGAGTGGTGGTAGAACAATATATATGTTCGCATCAACATTAACATCTTGTGCAAATGTTGTTAGGTTAATCTCAAAATGGAAACTCAGCCAAAGGGGATTTAATTGGCACCTCCTACACCCAAGCACATTCTCTGACCACTAGCTAGGGGTTTTTTGGATGACAGCTCTTTCCTTGCCTTTGTTGAAGCCAAATCACTATTCTGCCAGGAGTATATGAGTCATGGGGCAAGACTATGCCTGAAACCAGCTGAATGTTTAAGAACAATCAGCTGGAAGGGGCAAGGAGCCGAGTTTCTGGATACTGCTCTGGAATGTGTATGCATTTTACACTAGACCATCACTGGACAAAAATAAAAGCAGGCATTAATTATATTAACCAGGCTGAATTCTACTTTACATCTAGACCGACTGTATTCCACCTCTCTGCCACCAATGGATGGAACTCACAAAAATTCTAGAAGACTTTGAAAGAGAGAGAAGACTCTTGATTCTAGAAGAAGCACTCTGCTTTCTTCTGTGGAGAAAGAATCAACATCTCCACCCTTGCTACTTGATACACTACTCAGTAGACAAAACCAGGGTTCACAGCACTAAGTGAAGCCCAAGATTTTGAAAAACAGCAAAAGAAAATTTCCTCCACTTACAAATGTCATACGACTTTCTGAACTGATAATGTGAAGATTTAGCAGAATACCAGAATGCTACAGTCAGTCCAATACTAGACCTTGATAGACATTATTTCCCAATTTTAACATTAAAGACTGTATAATTAATTTATGTTATTTTCAAGAAGCCACATCCCAAGGAAAATTATTTACAGATAACAGATTGTGTTAGTTGGATAAACAAGACCTGAATTAGTCTAGATCACTGAAGACTCTACTCCAGACGGGTGACAGACTTACAAAAATGTAAAATGTTTTATTTGTGAAAATAACGTTGTAGATCAGACTTCTATAGATAACACTCTCAAAATTGATACAAAGCATCAATTATTTAAGCCAAAGAGATAATAGCTTAGGAGGACAATACAAACAGGAATGTTCAAGGTAATGACTGCTTTCATGTTACAAGTTCTCAAGTCTGAGGGCACTGCATCAGGCTAAAGGACAATGAGATAAGAACAATATTGCTAGTTACTAACAAATGGCAGATAAAAGACCTCTTCTGGATTCTGATTAAGTGACAACATTCTACACATTCCTGTGAGTTGAGAAAGTTTGCCTGAGAACAGCAGCTATGTTACATGTGAAGCACCACTAAACAAGCGTATCTCTATGTTTTCAAATTCCAGTGTGAGTAATGGCTCTTTCTCCCATCTCTTTAACTTGAACAGAAGCTCCCTTTCTCCTTCTGGACATGCAGGAATAACTTGGAGTGCTTCAGTTTCCATTAAGACATATAAATGTATATGCTGAAAGTAAAGAGAAGTTCTGTAGGACTCCATGGCTGCTAGCCAATGTTTACAATCCCCTGGGTGGGAAATGACGGGTGAAAGGCTCTCCATGGCAGGCTGTAGGAGTCTTTGCTGTTGCCGACAATGACCTTCTGCCTCTATTTTCAAAGTAGCTCTCCTGTTAACTCCTTGAACACTGTGTGCAGAGAGGCCTTAGAGAGGAAACACTTTTCCCTGAGAGTCCAAATCCACTTTGAGGCATCTGTTTGACAGACTCCAATTTCAGCAGTGCTTAAGCGAGTGTGGACTAATATGTGTACTCTGCATCTGCTGCTGGAGTGTGGCACTGAGATGCAATTTTAATAGTCCAAAACTGGGCTTAGCTGTGCTCTGTGTAATATGAAGTGAATGTTCTCAGCTTCAGGGAAGGTACATCAATTTACAGGCACAGGGGGTTTACCAAACACTGAGCACAATGAGTCTCCGGACAGAAGGAGAAATCCAATTTATAGAGATAAGTTTTAATTCTCTCTGACCAGTCAGTAGCAACATTGTTTGCTGGTAGTGGCAATAGCTTCTCTTGGGGTTTCTTTGAAAAGGGAATGATACTAAAAACTGAAGATAAACTGAACCACAAACTGCCACTGGTACAGTGAAGATACACAACAGAGCACCCCGCGTGGAAAGGAGATGTACTGCTTTAAAAGGTTTTGCCCCTCTCCTGCCTCATCATGTAAAATACAATATTTAGGAGATCTCTTCTTGGTTCACATCCCTTTTGCTGCTCTGCAAGTCACTCTGGCTTCTAACAGCTCAGAAAAAGTCCTTATTAAAAAATGAAAAAAAAACCAAAACAGACTTACAAAAAAGACCTTCTAAAATGCTTACTGCAATACATACCCATCTTTAAAAATAAGATTAAGAAATCCAATGGAAACTAATATTCAAGCACTAGCCTAGATGCTTTAATGGTCTCAGAGAGGGAGTCAAGTGCTCTTGTGAAAACATCGATGTTTCTACCCATTAACCTTGGAATATGCTTTCCCATCATCTTCAACTCTTGTCTAAGCCTTGTCCCCACGAAGATCTGTTCCCAGAAACAATCACTGTGTAGCCCCATTAATGCTGAGTCGGAGAGAAGAGAGAAGGAGTACCAGAAGCCAGAGCTTCTGCAGAGACACCAAGTGCAAGTATGAGCAGCTCAGAGACTGACACAGACCAACAACCTCTGAAGCTGTTGCACTGTCTAGGGCTCTAAACTTAAACAGCAACAGGACAAGCTGGTAGGACCTCAGCTGTTCTTCTGAGGCAAAACATGTTCTGCATGAGAAGGCTAATGTTATTGGGCTGTGTCAAAAAACACAACTGGACATCTCATAAAAAGCTCCAACCTAACTCCAAATATATATGTAACTCCTAGCGATTTCAGTCAAAGCTCTGGGTGGTTAGAGGAAGATATCTGCAGACAGTGAAATCATTGATACTTAGACCTATGCTTGTTTTTAATTGTTACTACTTTAGAAAGTAGTTTTAGAAACAAAAAATTAGAAATACTCTATGTTTTCTAGAGAGTATACGATTGCAGCTAATAAACGCTTATTTTTCAAGGAAAGTGGCAGCCTGCAAGGAAAATAATTTTTGATGATAGTGAACATCTAAAGATGTTTAGATCAGAACATTTTTCTTTTCTGTTAATATCAGGTTTTGTTACTGCTGTTTAAAATCATTAATGATCCTGGGATCAGAAACTAAATGTTCTCAAGAGCTAACAGTATTATTGTTTTTAAAAGGATACACTCAGGCTGAATTTAGAGCAAGTTAGTTTTTGTAATACGAAGCTTTTACAAAACATGGGTCTAAATAACCCTTCCTTATGCTTTTTTTATTTACAAAGCATCTTTAAACACCAGATAAACTTTGTTTTGTTTTGGGCTACTGCATGAAAATCTGAAAATGAAACTTATTTGAAAAGAAGTAGGAACAAGACTAAACAAGCCATAAGCACAATCAAGGAGAAGGAAAACAGAAGTGAACACCACAACTAATGAAAAAAAAAAAGGAACAGATTTTTAGTTACAACAAAGGTATTATTGGGATCAATACAAGAGGCTTTTAGTGCTTCTTCTGAATAAGTGAAATGTTAAGTCTAGCAACATACCGTGAAATCACTTATGTGGAGACTAACAGTATTTCTTAATACAAGCCTGGGGTGTAATTTTCAGACTGAAAAATAATGTAGAGTACTAGAGATGACCTCTCTTAACCATCTCGCCACTCCTATCTGTAGGACCTGGGATGAACAACGGTTGACTGGGAAATGCTGTACACAAGAATGCTATCTATGTCTTGTATCTCATGCATCAGGCACAGGTGTAATTTTAATCAATTACATCTCAGACAAGTACAGGGTATATTACATACCACTCCCATAATAAGTCATCTATAAATCAGCTTATTTTTTGAAGTTTGAAAGACTTTCATTGTCCTTGACTGCAGAAGGAACCAGTGCACTTATGAGAAAGGAAGCCTGTTCTAATTAATCTAACTTCCTGTGAAGTTTTAAGTATTTTGTAAGGAGAAGCACCTCACTACATGTAAATATATGATTTTTATTTTTATGAGGAAAAGAAGGCAAATCTGTACATTGGAAGGTGATTTTGATATCGATGCTAAGCATGGGCCTGCTCTTGATGCTGACTTAGGGGACTTAAGAGAGTCTCACACCTGCCAGTGATCAGGAGCAAGTTGTACTTATCTCTCCCATAGATCTGAGTCTTTTTCTTTATCTACTGCTTCTACACCACTTTGACAGCTTGTTTCCAACTGACGTCCCTAACTGTGGATAAATTACATATATTGATTCCACTGGGGACTATAATTTGTGGAGAGTCTTTAAAGAGAGTAAGAATCTACTTCCACATGTGACAGGATACACGGTGGTTGGTTATAAGGGTATGCAGAAGGCATCCATCCATAGGAAACAGCACAATTATTAGTAAAAACCAAGTAATTTTGCATCAAAGGCCACTGGTCACTGGAAAATGGTCCAAGTATATCTAAAAATGCTGTATAAATATACTGTAACTTAAACTCATAACACTAACTTGTTTCTCATCGATTGAACCTGTTGTAGTTGCAAACCCTGTCACTGCCTAGTGCAGATGGCCCTCCTCTCCAAACAAACGGACAACTTCACACCAACTTGCATCTTCTTCGGAGAGGTGTCCTAATACCTGCAATCTGTTCTTGTGTCTTTTCTCTGCTATGTACCAGTAGAGCAAAACGACTTACGACATTAGTACACTGAATCAGGAGTATAAAACCTCCTTAAAAAGATGCCACTGCCTTAACTGTTTATAAAGACAAAATTCAAAAATGGTATCAAACTAGCATGTTTATGCAGCCTTCTGTTTTTACCCAAGTGTTAATGCTATACTGTGGGCTTTTCCCTAAACCAGATAACTGTAAGGTCTGATTTCATTGATGAGTTTAAAAAGGCAGCATTCACTGCTACTGAGGGTCTCCCTCATGCAGCTGTTGCTGTGATGGGTTGTATTTAGTGAAATTTTCTCCCTCTTCTCTCTGAAAACTTAACACCTATGATTCAACATTTAAAACCCAGCTTCTGTTCAAACACCTCACAACAATAACAATGCATATGCATTGACGTAGTTTTATTTCTTGTAACAAAATCATTAAATTCATGAAGCAACAACTGAACTGCTCCATACACAGTATATAGTTAAAACTGCAGAACTGAAGCCAAAATATGCACAGCTAAAAGGAATGTTACAGGGGGCCTCTCTTAGTGAACAAAGCAGGCTCAGTTTGGCTCTTTTTCCCTAGCGCTACCACATCCGCACATCGTTAGTTGGAAAATTCCAGATATATGCTGTAATTTTTTGTGCTTTTTTTTCCCAGTACACTTGAGGCTTTAGTGTCCAGATGCCATTTTCCCCCCCTTATCTGTCCCTGCTAGTTTGGGTCTTTGCCAGTTGTGGTCAACAATTAATACAGCAAAAGAAAAATACAGTACACTCCCTGGCAACTGGCAGAGGCTCACAGGAAATACCAAATAAAAACTTTATTATGTATTGTTTAACTATTTTGTTTGCCTGTGGGCCACCCTGTTGTTGGTGTAATTTAGAAAAGCATGCTCCATCTGGATGATCTGTGCGCAGGCTCATTGTTCCCAGAATCTGTCACGCACAATCACTGCTTCAGCCTGTGGCCCTCTGCAGAAAGAAGCAAAGGCATGGCAGCCCTCCAGCCTGCATTCCTTTTCATTAGACAACTTGTGACCAAATGTTAGAATAGAAGAGTAACCTTTTAATATTCATGTAATTAATTTACTTTCCCCTTTAATTATAAACCTTCACGTGAAAAGAAGAAAATAAAAAGACTTCCCTTCATGATTCTCCTCCCTCCCCCATCCTTTCTATCTGCTTTCTGGGACATGGAAGGTGCTGGTTTCATTACACATAGGTACCAGTACTTCTGTCTATTGGGAAATTAGCACGGCCTGAACATGTTGGCAGGCTTCTAGTTTATGTATTATTTGGTCTGGTACGTGGAGTAGATTCTGAATTATAATAAAACGGAAGAAATGAAATTCTTTCCTCTATATGCCCTTGCAGCATCTGCTTCCTTGTCTTAATCAGTGGTGTAATCCATTGAACACAAAGCTATTCTTCTCTATTTGAAAACACAATAGACATCTAATTGAAGCTCCCTTTCACAGTAAGGTCAGCATATGACTCAAAATACTGTGTCAGCTGGGATTTTGGCTGTGCAGGGTTAGGTGTATAGGCAGTGCTTTGTCAGTTCTGCTTTCCTGGAAAATGGTGGGTGTTTTTAATCTTAGGTTAGACCAGTGTTGAACTGACTGACATGATGCAAAAGTTTGGTCCCTACAATTCAAAAAGTGCATTTGATTACAAGTGCATCTGATGCTTTAAGGTCCCACCACATAAAATAATTTCAGCACACTGAACTGGGGCCCTAAATTCCACGTGGTTAGTTCATCTTTTAGTTTCTACAGCCCATTCAGAGGAATCCAACTGTAGTAGGTTATAATTCGAGTAAATGAAGCTAAGGTAGAAACCGCCTGTCTTCAAGGCAGCATTTAAGTTCTAATTGCCTGATTTTGACTGCTTTTTAACTAGGTGATGAGGACATTAAGGATTCACAGCCATTTGGCATATCAAAGGATGGGGGCCCAAACACAGTCAAGTATCCTGTATAAGATGCAATAGTTTCTATGGCAACTGAGGAATCGTTACTGAACTTCACTCATTTTTCTTTTATTAAATAGGTGTACTGTCATGTTAGGTCTGCAAGTGATCAACATATATGTTAATGGTTTGATTAATTCATGCATCAACCCATCACAGGAATGGAAAGCAGCACAAGAGATTTTCTGTTGTGTCCACTTTAGCAAAAAATAATGTAACAAGTCAGAATGTTTTAGATGAGGGCAAGACTTTAAAGTGAAAAGTCTTTCACTTAGTAATAAAATAGCACTTAATTGAGTTGGAACAATTCTGCCTGTTCAGTACCTTTAGCAGGGAATATAACAAAAAAATGACATTTTTCATATTAATTGCATATTCAGAGTATAATATTTCACATATTCATTATGAAAGAATTCCAGTTATGTGTCAAATTAAACTGCTAGCATATAAAAAAGTAGCATCTTCTGACAAGAAGGCAAAGCAGCAACTGGAAATAAAAGTGAATTCAAACACTCCTTGGCCTAAAGCAACAAGAAATTTTAAAAACCCAACCAAGTAAAATGCAAAAAAAATTATCCTTGTCATTGTACTTAGTATGGCCTAATTTTTCCTTTTAATGCATTGACTGTCTTTTATGCTTCCTCAGTTTTTCTTTGCTCTCTTTTCTCCTAATTTCCTCTGTGTACTCTATGGACTGCTATGGATGTGCCATAAAATATATAATTTTTTGTGGGAAAGAAAGGTGTTAGGAACTGCGCTAAGCTGAATTCAAAGAAAGAGGTAGGATGCTGGATTCAAAGAAAGAGTTAAGATGGAGTGTATTACAGTCTGCACTCTACAATTAAAAAAAAAATGCAGTATACTTATGACAAGTAATTTAAGATGTGACAGAAGTCACGCTCCTCCCAGGATTTCAAATTCTCCCCCATTTTCGCCTCTTGTACAAAAAAGCTTAATTACTATTGTAAAAAACTCAGTAATTAAATCTACATTAATTTTAATGACATTGCTCAGAGGATAAAACTATGAGAATGAAAAGCAATATGCATAACTACACCGGTTCTTACAAAAATCAAAGGAGAGTAATACAGTCCCATGAAGAAATCCTCTTTCCTTTGAAGAATTAGAGATAATGTTAAAATCCTTGATTAAAATAATTATGTTGACTAATTGAAAATAATAGTCTATTAACTATGAATTTATCATAATGGAAAAATGTAATGCTTGGCCATAAATACATAATATGGTAAAATGTATTCTAAAAAGAAAACAAATCTTTATTCAAAGAGGAAAACAGACCTTGATTCAAATTTGTACAACTTGTAACTTGTACAAACTTATACATACTACAACAATTTTCTGTTCCATGATGATGGAGTTTCAAAGGAATCGTCTCTGCTGAGATTATGATGCAGTAACTGCAGACAAGTTCTTTCTTGATGTCAGAACAGAAATCCATAGTTTCTCCAAATGACCACAGCCTGATAGGGCAATGCTGTAACTTCCTATTCCACCAACCAGATCTGAAATCCCTTACAGTGGAAAAACTGTAAAACTGCAAGAAACCCCTGTTCTACACTGATGTGGAGGAAGCATGCAGGAACAGTTCTGCTGAGCTTCTCACCTGGACATGGTGCTCACACAGAGCCACTTCAGTCCTGAAATGAATGTTCAATCAGGATGAAAGGGCTTCTCCATTTCAGCGTGTGCCTCACCAAGAATTGTTGAGAGGTTTGTGTTCATACCTCTGAATGGGTTTAGAGCCTAAGAGACAACATGTAGGGAATCCTCAGAAGAAAATGACCACAAAGAGACAACAAGAACGGTTGTCTACTTGATACTCGTGCTGTTCTTTCAGACTTCTGGGCTTAACTGCAGCTACTGTCAGCTGAGCTATTCATGTTTATCACAGAATCACAGATTGTGCTGAGTTGGAAGGGACCCAGCAGGATCATTGAGTCAAGCTCCTGGGTCTGTGCAGGAGCACAAGCAGCAGTGACCTCAAGAATCACACATGTGCCTGAGAGCATTGAGCAAACCCTTCCTGAACTCTGTCAAGCTTGGTACTTAGACCACATCTCTGGGGAGCCTGATCCAGTGCTCAACCACCCTCTGATTGAGGGTTGGTTTTTCTCCTCCAGGAGAAAAACATTTTCAACATCCATCCTAAATTTCTCCTGACACGGCTTCACGCCATTTTCTTCAGTTCTGTCACTGGTATCAAGAGTGAGGAGATCTACACCAGAACCTGCCCCTCTGCTTCCCCTCGTGAGGATGTTGAAGATCACAGTGAAGTCTCCCTCCGTCTTCTCTCCTCTAGGATGAACAGACCAAGTGACTCCATCACTTTTCATAAAACTGCCCCTCCAGACATTTCACCACCCCTGAGGCCCGCTTTAATAGCTTAATGACTTTTTTATATTGTGCTGTCTAAAACTGCAAACAGGACTCAAAGTGAGGTTGCACCAGTGCAGAGCAGAGCATCAAAAGAAAATCTAATGTGGACATTTTCTCAAGGTATAAGGTGAAAGCATCTCTGTCATGATGATTTGACTAGCAACATGGAAAAAGAAAAATAAGACCTGAATATCAACCGTATAAAAATCTTGACTTACTTCTAAAGAAAGCAGCAAGTGATCAATCTTTCAATGCATACGAAATACTAAATACACAGTTCCATCCCTTCACTTTTAGCTGTTCTTCAAGATAAAGTTTAAAACACCTCCCATTTTTTTTAAATTCTATGATCTTGTACTGTAGCCTACTACCACTTGTGAAGCTACTGAAGGCATAGAGGAAAATAAAAACTTTGATTTTTAATATGACTTAGAAAGGCTCAGGCATTTTGTACATTTTTGACTGCCTATGATATGGGAAGATATTACAGTCATCTTAATAAAAAGTTCATTTCATCCCTTGGCATGAAAAATAATAAGAAAAGATTAATAGTAAGTAGCCAGCATGAAGGGTAACAGTACATAAAGTGATATAGGTTATTGAATATAAAGAAGAATTAGCATCCACTTATCATGAATGTTTTTATTTCTAGTCAGTCTAATAGCTTCCTCAGTTCAGTATAAATCTAGGAGTTTTTGAAGGATTTATGCATTTTACTTGCTAATAGTGTGAGGGTCAGATTACAGTTGCAGTGAATCAGCTGCAGAAACAGTAAGTTCCACATAAGCACAGCAGTTCCCCTCTCAGACAACCTGGTCTTTGCACACTATGCTGCACACTAATGACGTAGACAAGGTTAAAAAATAGCTCCTTAATCCTTTCCTGGTGAATCTATTCCCAAGAATCAAATTTCTTTAAAAAGGTGAGGGCTGGAGCTATCAGACTGATCTGGATCACAAACATCACTGAGAATAGAAGGGAAATAAGAATGTGTACACATAAAGTAAAAAAAAAAAAAAAAAAATTGGGGATGAAAGTATCCATCATTCTAAAAGCAGCTGCAGTTTTTAACCTTGCTTTTCTGTGAGTTAATGTCCGAAGCTACAGAAGGGGATAATCTGTGCACACACTCAGCTGTGTATGACTTCCATTTTCAGAACCTGATGGTTCGATACTGAAGCAGCGCAGAAGGCGATGTCACATGTGACTATACATAGCAAATGCACAGAGCCTCCTCACAGCAGGGTGGGAACTCCACCCCCTCGAGGGCCTCAAAAAATCTCTGCAGGGTAAATATATAGCTGATGTTGTAAACACAAAGTAGAGCAAGGCAGACTTCAGGAAATTCAGGCTAACTTCAGAAGATGTTTACATTGACTATAAAAACTGAAAACGGTGCTTACATTGAGACAGGCTTTCTTCTTTTCTGGTTTAATACAGATTCTTTATTTAAACTTGTCAAAACCTAATTTATATGCATCCTAATTTTTAACTCGAATTTACCTAATGCATACTTTTTTTTTTTTCTTAAATTCACTAACTTTATGTAAACTGCTTTTTAACAGTTGCATCTATTACTGCTTGCATGAAATGTCATTTTATAGCATGGAAATATAGCTCTCAGTAGTTTTGCTGATAACTGAAGTTATGGACACATTTTCATTTTTATGCAGCAATAATTCTCAACTGGCTACTACAGTTTTAAATGATGCACTCAAAAGTATTATTCAACAATGTCTTTCAATGTTATTTCACATTCTTGAGCCATTGTAAGATCTTTCATTCTCTTTTGCATTAAAAAATGGATCACTGGCCAAGCCTTAAAGAGTTTTAATATGTTAACTTGTCACTGTTGTGTCAAAATGAAAAAGGGGGTTGTGTTCTACAAAGTACCAATGAGAATGCTGTGGCCAAAACCATGGACTGGGATATGCACTTATATCAATACCATTTCTCAAAGTCCTTGCTGTTCTTTATATACTCCACTCCTGCAAAGCAACTTGAGTATTTGTTCACAGAATGTGTTTGTATTTTTCAAACAGAATATGAAAACCTGGAATGAGATTCTGGCCACAGTGAAATTAAAAGGATGTTTTCCATCAACTGCATGGAAGCTAGGATTTCATAGCATGAATATTCAGTATTATTGTACCAGTGTACCATGCCAGTTTCCCATCAGCAAAATTTCAAGCTAAAACCAAAGTGGCATAATTTTCTTCTTCATTTGTATCAAAAAGTCCTTGGTAGTCAAATTACTACATCTGCAAATACCAAGCTTTGTGTTTAAGACTTTGTGCACAGCAGAAATGTAGTTTTCCTACAAACTCAAAGTTTTTTCATTTTTGGATGTTGATAATAATACAAGTGGCCTTCATTTCTGTTGAAAATTATTCACTTATCCCCAAAAATGAATAATTCAAGAATCAAAAATAAAAAAAAAAGTCAAAAATCAAATCAAAATCAAGACTTCAAGTAATCCAAAATTATTTGAATTCATCTGGCTACATTGTATGAAACTTTGCAATGTAAAGTGCTTTAAATATCCTCAAACCATGTTTAAACCATGTTTAAAGTCAACTTCCAACAAATCAGGGAACTCCACACTGGAAAAATAGGGGGGATTTCACCCACTCTGTTCAATCAACATGTTTGTTCTCTAGAAAATCTAGTTGCATTTTTCATAAACAGATTTTTTTTTTTCCCAGACTGCTGAAAATTAGTTTTCTGAAACTAGGTTATGCACTGACTTTGGTCCATTTAGCAAGGTCATACTGTTTATTCTTGACCAAATTCTTTCCCACTGTAAAAAGGTACTTTTAAATGCCACATTCCAAAACAGTGCCAGTAAGTCAATGAAGCATATTTTCCCACAAGAACTGATACCATGCACAGGCCCCTCCTTATTTCATTATTCCAGTGATTAAATTACATAAGGTGCATGATGTATTCAGTGTCTCAAATAATTTACATCTATCAATCTACAGTGTCAGTTGTGCTTTTATTAACTTAAAAAAATTTTCTTAATTTCAAAGCAATACTGTCTAAGCACCATCAGACAGTAAAAGACATTTAAGTAAAAATTTTAAATATATATATATATAAGCAAAATTCATTGCTGATTTAAAGACAGACCTTCTTATTTGTCTTATAAATTGGCTTAGTTCATTGCAGTCTTGCTGATTTACATCAGCTGAAGTATGTGGCTATTATGACCTACTGCAATAGCCACAAGAAAATATAAACCAGTAAAGCATCTTCAACTTTTAAGCTATGCTTCCAAGCTGGTTTCATGTTATGGAACAAGAATAACAATATATCAACAAAATTAAGGAAAACACCATTAAAAAGATACATATCTACCTTTATCTACCTCTGATCCTTTCTGTTTAGATTAGCAAGCATGTTTTGAGATGTATTTTTTCTTAATGTATCATGGCACCCAGATCAACCCAGTATACTAAACTTCACAGCAAGATTTTCAAATTTTCCAGTAACATTCTTCTGCATTTTAAGAGTGAACTCTTGTTTCTGTCCTTAAAAATGCAGTATGAAGCAGAACTTTGAAGAACTGCGTGGAAAGATGTACATACAAATAAAACGTGGTTAAATGGTATCAGCTACATCCTTTTTTCTGAGATGTACTGTCAGTGAAATTTCAGCACCAGTGGTGGAAAACATTCTTTGAAGTGATCAGTAACACACTTGCACGGTAGCCTAAACTGTTCTGCCTCAAATGGACATAAGATGTAGATATTATACCTAGGGACTATTAGAAGACATAAACTCAAATATTCACACTGAAGGTGTTTAAAAACATAGTACAGGAAAGTGTACTCAATTATAATTTGATTCCAACAGAGCACCTTAAATATACACACCTCTCTCCCTCCGACCAATCAAAAAAAAAATTCCAAGTCTCTCCTATATGTCTTTTCACAATGTATATGTATACAAAACTTTCATTGTTTTTCAAAGACACAACACCCTCAGGATGTATTAATTTAGAGTATCTTTTGCCTGAAAATTTAATCAAAATAAGGAACTTATTAATTTTTACAGGATAGGTGAGGAGGGGCAAGATGTGAAATTATGATGGAAGTAATGTATTTGTTTTATTTCATAAAAAATATGTAGAAAGTCCTGTTTTCCTGAAAAAATCAAACAGGAGGATATAGTTTTCCTCCAGAACTTTGTTCCAAATACTCCACCCAGAAGCTCTCAACTTTCTCAGCATTTTGCTGTATATGCTCCTGTTGATGCCTGTGACTTTAGTGTCTGCATTTGTACACTGCTTCACATTGCTCCTCTCACCAATTTTTCCTCAGAAAGAAGAAAGCTCATCATCTAATTCCTGTACGGTGAATCATGGTCCCTGCAGATCCATGCAGTGTACATGATATAAATGTAGATTATTAGCTCATACTAGACAAATGAATGCTGAGGCACACTATAGATTCAATTACTTCTCTATGCTATCAGAATGAATATTCAATGCTGATTCCAGTCCCTTCTGTGCTGGTCTACAAAGGTACACAGCTAAACTCTTTTGTATGAAAACTGCAGATTCCGGATGTTAGTTTTTCTCTTATGCTTGTGTGCAACTCACCCGGGATCCCTTAACCAGTGAAGAATGAACTCACTACAATGTCTGCTACTGTCAGGCCTCTTGGTTCCTTGCTCTGTGTACTTTCAGCCAGCTCCAACAACTGCATACTGCTACCATCTAGCATTGCCTGATGGGCCTCCCCTCTCGGAGGTCAAACACATCAGTAGCTGTACCCTTTACTGTGGCTCTCAGTGATACAGTAGCAAGTTGGATCTGTCTTCTGGGAAGGTACTTTGTGGCTGTACAACCATGGTGTACATATTCTTCACTTTTTTTCCATTCTGTCCATGCTCTTCACTCAAAAAAATTCTTCCTCTAGGTTAAGAAAGGATTTTCTGCTGAATCTTTCTTTTCACTGATAGCTGTAGTTATCACCCGATGCTTCACACTCATTGTAGATTCTGTATCTCATCTCTAACTTCCAGACTAATACCATCTGCTAACATTATTGTGTTATCCAAAGACGATTTTAAATTTCATACGCCAAAAAACTTTTCACCTCACGTGTCATAATGCTCTTGTCTGGAAGCTTCTCATAGAACAGAGGATCATTCCAGCTGTCCCAGTGGATAAGCCATAAACATCCATCCTTCTGTAAACTACATGAAAAGAGAACATAAATATCTTCGGAGGACATATTTTTTTGCCAGTATATTTTTCATTGTTCCACTTAATATTGCACTTGCAATAAGAACTTCAGAAAAGTGCTCAATCTGTCCTGTCCTCAAACTTTCTCTCATAAAAGTGACAGGGAAGATACTGTAGAGATTTATACAGGTCTAAAAGTCTGGATTTTGTTGAGTGGTGTTAGATATGATCATCATCCAAACTTGTGTTGTTTCTGAGTCAATACTTCCATGGAACTGTAAGCTCTAGGATTTATACCCAGTATGAACAGAAACCGTTCTGAAAGCGTTTTGAAAAGTAATAGGTGAAGGGAGAAGAACTCACAAGAACTATTTCCAACACCGAAAACTAGAAACTCAGCCTCTTGTTATACAGCTTTTCAGCTCAAATCATTTTGCAATGTTGAAATGTATAAATAAATGCTCTCTAATGTCTGGTACAGGTGAGTGGCTGGGGAGTTGACAGCTCCGCAGAGTTGAAAGTTTCTTGTCTTCAGTGGAAACTCCTCCAGTCACAGATTGTGTATGCAAAGTAAAAGACCTCTTTTGGAAGTATTTCACCATCCACTAAGCATTTTTCCTCCTGTTCAGCAGAATAGAATATATGCTTTTTCAGACCCTTTGTGCTAGGAATAACGCTGTTAAAAATGTTTCTTACAAACCCAGGTAATTTACCCCAAGGAGAGCAGAAGAATCTGGGCAGTACAGGAAAAATAAATATTGTGGACTGTCTTTTTCATTAGCTACTCAACTGTTTTTGACCCAGCCAAAGAAATCTTGCTCTGAATTGCCTCCTAAACTTTTTTGATAGTGTACTTTTTTCCCCATCCTTTAGACTTGCTTGACACTATATACTTATAACAGTTAAGGTGAAAATCAAGTAGTACAGCATTAAGGGTACTATTTATTCCCTGTAATAAACAACTATTTTAGGATAAGAGTATTAATTTTAATGATAATTGCCATAAAAATATGGTGCAGTCATTTCTGAATCATAGCTAAGTGTAAAATCCAAAAACTAGCTGAAAGCACATAATTTTTATTATATATTTCTTCAAAACTTATTTCTTCTTTCCTGTCAGTGAATAATGAACTAGCTGTTTACATGGCAGGTTTCCATGGTTACAATCTTGCATGGGGCCCACATGGTACAACCTATATCATTGTTAAATCAAAAAATATCTCCTGCTTCCTAAGCAGAAAGTTCCTACTCTCGTTATTCCTCGTTTAAATCCACAACATGAACTCTATCAGCATGAACTTGCAGGTGGTTGTTTTTCCTCCTTTTCTTTTGCATCAATTTTTTCTCTTTCTGTGCTTAGTAGATTAATTGCTCATGTTTCTTAAGGCTGGTTTGTTTTGAATTTTTATCATCTGTTCTTTGTCATTCAGGTCCAGTAAATGATGAAAAATCTGATCCTGTTTCAAATCACTCTCAACTTTAAAAGCAAAAATGTACTGAGTCTTCAAATAGTATGCAGTCATTCAATTTTTTACATTATTTTTTTCTTCTTTACTGGAAAGCTACTACCAAGATGCCGATGTCATTACGATAGTTGCCCTGGAGAGCAGAACAACTTGCTGACTGCAAACGAATTATCCACAGATCAGCTCTTCCATGCTGATCACAATTTAATAGGTATTTTCATAGGCTGTATCAGTAGAACAAGTTTTCCTTGCATTTATTACAGAAATAGCAAAACCCGATGCAATGGTTAATTTATCTGCTCCCTTAGTTGCTCTGCTTCACACTTGAATTCTACAGATTTTTGCAGCAGACAACTTTGTCCATTTTAGAACCTCTGGTAAGTTTTATTTCCAAATCTCCTGCCTAATTTTTTAGCATGTCTCATTCAGTAACTAATCTGTGACAATTTTTCGTATTTCATAGAAACAGTTATACATTTTATTAGATCAATTTTACCTACTGCTATTCCTCTGATACACCTAAACAAAAACTTAAGCCCCTGCTTGTACCTCCAAGGTCTGATTTCCAGTTAGGCGCAATTTACTGAACTATGTTGGAAGTTTTTGATACGTACTAAGATGTCCTGGCTGTTTTTGTACTTTTGAAAAGCATTCTGCAGTCATCTTTCATAGCGCTTACATTTAAGGGAATTATTTCCTAATCTTGGCACTTATGTGACTTTTTCCTGTTTTATAAACCATAGTATTTTTACTACTTACTAACAAATGTAGTTTATCTGACCAGAATCTCTTTTTCCATTGTCTCTTCAACACAGAACTAGTCTGGAGTTTCAGAGAAGCAGATTCTGTTATAACTGTATCATCTTCTGATTCCTTTCAATAAGAAAATATTCCATCTCCATGGCAAATCTTGACCCCCAGAGTCCTAAAAACCCCCATAATCCTTTTGGCTTCTTTGCTTTACCCTTGATTACAAAACCCCATCGCTGTCTGCCTGTGTGGTATCTGTATGTTTCAAGAATGCAAGTGTCCTTGGGTGTCTCTCTCTTCTTCCTCTCTGGAGCCTTCAGTATCCAAGCCTGCTTGGATTGATGGCTGTCCTTGACATATCGTATTACGGTGTTATAGTGGACTTGAGCAGCTGAAGCCAAGTATCAATTCTGAAGCGCCAACAGAGCCAGGCTGCTTAGAAAGGTTACCAGAAGTCTCTTTGCTGCTCCATTTACTCACCATACATAGAGTGTACAATGTTGAAATAAGCTTCCCTGGGGTTTTCAGTAGGCATTTCTATTATTTGAGCTGGGAAACTGTAAGTCTATAGCATGCACAAAAAGTAACAAAGCTATAAACAGTCCCCTGATGGGTTCATTTTTAGGTCCAGGTGTTTAGTTTAATTCCACTTTAGTGTTACTTTAGTAGAAGTCTATGTTCCTGCTTACTTGCATGTGCTGGTTTGTCTCCTCAAGTCCTTTTTGAAGGTTACTTTTGTTAACGACTTCAAATTTATCCAAGCTTTTCTGGCATCCCCTGCTTCAGGGATGGTCTGACCAGGTTGGTTGTCATTTATTGATGTGACTTGCCAGGTGCATCCCATTTCCAGATGGCGAATATTGCAACCACTCCCTCTGGACTTCTTCAACTTGCTGTCCCAACAAGGATTCAATTCTTGCTTTAAGATCATCTTTCATCCCTACCTGTGAAACTTTCAGGTTGTATTTCTGCTTTTTTTAAGTGAAGGATCTCTTTTTACATAAAATTTTAATTTTTTGTTCTGTCATAGCCCTTATTTAAACTGTAGCCTCCTTTGATTTTGAAGACCATCTCCATTATTTGCTCTGTCTCATCTTAATAAAGTTTCATGATTTCTCTGGAAAACTATTTTGGCTCTGACATTTATGCCAATCCCTCTGGCCTGCTGATGGCTGTTGCCATGGTAAGTGGAGCTCATGAAGTGCATTTCTGAAAAAGCTGAGTATATAATGCACAGCAAATCTTGAAGGGGCAAATAAGAGATATGGAACAGACTACCACAGTTACAAAATTTGCCAATTTGCATCTGAGAAATTTGCCATGCTCCCTCTCAAATTTATTTATATTTCTTGCCTGCTGTGGTCTTATTGTAGGGTGCTTCAGAATTCCACTACTTGTTTTCTAACTTCCTGACAAAAGTTATTTGAATTTATGTAAGTTGCTTTAAACTAACTAGTTCTCATGGCATCACTTTTTTTTAAATATGTTCTCCCTATCTGTGTCCTTGATGATGTTTTTAGGTATCAACTCTATTTACTGTTGTGATGAATTCTGTTAAAGTAATTCAGATTCCTCTTGTCCCACAGAGTGTCCCTTCATCTCTGATTGTTACACAGAAGTCTGCCCCTCCCCATGACTGTTGCTGCTTACAAACACCTCTCATCCACAGAGAAACTGAGTGGCTTACAGGATTCTGGATGAGGTATGATCAACTAATTTGTGTTGTGGCATCAGTATGTTATTATTTGTTATGAATAATCCTACATGTAACAGTCTACATTTTCATATGGTCTTTTCATGCATCTAAATGATAACTCATGGTCCGTGTGTGACCTCTGCAGATACCTACCAAGCTATTTCTAAGGTCCCAAAACTGAGGAATTAATCTTAGTTCAGTAATTATTTCAGTGTAACACATCTTCCTCTGGATTTATCCAACTAAGTGCTGAAAATGGGAAATCTACTTCAATTCTTTGGTGCCCTGTAATTTACTGAAATCTGGAAAACCTGAGGCTAATATATTTCCTCTATTTATCAAATGATTTATCTTACCGTATTTTTCAAGGATGAATGTATTACAGCTAAAGGTAACTGACCTCTTTAATGCAACTACAAGGTATTAGTCATCTGCCATCATTTAGTGTACAATAACCAAGAAGATAATGGAGTTAAAATAAGAATGGGACATTGAAGGCTGGACATCAAGGAAACTTTCTGAAAGTGATTATATAGAGGATTTGGAACAAGCTCCCATGAGAAGTGATGGAAACCTTATTTCTGGGCGCATTAAACTTATGGGCAAAACATTAGAAATGCAACAGAGAACAATCTTACTTGTTTCACTGGACTAGGTGATTTCTCAGCTCTTCTCCTTTTGAGCTCAAGAATTCCACACCAGCAACGCTGAACAAGTACTAAATACTGTTAGGCTAAGAGGAATTTCCTGGGCTGTACCTATACAAAGGAAGTCTCAATTAGAAATGCCTTCTACAGCAGGACTTCGGCCAGCTGAAGAGAACATTTACAGTTACTTCCCTGCCACTGCAAAAAGTGCCAATGGCTCACTTTTATTACACATTAAGCCTTAAGAGCATTTCTGTCAGCACTGTACAGACACCTGCCTTCACTCTGGAGTAGCAGGAGCTCCAAGGACAGTATCCTATTTGGTCTGCTCCTCTTCCTTTGGATGTCTCACATTCAAGTACCAAACAGGCCCATGACTGCTTATTCAATGTGCTCTGATAAGAGCATAACCTGAGGCCGTATTTTAGTGTTTCAGGATGGTTTGAAATGGTGTGGGAACAGTTTTGTAAATACAAAGGGCAAGAACTTGTCAAACAATCAAATTGTTTTTACAATCCAACCCACTCAATTATCTCTGGGAGTAGATGTAAAAACAGAGTCACTTAAATCAACAGAAAAATAGTACAAAGAAGATGTAAATCACTGGGTGGAGGAAATGCACCACATATTTTTACATCTGAAAACAGGAGACAGAAGTATGGTCACACAAAGGCAGGATACTCTTTTATAATATAGAGAAAATACTTAGTAGTAATTTTCTTCCTTCCTTTCTCCCTTTTACAACCTCTGCTGCCCCAATTTTTTTAGCAGGCTAAGCACAGCCTGTTCCTTATAAAGTCAGTCCTACATCCAGATATTACTTTGAAACCTGAAATGGTACTGTACCATTACTAACATCTAATGTATTTTATTTAGTGAAAGGAGAAGGGAGAAAAAGGAAGAGGAGGGGAGGGAGGGGAGGGAGGGGAGAACATGCCATTTTATCTTCACATAAGCCTATGAAGGCCTATTTCCACTGAAATTTTTCTTGCACCAATGGAACTGTGCTGCTGCAAAATGACACCAAATTTCACCTTGAGGTGAAAAGGCAATGCCTCGCAAAAGCAGAATTAAGAGGAACCTAAGTAATATCAGGTGTCAGATTTAAAACAAAAAGTTTTTCTCACTGTGCTAAAGTTAACTGTAGCCCAGAGTAGACATGGCTCAAAAAGTAAGAAGATTAGTTTATGAAAGAGGGGTAGTTCAGTAACTTTTACAGACCATGATCTAGATACAAGCTCCAGAATTGGAAATTGCTACATTTCTGATTGCTGAAAGCTGTTTCTTCTCTCCCTCTTAAGCATCCTCTCTTAAATAGTACCATTCAATAGAGCATATAGTCAAACTTTGGTCCAGTCCAGAAGAAATTTATTTTCTTCTAATATAAACTGTACTCAAAGTAGCACTTTTTTTTTCTTTTTTT